>JAOTON010001724.1:0-337455 GCA_034440635.1 Lepas anatifera | reverse complement strand
CCAGCCCTCTATTGCAGGCATGTTGATGACATACTTTTGGAAGTTGGAGGATCAAGATGACTTGGCAACACTTTCTCAAGTCGAGACTAGAAGCAGTGTCGGGGCTTACCTTCACGGTAGAGAAGAAAGTGTTGAAGAAAATATTAATTTCTTAGACATTTCCTATCGACGCAGCTGACGGACCATTCGTCACACCAGCGTTCATCGCAAGACGAGCAGACGCCGGAAGGTGCCTACATTACAAGAGCCAGTGCCCTCAACGCTACAAAAGCAGTGTGGTGAGAGCA
This sequence comes from Lepas anatifera, assembly GCA_034440635.1. Classification (NCBI taxonomy): domain Eukaryota; kingdom Metazoa; phylum Arthropoda; class Thecostraca; family Lepadidae; genus Lepas; species Lepas anatifera. The sequence goes on along the minus strand of JAOTON010001724.1, from coordinate 337,168 downwards.
TACGTTCACCCGGGCCGCTCACCACTGTTCTTCATGGCCTCTCGTGCACAAAGAATTAAGACGAATAAACAAACGCTAGCGGACAACAGCTACGACATCGCATTTATAGACCAACAAATCAACAACACTCTGAACAAATACTTAACAGCAACAGCAGCAAAAACCAAACAAACACCATCAACATCTTCTATAGAAGCCAAATGACAGCAGGCTACGAGACCGGAAGAAAAGGTGCTAAAAGGATAATCACAAAGAACTGCGGGCCAACCGATCCCGAGGCAAACATCAAGCTGCAAGTTTATTACCAGAGCCCGTCAACTTCATCCCTGGTAATGACCAGAAGAACAACATGGCGGAGGACAAATCGGCACTGAAACAAACAGAAACGTCGTGTACCAATATAATTGTCAGATAGGAGACTGTGCACTCCCTCCCAAACCAGTAATTATATTGGGTACACGACTTAACAACGCTACTATCAAGAAGACTCACAATGCACCTGCAGAGAGTGGAGCACCATCCTCCCCACACCCTGGAAGGAACATCATAGGCGACTGACCAGGCAGCAATGGTGGTTAGAGAACACCACCATCATTGGACGAGCTCAGGACGTCCGACGCCTGGCGGCACTAGAGGCCGTGTGCATCAGGGAGCGCGACCCACTGATCAATAAACAGCAGAACGCCAGGGGAACTCTCCTACTTTTTGAGGGGCCTCGGCTATCAGTAGAGTAGCCCCTCCCCTCACGTGTGCCTTTTCATTGTAACGCTTAGAGTGTATTATGAATTTTGTCCTTGTCTCGTAATGTAAAAAGCTTTCCTTTTTAGACAATTTATTCATCTTGACAATCTAATCAATCTCTGTGGTGTTAATCGTGTTGCATGTTTATTTGCCGCAATGTGAAGTGATTAGTGCTCATATGCATGGGATCTTGTGCGAGACATCAAAAATTCAAACCTTAAATTTTGTAACTACTATTCAACGTACCTCAGTCTTGAAAATGTTTATGTGAGATAAATGAAACCGGTCGACTTTAGGTGCGTTTTTACTTCAATTTTCTTTAATATGACATGAATATCGGAACAATTTTACACGAACATAGCATAGAAAACCGAAAACTTATCAGGAACATTGAAACCCTAGAAAGAAAACTACACAAAGCCAAAGCTGCGGTGACGTTCAACCAGCACTGTAGTAATAATAACTTGCTTCCGTCTTATACTAATATATATATATATATATATATATATATATATATAAACATCCTAGCTTCGAACACAAAGTGGCCTGAAGGTGGGGCCGATGGGGAGAAGAGTTCTTAAAACCTGATGGAGGAGAGCAGGAACTCATGCTTTTGAATCAGACAGTGAACCACTAGCACTTTATGATGTGGTGCTTAACACTTTTAAGACACGGTTCGGATGACACAGATTATCCGGATGCTTCTATCACTCGCATTCCTCATCCCAAAAATAATGGGAAGCTAGCTATACTTATGAAGGACTAATGGGATAAACAGCGTGGTTAGAAAAAAAGCTCAGGAAGGAGGGAGGTTTCTTTCTGTAGCTCAGTGGTCAGACTGGATCCAGGATGCTAGGCGAGGCCAAAGCTTCCGGTACCCAGCACTGTGTTTGGTGGACACCGTCGGGATTGAAGAGTTTGGCGCGTGTGCCGACTCTGCGGCGCCCATTTGAGAGCTGACGGCCGACGTGACGGGACAAGTTGGTTTTGCACTTCGTTAGCCATGAGGCTTCTGCTTGATACGCAGCAGTTTGGCGCCACGTTATGGCTACTGAATCGCCACCCCGCACGGTGGGTGGGGTCGATGAGCACTACATTGTAGTTCCTCAGAAGATCCAGCAGGCGCGGTAGGTCAAACCTGAGCAGACCTGGTGTATGGCGACCGTAGACGTCATTTCCACCAGCCAATATCACAACGTTGCCTTGCCGGCATCCCCTTTCCTCTGCGTGCGTTTGCCACGCTTCCAGATCGTGAAGCACATTTCGATGAAGGCGGCCAACGGTGTTTCCGCCGAACGCAAGGTTCAACACCTGATCTGGGGGATCCGCCCTGAACCTGGCATCTCTGACGATGGAGTCCCCCAAGATTAAGTGCATTGATGGTGTGGTAAACCTAACGTGGCGTGAACAGGACGGCGGTATCGTCGCACACAGGTCCTCCATGGTAGTCTAAGTTGCGGGTATCTAGTTGATCGAATGTCTTTGATTGTCAAGAAAGTATCAGTGGCTGGGAATGCGCAACCAAGGTTAGCCATCTTTTAAACGGGAAGTATTCATTCCAATATCAGATTATTGGCGCATTGTTGTATGCTGCTTACTTGCATGCACCGCCAGCAGACACTTAATCAGTTTTAGCTTGTTTTTAATCTAGGACATTAAAACAAGCTGAAACTTGAACATTCCGTCCAAGCCTAAACCCTTTACGAGCTTATTAGTTGCGAAGGTAGGTAGTTGGTGGTTAGAGCCGCCAGACTTCGCTGTCTATCATCTGCAGCGGCTGGGCGTGGTGAATGCGGCCAGCGGGCTGGGCCTCATTCCAAGCAGGCGCTCGGAATGAGAGTCTGGTTCGGGGCGTCTCCCTCTGCTGGACAGACGGGTACAGCCTACTTCGGAGCAGCGGGTCGTCACACTCAGCACGGGACCGCCCTGGGCGCCGGCCTGTGCCGGGCAGATATTGTTCAGACGGCCACAGTGCCCGGCGTGCTGGTCGTGTACGTGCTCAGATCGTCGCGGTCCACAAGGATCTCCGGGGCCGGCGTGCAGTCTTAATAAATAGCTGCTGGGGTCGAACGGCGCACCAGCTGCTCTCTGCAACCGCGGCGCCAACTCCGTTATGTTTGGTGGGCCTGTGGGAATCCGGTTATGCTTGTTCTTATTCAGAGAATGTGTCGGACATTGAGCTCGAGACCCATGGCTCAGGAGATTTGCATTATTCATGGTTGATGAATAACGGATTAAAACGGAAAAACTGAACATTTGTAGTCACCATGTATTTCATATGACTCCTGCAACTTTTAGACATTGAAAATGTTTATTTCTTCCCGCAACCTCCGCTGGTGTACGAGCTAACTTCTCCATGTCCATGCGGACTGACATCCGCACACGCTTGGAAAGCCTTTCCATCAGCTTCCGTGGAATGTCCGGACTGGTGTCTCGAACGCAGCGTCGTATGCGTGACTTCAGCATCTAATCCGGTGGCGTCGCCCAGCTGTCTCGGTATACAGTTTGCCTTAGAACACAACTAAAATCCTAAACCGACCTAATCGGAAGAATATTTGGCGAGTTCATGCCACGGACCACCGTATGCACCTCGCTCCTGTGAGCGAATCTACTCTTGCGTTTGCACAGCTGAGGGAAGACAACTCCGGCCAGAAAATTACACTTCAGCAGGATACAAGGTGAGCAATTTCATGTAGATTCATCGTAAGGATTTGGGGGGGGGTAAAATGCGCCGTCATTTTTAGCCCTGCTTGGGCAAATTACTGCTAGCAGTATGCCTTTGGGGAAAGAGCGATTTCCATCAAAACCTTCTTGTGAATTTCCCCTGAGGATTGTACCGCACGCTTTTCGGGACGCAGTCTCCGGCGCCGCCGTCGTGGCTATTCTCGGCCTGTAACATATGCACGCAAGTACATTTATTTAAACAGAGGAAAAACTGAGTACATATATAGCGGAAGAATATGACAGGGTGGGTAGACCATGGAAAACTTTTCATTAATCATGCATATAGCATTGTTTATTAAATATTCGCTAAAGAACTAACTTTTGACCAGTGTATTAGTTGCTTGTGTAACGTCTCCGTCCGCACTTGTCATGTCTGGTGGGAATTAGTTGTTGAATCTAGGGACCCGGTATGCAAACTGGCACCGGCCAGCTCAATGCAGAACCTAGGCAAATGTATTTGTTGTGCTTGTCGTGTGTCTCCCGAATGGAATGGTAGTCTCGCCAGTGGCGGAACTTCATTTCGGTGATAAGGGGGAGCGAGGGGGACTGGAGCCTCGCCCACCATTGTCTTGGATCAGTCTCCGCCTATGCATACACTATATGCACTCAGACATTTGGGGGGACTTGAGCCTCCCCTCCAAGCCCCCTTTTATCCGCCACTGGTTGTTACGGAACCAACGAGGCCTAAAATCATCAGTGGCTCACCTGAATTTGTAGACTGCATTGTTAGGGCTCGACTCTTATGTGGTGACTGGGCCGCTCTTCATGGCGATGCATATTCTTTGGGCGCAAATTTGTAAAAATTGGCAATTTGTTTTAGAATTTGAACTCTGTATTGATTTAGGTATGAATCTCTTCAAAACTGGTTTCTGATTGCTAAGTTGTAAGGTTTTTTCTATTGCGATGGTGTGTAAGGGGATATCCGTGTGTACAAGTATAGTGGTGTACTGTAACGCACGTTGTTCTGTGTCTCTTTGTTTTGTGTTATTTAGGGAAAACCAGGAGGAGGGGGGCTGAATTTCGCCTCCTCCCTTCTCAGCGGGGCTCATGTAATATAGTGCGTCAACTATACGGATATGTCAATGAGAAGACAGCCTTTACTGCGGATGCGGTCGACCTGGTTGAGGCGACACAGCTTACCACAGCGGTGCACTATATAAAAACGACTTCGCCCACTCCTCAGGATAGCATCTGTGAATTTAGCTCGCCAGGCATCAGAAGCTGCCGGAGAGGCTGATGAGCCGTGTGCCACAACTGGGCTTTTTCTGCGAAGCTGCTGTACACCAAAGCTGTTGAGCCTTAGGACTGTGTATTTAGTTCGGTTGTTCTCAATATATGAGCGATAAATCCTGAACCGGAGCGGCCCAGCTATTTGAACTGAAGCGGCCCAGCTATTTGATGCAGCTGTTGCAATGTGATTTGAACGTGGATGTTTTCCTTGTCCACACACCCCTCCTTTTTCAGATAACAGTATCCTATTGATGTGTGATATATCCGGGTCCCTGTGCTCGCTTGGACGGACCGTTGGGGCAACACTGGTCACCGTGCCCGCTTGAACGGCCCAGTGGGGCACCACTGGTCACCGTGCCCGCTTGAACGGCCCAGTGGGGCACCACAGGTCACCGCATGGACGGACGAATGGGTCACCACTGATGATGCACCTCCTCCTAAATCGACCAAGCCTGCACTGAAACAGCGCTTCACTCCGCCTGGTAGGACGATGCTATGACTGAGTACTTCTCTACGGAGCTATACATACATTTTGATAGTGACGCATCCTGTCGGTTTTTACAGAATTACTCAATTTTGTTTTGTTGCTTCTCCCATCAGACAAATTGAGCTGTGACATGAACGCGGAAAATCATCAGTGTCTAGGCATCCGTCGTTGATAAACCATGCATAATTATACAGAGAACATGGCCCGACGTGAAGCTGTTCAAGTTGCTGGCCCAGAGCAACGACACGAAGGGAAGGGGACAGGAAGAAGGATGAGGTGTTTTTGATTATGTAGATGAAGATTACTTCATGTCAGTGAAAACGATGAACTTCTTTCATTTTGAAAAAACTCGTTGCTGATCGCTTTCGGTTTATTTTGACAAGTTTTGACCGTGGTTAGCGAAAATAGTTGTAGAAGTGGTGAAGAGAGGAAGATGCAACTTTTACAAAAAAGGCTTCTGGTTTGAAGAACAAGCAATATATTCGTGAAAGTTGTAGACTTCAGGCGATATGGAGACAAAAGAGGGGGTGAAAGGAGAGGAAAGGTTAGTACCAGAGTACCTGTTATGACAAAGGCATACTATGTATGTGCGAACAGTGGATTTATCGGTTTTAACGCGCGAGTCGTGTACTTGTTGTAATGGGTGTGGTTGGACGAACCGAGCGAGTGCTATAATCACAGACGTGTACGTTGAAAGTGTTTTTCAGTACCTCCCTTTTGATAATTCCCTTTACAAACAGGCCCCTATTTCGGTGGCATAGCACATTCAAGGAGAGGAGATGTTTACGAGACACCTCTGTGGCGTGGGTATCTCTTCGGTGCCATTTCTAGGCTCATCCGCCTCAAGTTTCATCTGGACATCACCTCGCATCACAAGAATGCTTAGATAAATGGTTTGAGCCACAAGGGCGCCAGATACGAAACCCTCTAATCTGTATCACTCTGGTTAGGGAGATAGTCTCGCTTCCTGACTTCTGACACATCCTGTGGGCCAGTTGTATGCAGTGAGATCCTCTCCCTCAGATTACAGGCTTCTCCCGCTGTTGACACTGTTGACACCTGCGCTCCCTTCAGTTGGCTGGTGTACCAACTAACCTCCAGGCCGTGTGGCGGCGCCCTCTGAACGATTCGGCCAAAGTATCACCTTCCTTAGCCTACAGGCGTCAAAAATATGCATAATTGACACTTATCACACCTGTTTATCTGATCATACTGCATTGACGGTTGATTGTCGACATCATATGGATGTATGTACAGCTCGCTCTGCGCCTGGGTTTGCGCAAAGATGGGCGTGCGAGATCATCAGTTGCACTACAGGATAGCAGGCGGCACAGGACACTCGGCACTCCATCACTGTTTTGCTGGTGACGACGTTCTTGATTTGGACACATAGTTGGGGCATTCCATGACAAATCGACAATTCGATGGGTTGAAATAACACCCTCATATCTCAAATTTTCATGAAAATTTGGGACTAGGGTTCTCAGTGGCGCTGAAAACGACTGTGGTATTTTTAGTCTTGTCCGGATAATCGTTTCGGAGTTATAGCCTCGGGCAATCCAGCATCGGACGCGTGCATCAGACTTTTCGCTTGAGTTTTTAGCCATTTAAATTAAACGTACTCCTTCAAGAGGTTACATGAAAATAATGACAAAAGTCTGAAAAATACAAATATGTAAGTTTAATTATATTAATTGGCACGAATATATACAAAATATAATTCAAAACTTTTCCAAAGATAAGCATACATATTCCCTATGTTTTTATTTACTTCAAAACAACTCCATGTGAAAGAACATTGTTTAAACTACATATGACGCCAATAAAAAGAATGGAGACTACAGAACAAAATCCGTAACGAGCACCGCAGACCAAGCCCAACACCGTCGCCGGCCACTCAGACTGCAGTCGGCACGCCGCATAGACGCGTCCGGCTGGAAGTGGGGTAACGGGGAGGGGAGAACTGAGCAGGACTGCGCTTCGGTGACATTGCGAAGGAACTAGATGTGGTGTGGAGGCTACTATTGCGAACATAAAATTTTAGCCGTTCCGAAAAAATTAACGTATTACCGGAACATTCGGAACAATTCCGACACTCTGGTGCATTTGGTGGAAAATGTAGTGAGGGGATTATGCGTCAGAAGCCGATTATCAGAAGCCGGTGACGTTACTGTTGTCTTAGGTTTGTTTTAGATAGTTTTTTTACCCATGCCCAAAAAAGTTGCATGTATCCCAGTTCAATTTATATTAGAAAGCACACATCACAAACAAAAAGTCACATAGTGTCCACACCGACAACTGCTTTTCGAACATATAAGATTGAGACATGATGCTTTATTTAAGATCTGACCCACGGATCAGAAGAACGACTCCATCACATGGTGCCATTGAACTTACAGATTCAATTTGAAACTAGAACCTTCTTTCCCTCATCATTCGAGAGCTTATGGACAATAATGGTCTTCAAATTAGCCGGTACGAACTTGTGAATCTTTAGTGTTCCTTTTCTCGCGACTGCTTTATTGAAACCTTTTCTGAACTCAGTAACTAATTCAAGTACTTTTGTTGAAGCATTTTGGGTAGAGATCGAGGCAGGCAATGGAACACTAATGTCCGTGTCCCCTTCCAAGCATGTTTGCTGAGATCGTAAGGGTATGGGTACCCCCCTGCCAGTAAAGGTGGCCCGGGGCCTCATATCAGCGCGTGTTAAAAACACACCGGAGCGGAGCCTCGGAGGCCCCCACTTACTTTTTTTATAGGTGGCTGGAGAACCCTTCGTGGCCAAAAAAACGCTATTTCACTACTTTTGAGAATATTCAATGGCAGGTCGATTGGTCAAATAACCTTGAAAATCGGCCCCAATTTTGTTATTATAGGCTTTCAAAGTTAAACCCTTTATTTTGAGATCGCTGCAATTGCGCGGTTGCACCAGTTCGCGTGCATTAAAGACCAACTGGCAATGTTATAGCGCCAAATAAAACGAGAGTATATGTCAATTTCACCTGTCATGAAGGTCAATGTCATGCTTCAAGGCCATACCAGCATTCTCAAAGTCATTGGTCCGGTGCTTCCGGTCGCATGGCGTTACCCATTATGACGTATATTATGCTTCGACGTCATAGTTAAGATAAATAAATGTAAAGGTCAATGTTACAGGTCAAATCAAAATGTCATGGGTAAAGGTCAATGCTCATTTCCCGGCCAAAAGTTGCTATGGTGCTAGTCATGGTGTGAATAAGGGGAATATGTCATATTGTGACGTCTTAGGTCAATGACCTTGAATGACCTTAACCCCAAAAATTAATTTAACAATTCTTGGACGTTCTCACTATGACCTTGCGCTGTTTTAAGTGTATTCTGAACTTCTTTGAGCTTAATCAAGGCATTTCCGGACGAATATCCAGCACGGCTAATACTTTACCTTTATGACCTCGTTTGAACTTGACGATACTGACCTAGGTCAATTAAGATTAGTCATAATATAGATTTCCACAGTTCCCACCCAGTCCCAAACCGGAGCTTTTCTAAGTCTCCTAGTTTCCGAGAGCTCAGGGGGCCTACCCGCCCCCCCTCCAGTGTCCGTAAGTGTCGGACGCCTCTCCAGCGCGGGTGTTAAGGAATGGGACATTGATTAAAATTTATTGTTTTAAATACATCCTTACCCTCATTGCCGACCAATTCCACCATTGACACCTTTTTCGTGACCAGAGACGTTTGATAGTTGCAGCGACGCCGGGCCGCGCTGGCGCACGAACCTCACAAAAGTGGGGATCGGGACGTTTGGGAGCTCAGATCTCGCTTTCTCTTACAGTCTCCATTCTTTTTATTACTGAATCTTATAGAGAAAAGTATAAAGAGTAATGTGAGTCTCAAAAAGTTTTAAATAATTCATAGGAAAATAGTTTTTATAAATTTTGAAAAATTGAAGAATGTATAGTATATTTAAAATTAAATTTTTTGAATTAGATTTTTAATGAGCTAGGATTAGTAATTCGTCCTTAAGATACCCAGATTAAGTTTTTATGGCATTTGTTGAAGCATACAGGCAAAATGTCGTCTTTAAAAAAGGTATGCAAGTGGGTATGGTCAAAATGCCTGAGGCTATAATTTTCAAACCGTAAGTCAGGGAGGAAAATGAATACGAAAATCGTCATCAGCTCCATCAATAGCCCCCCTGACAAAAAATACAACGAAATATGCGACATGAGGGTGTTATCGACTTGTCGATTTGTCGTGGAATGCCCCAGTTGCTGTTATGTATCGAGCGTGTGTCGTGCATATCAGATGTGATAAATATGCGCCGGCTCCGCTCGAATGAGGCTCGCTGTTGCGAAGCATTCCATTGTGACTCCCAAGTGGGATACAGTTCCCGAACACGCCACAGTTCTGCCCCAGCGCGCTCTTTGTGTTGTGGACGTGTTCAACAGAGTGCTCAGGTTTGGACTTTGAATGTATGGAATGTGGGAAACCGAGCAGGATGTGCCTCTTTAAAGGCTTCAGACAAGTGTTGCCACATGTGTCTGCCGCAGGCACAGCTTTGCTCGTGAATAGACCGCCCTAAGGCCGTGAAGTAATTGGCCGGATATGAAAAAGTGAACCAATTCAGCTATATTTTTCAGATGGTGAGGATGGCTCTGAGTGAGACGTATATAGTCGGCTCGCTCACAGTGTGGAAGAGGATATTTCGGGAGCCCTGTCGGGGGTGCTGCAATTGACTGGCTTCTATTAAGGTAATGTCGATAGCTGTCGGCGGCCACGTTTTCAAAGCGCCCGCTTTTTGTGAACTACATTGAGTTTATTAGGTCTGGGCTCGACCAGCCACACTAATGGTCCGAAATTACTTGGCGCGGCATCGCTGTATTGCTGCTGCGCAGTTACCCTTGGTAGTTGCCGCATTAGTGCAGCTGGCTCAGTGGGGCTCAGTCCATTTTGTAGCTTGTTCTTACGTGCTGGGAAGCTTGTCCTTGTCCCCTGTTATTGTCTGCTGGCATTGCTGCAACCGCAACCTTCCGCTCCCCCGCGTGCCATCGAGCACGTTTGCGTTTGCTGCAGCTGGTATGTTTTCCCGTGAGAATACTTTTCAGACGAGTTAACCTGACATAGATAGGTGTATCGCTTGGTGTCCAAAACTCAATTGTGGTGTGCAATGATCCTTTCATATTTGACACGACAGTTTTATGAAACAGCAGATGGCATACCGTTGACATTTTCCTGAGTACAATACGTAGTATACAATCAGTGGTGGATCTAGCCGGTCGGTTTGGGAAGGGCAAACCAAAGTTGAAAAGCAAAAAAAAAACGTCATGGTGAGAAATGTGGCTCGAGATACCTTGTTCCTATTCAAGCCTCAATATTTACACTGAACTTAACTGGTTCTGTTTGAAGTTGAGAGTGGAAGCACAAAAATCTTACTTAAAAACTAAAAAAGCAGTCTGGGAAAAAGGTCGTTGATCGCTTTGGGGAGGGGGGCAAACATAGTTTTGCCCCGAGCTTTTTCCGTTTGGGGGGTCAAATGCCTTCCCCCTGGATCCGCCACTGTATACAATACGATGCAATGCATGTACTTTCCATAATGACCACATAAAGCGGCCTTGTTGAGTAGCACCATTCGGAAAAAAAACTAAAAGTGTTTAGATTTAGGCACCTTTCGAGTTTTATCTTGTATCCATAACATGTAATCCACTAACATACGCGCACACACCGGAATTACAGGTGTCCACGTGCATTTTTCTGTGGGTAAATACGAAGTAATTGGATGGGATGGGATGCGTTTCCAAACACAGCGTCTGACGGATCTGCTATTGTACAGCTGAGTGTACTCGCTAAACGACACTGGTCCAGGGGCGACCAGGTGTCTGGCGAAGGCGCGTCTGCGAGCGCCTCCGAAGCCGCGCTCTCAAACCTCCGCCTCTGCCACTCTCCTCTCTTAACACCTCGTTTCAGGCTGTACTGTGAACCGTGACCACCAGTTTGGTCCTCCTTGCACTTGTGGCTGCTGATTGTTGAATCCTGTCGCTGCCGTTTTGCTGAACACATGTTACGGCATTATTGACGTGGTAGTGTAATGCCGCTGCTCAGTCACGCCCGCCACAGCTGTGTTATTCGCCGCGTGGCGGGGTCTGTCGAAAGCACTGCCCTCGATGTTGATCTGTATGCATGCGCGGCTGGGGCTATTGTCACGCCTGTGTCAATGCGCCGCCATGAATGGTGCGCCGCCGAGAATGGCGTTGTGTCGGAGGCCTCGCACTGCCGACTGCCAGCCGGCCACACCCGCCACAAATACTCTCCTCTCCCCGCATGTGAACGTCGAGAACGGAGCGTGTGTGAAAATCGGGGGATTTACTGGGGCGATATTGCATGCATTTGAATTTATCGTTTTCTGCCAGAATTCATCCAGATTCATGACTTGCACCGTGAGTGAACTTGGGATATTTTCGTTTTATATTATCGTTAGAGAGTTGGTAGTCTTGCCGGGAAAGGAGGTTTATCGTGTGTCGAGCCTTTGTTAACACGCGCATTGACGGGGGTCTGAGCCACCTTCGCATTGACGGGGGCGGGTACCCGCCCCCCTAAGATCTCGAGAACCACGGTAGGTAGCGAAAAACGGTAAACGGCGTTGGGCTGCCCATCCACTTCTCCATCGAAAACATTTGAACCATTTTTTTTGTCAGGTCACATTTAAGGTCACGAGAGGTCAAAACATGCCCGCCATAGGGATAACATGTAAATTCAGTTTTTCGGCCATTAAATCTGAACAAGTAAAGATAGAGCAAAACGACTTGAACTATATGAATCCTCTTAGCAAGCCGAATCGAATGATATATAAGTTGACCTTGCTAGGTCAAATCAAAGATTTGACCTGACCTGAGGTCAGGTCAGGGTCAAAGTATATAAAATGCATATCATTAGAACCGCAAAGCCCAGGCGAGTCTAATGCAGCTAAAATAAATGCTCTATCACCATCCGTTACTGAGTTATTCCGTAAAAACCATTTTTCCCATGTATTTCCAATGGAGAGGTCATGCCTCGTACCTGACCTTAGGTCATCGATTTCAAAAATACCGGAACATATTTTAGAGAACTCGGTGGGGCCATTATGTGATATGAGTTTCAATCGGATAAGTTCACCCTGCTCCGACTTATGCTATCTTAAACTTTTTTTGAGGTCGGGTCACTTGACCTGTAATGGTGACCTGACCTGAGATGACCTAACCTTAAAATTTTCACAGAAGTTGTAAAAATGATGAGGGAAAAGGTATACCAAGTACGGCGGCGCTACGCGCCGCCGTTTTTCTGCTATTTCCGAAAAACCCGAGGGGGCGGGTACCCGCCCCCCCCGTCAATGCGCGTGTTAACTGCTTTGGCCCCGGAAACGACAGGCCTCGATGTGCGGTCGCGACATATACCAGCCAATAAAACCACTCAGCTACGACGTGCCGTCCTCTACAGTTCAGCAATTCCTGTTATCTGCGAGCGGACGACTTGGGTCGTGGAAAACTAAAAAGACCGTCTCTTGAAAGTCGTTACCACTGTTATTCGTCCGGGGAGATTTCATTTGAACTTCATTTCTGGCGTGAAGGACGTGCTCGAGTTCAAGAGTCGAAGTGTGTTGTTTCCAGTTGAGGCGCACATGCATGGCGATGGTGTACCAAATGTAGTCCCGGTCGCGAGGGCGTGTAGAGTAGGGTGTCCACTTTACCACTGGAAAATACCACTTTCTCGTCTGTGCAAGCTTGCCGGTTGACACCGTATACTCCTTTGAGTTAATAATGAGCATGCAAAATTTGGATACGATCCTTTGAGGTTTGGTTCCCCCACCCCCCCCAACTGGTGAAAATCGAAAATCGTTGAATTGGCTCGAAAATGGGTTCATTCGAAAGCTTATGACAGCGGAAAACATATTTCACTCATACAAATTGATGTAAAACCTCTTCTTCGTCGTTTTAGAGAGCGAAGAAGTTCCGAATTGCGGTATCACTGGCCAGAGGCGGATCTAATAAACTTTTTTGGGAGGGGGGGTAACATGAGCAAAATGGGAAAACAGTGTTTTTTTCAAGAAAATAGACCAAAATTGGCCAAAGCGAGTAGAGTTTTATCACTTTTAAGGGGATGGCGGAGTGGTTTTCCTTACATCCGCCACTGGTATGGGCATGACAAATTATATATTGTACTTCGCCTGATTTCGGGAAACAAAGCCATTTGCGGCATCACTACGGACATAAGTGCATGGTACCGTTGTGACCGTTAGAATGAATATTCCATGTTTTCGTTCCTTTACAGAGTTGTCGTGTCATGAGTAATTTGCATTTAATGTTGAAGCAGTCTACCCGAAGAAAATTGTACGATGCCTTCAGCATACTCGAAGAAAAGATCCAATGATGAAGAAGAGACAAGTCAGCGACGGAAAAAACATGCAGGCCGACCTCTGAAGTACTCCAGGGATCAATTGACACTATGAGATGACTTTGTTGGTAAATCCCTTCAGCTGCCTGCCAATTAGCTACCGAACAAGCGCAAAACCCTCCATAGGTACCGAGCCCTCCGCATACAATAGCCCAGTGCAACGAAGCACTAACTAGCTGGACAGATCGCTTTAGAGGTCCAGGCGATATAAGTCACCGTTAGAGTGCTCTGCAATACTGTTTACAGCAGCTGTCAAAGTGTGTCACGCATACGCTAGGCGTGTGGTTCAAGTAATACTGAAATCTGAATCGAGAAACACTTTCATTTCAGCGCCAGCTCTATTCATTTCATCGCCAGCTCATGGCAGTCGATTATTCTTTTCGTGGCAACAGTGACAAGTTCTTAGGGACCCTGCATATGATCATGAGGGCTAACAACAATCCTTCTTCACAAGAGGACTTCAGTTTCTTCATGAATCGACACCAGGTGCCTAATCCTAGAATTAGATACAATATTTTTCTGCTCACGCTGTTCTTTGTTGGGGTTTTTCTGGCGATACTCTTCGACAAGCTCTCCATGGCCCCCGCCGAGTACCTTCAAGTCAAGCAGTTGCAGAGCTAATCGCCCTCTTTCATGACCCATACTTCTTGCAGGCCCTACTGACTGCGGGAACTCCACGGCTTGACCTCAGGCTGTTCCAGGACATGAATACCTATTCAGGGCAGCTACCAACCGCTGCGAAAGCCACACAGTGCTCTATTATGCGCCAACCGTGGCATCTCACGGGTGGAAACGCCGTCCTCTGGTTGTTTGGTGACGGTGTGTCAACAGATGAAAATGCAGAGGTAGCAGCTGCACTCTCTGACAGTCACACAGCCAGGAACATTGGCACCGGGAAAGCCGATGTTGTCAGGAGCAGATAAGCTGGGGCTCTGTGACTTCGTCCGACCGCACTCCTGGCCGGCATTCAGGTGAATGAACGTCAGCAACCAGTGCTTACCACCCAGGAATCGGCGAGTGATACAGACTTCATCTGTATGAACGCTTTCATGGAAAATCTAGCAGTCACAAACGACAGCGCGGAACGATCGGTGAAATACATCATGGACTACACTGACGTTGCCCGTGAAGGTTACATGAGGGCTCGGAATTGACAGTAGCCTGCGCACACCGCCTCCAAGCGCTGAATCTTGAAAAAGAGCTGGATGACGTGCACGTGTAAAAATATGAATATAGAACTAGGAGTAGTCTAACAACATTTTGTCTGAGAACAAGTTTCCTTCCCCATTCATGGGCTTCCGAATAAACACATGAAAGCCATTGGCTTGATGATATGGTGTGTCGTTTTGACTGCACCGATTGGTTACGAAAAAATTAAACAATATTTGTGCAATGAACGCCCACTTTCCATGCCATTGGCAGTCCCCGGGAAAACCAATCTAGCTATGCCCTTGAAAGCGGTTAAATTGTACTGACTGTGGCTGATTCTGGTCCATTTTCTTGAAAATACACAACAATTTTTCCCATATTTCCCGGGATACCCCCAAAAAAAGTTTATTACATCCGCCTCTGACCAGAAATCTCGCACTTCTTACCTCTTTAAAGCATCAAGAAGTGGTTTTGCATCAATTTGCATGAGGGAAATAGTTTTTTCTGTCATAAGCTTTCAAATGAACCCATTTTCAAGCCAATACAACGGTTTTCCATTTTCATCAGTTTAAGGGGGGGGGGGGAGACCAAACCTCAAAGGATCGAATCCAAATTTTGCATGCTCATTATTGACTCAAAGGAGAATGCGGTGTCAACCGGCAAGCTTGCACAGACGAAAAAGTGTTATTTTGGGACACCCTAGTGTAGAGTCGGGAGCGCGGAGGGAGGGAGGGGGGGTAAAGGATCACTGTGAAGCTGCGCTCAACCTTGGGTCTTCATTGTGGAGACATCAGATATTGGAGAGCGACATATTAGGCTTTGGAAACGGCGAGAATTTACAAATGTCGGCCAGCAAAGGTTTGAAAGCTATTGTCCGAACCGAGAGCACATGCGGTGCATTCTTCACATTCATGTCAACAAGGCTCGCTTTTGCCTTCAGATGGAAGAAGCCCAGCTTTAGCTGCCACGAGCGAACTTTATGGATCTAATTAGTGGTCTGTAGTACGCTCCGCATATCTGCATCCATAACAGATGTCTAGTACGCAAGCTATGTATCTGGGAGATGTAACGAGTGGACTGATGTCAGTTCTAGTCGAACGAGACTTATACCAGTCAACCCGCCCAATCGTCTGTGAAACAGTCCTGATTATCCTCATCAGTTATGATCCGGAGCGCGTACTACCCTCCGCCAGTTGCCCCGGGAGTCCACAGCCTTGGCTACAGCCCGTGTTCAGCTGGTACACCGAGTCTGCCTTCAGAAGCGAGTGTTCAGCCGCTGTGTCTGGCGGGTGCGTGAAGCGTCGGAGCCGGCAGCACTGCCGCGCGCCCGGCCCGGTGTCTGGTCTCGTTCTCAGCCGGGTCTCGCCGCCGCCTGGCAGCCGCTGTTTGCCAGATTGCCTCGGAAGCTTGCCTGCGTGCGGAATTTAATCTTTTGAGTAATCTGACAGCATGAGGCAGGCGCGGATACAGGGGGAGAGAGGAAAGGCACTTGCCCACAACCTCCAGATTTACACAGATTTTCTATGAAGCAAACATATATTTTCACGATTTTGGGCCCCCGTTGCCCCCCCCTCCCAAATCCTCGGGCTAGATCCGGTCCTGGCAGGAGGTGAAACACATACCAGGCGAGGTTATCTAGCAATTACATTAGTCGGTGCGTGTTTTGATGCGGTTGCTGGATGCTGCATTATAACGGTACGAGGCAGTTACTCGGGCGTGTAGACAGTGTTCTCACAACAGGAGAAAGCACTACGTCTTCAAGCACTCTGAGCGCGGGCAGACAGTTCATTTCGCTCGCGGATTTTTGCCAGGGAAGGATGAGAGCGAGATGGATCTTCTTCACTGAGGTTTGATTTTAAAATGGATCAGGCTGCTGCATTCAAAGTGAAAAATGGAACGAGCAATATCGCCTCCCGCGGTTTCCCGAATGTCTGTCAGTGGTGAATGGCACGGGGTATAGCACAACGTTCCGCCGCTGCCCATAGAAACTCGACAGAATAGTGGTTGCAACAATACGATACAAAACTTTCACACCCGCATCAGGTCGATTGATATCTGAAAAAATAAACTTTGTTTTTTTGCGTTAGTATAATTTCCTGGGTTTTGAAACCGTTCACTTAACATTAATGATCAGGTTTTTGACGCGCGAGCCTAGAAAACAATGGTGCATGAACAACCTGGTCCGACCAGGGGCGCCGCCACGGAATTTTTTCAGGGTAGGACGGACCCGGACTGGTGCTGACCGGTGGAGGCGAATTTTGAGCATATTCAGTATCTGACAGCATTGATGACGATGGACCCACAAATTTTGGAGGGACGTACCCCCTGGCTGGCCAACAGGGGGGACGCGTCCCCCGTCCCCCCCTGCTTTCGGCGCCCATGGGTCCGACATTGTTCTTACACTCAACGACGGCATCTCTGTTATATTGTAACATCGGTGTGACGTATCGCCCCTAGGCTTGGACATTCTCAGTACAGGTATTCGCTTGCCTATTCCTTCGCCATCAACGGCTGGCGACTTCTGACTGCTTCAGTAGAACGTATCCAACGCGGCCAGTACAGCGACGGCTTCGCAGCTTCATGCAGCAGTGATCAGCTTCACGCAGTAGTGGGCTGACCCCACCGCCCCACCGCCAGTGGGGCGAGGCGGGGCCACCCACACAGGGTGATGTTCGTGTTCACTTGTTAACACTGAGCGGCGATCTGGCAGTCACAGTGGAAGCCTACCAGGCCGGTCGACTATACGCTCCACCATACTGCTGCCGCAGGGTCACTAATAATGTAATTATTCTAGCATAGGGGTGAGCGAGATCTCTACGTAAGCATCTCTCAGGCGGTAAGATTAGGCAATGAACTGGAACGCTCCATGCCCCGGTGATGCGCGGGACAGTAAATCGGTTTGGAAACTGGCTAGAGTACAGCGTGGCCTTGGAGGTAGAGTTATGACCTCCGTGATCCGTCAGTGCCAGAGGGTGCTCCGTCGACGTCGACGCCGGCGGAGCGCACGTGCGCTGACTACGGAGTGTCAGCCGGCGGCGGCGCTGGCGTCCGAGCGTGACCCGCGACCTCACGGTAGCACACAGCCGGCCCTTCTGGGAGCGTGTCAGTTTAACGGGCCCTTGGGCCCTGACATGCTACAGCAGCAGGCGCTTCATCTTGCAGTAGGTTGGGACGTGGGAGCCGTGGCACGTCTTCTCTTGAGTGACGTCAACTGATCGCACCAGTCACCACAAAGTTATTGTTTAATGAGAGGCTTCCTGCAATGGTTCACAACTGACCCAAAATTGTAGAAAATTGGTTTAATGTGACATTAGCTAAAATACACTGATGTGAGCCAAGCTTCCGCCAACTTGGCGTTCTCACTTTGTGAAAAATGGAAGTGCTTAGAAATCACAGTTATGCGGCAGATGAGAACACGGATGAGGCCGATTTTAAAATAACATGTAACGAAACCAATTTGTGAAGAACACTAGTAGATAAAACTCAGTTTTGATCGATTCCGCAGGGCTGCACCGAGGAACAATATTACACGTCTGATCAGGTGGTAGTTGGGCAAGTGAATTGTCCTGACACTCATAATAACCGAAAATTAAAAACTCCGAAATGGATCGTTCATATTCAAACTTCTTGGATTCTTAAGAATAAGATTTGAATTGGGAAATCTTTATTGAGCATGATTTTCGAGCTCATTTTGAATTTTCGCGAACGGCATTGCACACGTCACCGTATTACAACTCATCTCGCACGTATGGAACACTCGCATTAACATAGTACATCAATAAGCATCTCCCAACGAGATGCTGCAACCCAACCCAACCAACGATATTGCAGCAATCCGCACTTGAAAAGATTGCATCATACACAGGTTACTCTGTCTTCTATACCGACGGCTCCAAAAGCATCTCAGGTGCTGGATGTGCCTTCGTGGGGAGAGACGTAAGTCGAAGTTTCAGCCTCCCGACATCGGTATCCGTTTTTACCACCGAACTATGTGCTATTATCCAAGTCTTACGACACAT
This sequence comes from Lepas anatifera, assembly GCA_034440635.1. Taxonomy (NCBI): domain Eukaryota; kingdom Metazoa; phylum Arthropoda; class Thecostraca; family Lepadidae; genus Lepas; species Lepas anatifera. Next base: position 318,415 of record JAOTON010001724.1, on the reverse strand, counting down.
TCTCCGAGATCCTGATGGACAATTTTTAATCGTTACAGACTCCGCTAGTTCCCTAGCTGCACTCCAGTCTAGTCATCCCCCAAAATCCTGGCTGGTGCCCACCATCCGGAGGCTTCTGAATACCGCTTCTTCTACCGGGGCCAGGATACAGTTTTTATGGGTCCCTAGTCATGTGGGAATACCCGGTAACGAGAGAGCTGATTTAGCTGCCAGATCGGCGTCTGAGATTGCACGAGTTGGGGCATTTAGAGTTCCAGCATCTGATGTAAAGGCACAGATTAACAGTCTCCTCAAAACTGAGTGGCAAACCAAATGGGATAGTGAGTCGGCCTGCGCCTTAAAACAACTCAAGCCAAACATAGAACCATGGGAGTCGAGTAACAGGCGGAGTAGGAGGGAGGAGGTCTGCCTCGCACGACTTTGCATTGGTCACACATTTGCAACCCATGGACATTTCTTTTCTGCTACAGAACCAAGCCGGTGTAGCCACTGTCGAAGCAGGCTTACTGTACAGCATGTACTAACTGACATAGGATGTAACGGACTGAGAACTCTACGTGCTCGATTCTTTCCGCCGATGTCCCTTGCAAATTTGATAGGAGACAGACCAGCTGTTGAGTTCTCAATAGTCTTATTATATTTGACAGAGATCGGATTTGATATTGTATACAATCCTCACCGAGTAACACAAGTGCAACAGAACTAAGCATGTATGAATGAAGTAGCTCTGCTTTTAGCTATCTTCACATAGGATAACATGGAAGACTTGGATTTTAAGGATTGATTAAATTGTATAGTCAGGCGCGCTAAATGGCCCTGGCAGCTGAAGCGCCCTTAAACTCCAACACACACACAATAAGCATCTCATTGCGCAATCTGTAGGCCAGAAATTGATGATTATGATGAGGCACGCCACCCAAACATTATTCTATTCGCGGATGGAACTAGATTTGGGTTTGATTTGCTGAAATAAATTGAAGCGTTTTGGATCTGAAGATGGATTAGTGATAGCTTTTTTGGATTGACAGTTGCTGTTTGCCAGTGGGTTGGCCTAGATTTGGTGGGGAATTTTGGCTATGGCCTGGATTCGTTTGAATGATTGAGGCCACCACGATGCATTCCAGTTAACATATCTAAAGTTACTGTGTGTGTACCTCCACCCCCTCCCCCCACCATCAGGGTCTTTGGGACATTGAAAGCGGTACCACGGTTAATCGTTTATTCGGGCTTTGCACAGGCTTTGCATTGAACGAAATAAGCAATATTGTGTTGTCGTTTGCACAAGTGCAAAGGATAACACTGAGCCGCAAAACCAGCCACTATATTAACATCGCCTCACTAGTAAGAGGTAAGAAGTGCCTGCTCTCCGATGATTTAGGTTGATGGATTGTAGAGTCGGACTTAAGCTTTATACACAATCTTCCTATGTGCCCATTGGTACATTTAGAACATGTAATGATACTGATACTAACCAGTCAAATTCAAAAGCAAGCAAAAACATTATGAACAGTTATCTAAGGTGTACCTCCTCTTGCCAGAAAAATCGGGAACTGTTGTTTGATTTCCGGCAGTGGATCCGGTGCGCGGACCAGCGGGTACCGCCGTATACCGCAGGTGTTTTGTGTAAGGCGGCAGGCCTCCCGCTCCGGGCCTGCGGCATTGTTTTACTGGTAGCGCTCCTCCATCGCTGGCTGCGGACTATCGGAATTGGGCAGGCCCACCCGTGCCAGCTGTGCCCTCGAAAGTTTGAATCGCCTGGTCTGGAGTTCGGTGGCGTTTAGCTTTGACTTCAGCTTGGTCCTGATTGTGTTCTGTCAACAGTTTGTGATCCATGTGGTTATTGATTGATTGTGTTCCATTTGAACCATGTGAAATGTCACTAAATGTCAGAGGTCAAGACAAAATCCTTTTTATAGCAATGTGGTGAATATCAGCCAATCTGCTCAATTGGTTGATGGCGGACTTTATGGTGAACATAATAATTAATATAATGGTAAGATAGAACCTAATGTTCATGCTAGTAAAAAATTAGTTGATTTGTTAGTGTTATATTTGGAGCTCGGCTCTTTTATCAAACACGAATGTAGAATGGGGTTAAAGCACAAACGCATTTCATAAATTGAAGATTGGAAATAATCAGATGCTCGTGACATGAAACACTGGGGGACATTATGATGGTGAACAGCTTAACAATTATGCATTTATTTCCAAGTCATGCTTATTCAAAGGTCACACACAAGTAACAATAAGGATTACTACAGAAAATATAAATTACGAGTATGCAGGTTATACACGTTCTATTGACGCAAAACTTAACTAGCTGAAGGTTACTATTTGTCGTATGAGATTGGTGCAATAAGCTTCCGTGATGTTTGTGTATTAAGTGGAGGTCCATGTTCCCTATTCTCCATGGACTTAGTGTTTTTAGGCTTAGTTATATCCTTGCAAGTACAAACAACAACCTCGGCCTGCGGCCTCGGCAGGTGCCGCTCCGGCACAGGAGAAGCCGGTGACAATGTACGTTAGCTGGACATTTCGATTGACAGGCGAGTCTTTCCAGCAGTGAGATACTTATAACAACCAATATTGGGACAATGGTTCTTGTGTTATAATAATGACTGCATTCACCCAACATACATAGTCCAAAATTTAGAACAAAATTTGGAAAATTGACAACCGTGGAACTTATTCATTTGGCAGTGCCTTGTATCCATAAATGTTTCAAGTCTTTGGAAACCACTGCTCAGAACCGACAACTGAATTAAACACCGGCTTCTGATGGGGATAAATGAAACTCCCATGTCTTCCCCAGATGCCTAAATGCGCCTCTGCGGCGTACTCACGTTCACTACATGCTTGAATCTGACTCTGCGCCCCTTTCCATAGCTAGCCTCTAAATACACTTCTTCCTATAAACACGCTTCTGCGCCACTTTCCCTAGCATAGGCGGGTCCAGGATGGACAATGTAGGGCAGGGGTTCTCATAAGTAAGGGACAGTACCCCATCCCCAAGGATAATGTTTTCCTCGTCGATTGGGCATCCTGGGTCCGCGTAATGCAGTTAGCTAATTTCCCATCTTGCCCCCCCCCAGACAGTTCAAATATTGAAACAAGACATCACATCATGATAGACCGCATCGGATTAACCAGGCTCTACCATTGCTCTCAATGTGATTGCATGCAAATCGCTTAACACTAGATGCTAATAAAACCTGCTAACAAATGTGCTCCTCATATAACACTAAGCCTGATTTAAACAAATTATATATGGCAAACAAATCAAAAGAGCAGAGACATTAAGATATTTAGGAATAGGTACTAATTGGCCAAAATCACAAATTTAAAATTAATATAAACGGAACCTATAACAGAATCTGCTGAAACATTCCTGTTATTTCTTGAGCTAAATATATTTTAAACAAAAAATGTCTCCTTGACCATCCTCTCATCCACCCCTACTTAGGGTCCTGTGGATTTATATGGGCCTCAAATGATAAGAATAATCTGGAAACGATGTGTATCATTCCAAAAAGGATAATAAGATTTGTTGCTTATTTTCGCCACTTAGGAGACAACACCCGTGTAAAGAAATGCAGTAATATATTCAAAACATTATCGCACACACAAAATTGCACCTATTTCGTTTTTCCTTGTTCTTCGATTTCTTACGTCTCGTACATCAAATTTCTCGTCCCAGTCACGTGACACAAAATCAAATATCTTCCGCACTACGTACAAAATTCTCAACATCCTCCCCGCTTTGGTGTGCCCTAGATTATGAAGGAAACATACACCAGACAATCAGCACACCTCGCAAGCGTATCACACACATATTGTAGTCGCATCACATGATCGAAACGAAGCACGTCAGCGCTGTGTCACTTGTGCATAGGGTTGACTCGTTCAGCATCAGTGTATCTTTTACGTGAATCGCGCGTTGGGCATCTATCTAAGGGAGTACACCAATATCTGTCCCTGCACCCTCAGGCATATGAGTACTGAGGAGGATCCAGCACTTCGAGGTCGTGAATCCGTTGCACTGCTCTTGTTTTTCCGTCCCCCTCGGGTTTTTACCTCGCCTGACCGAACGCGGCCATCTCTACCTGGGAAGAGCCTTTGAACAACGCCCAGATCCCACTTCATGCGGGGTAAATTTGGGTCCTCAAGCAATACAACGGAGCCCTCCCACAACTCACCCTGTTGTTTGAACTTACGCACCGCAACAGGCAGATTCCTTAAGTACTCATGGCTCCAAACATCCCAGAATCTTTTCAATCTTCTCTCTCTCTCTCTCACCTTAGCTCTGGCTCCCAGCTCTCCAGCTGATACTGTGGACGGATTGTCTGACTCCCTGGCTTGGAAGCCAACACTATGTCCGGTCAGGAAGTGATTGGGCGGTAGGGGGGTCGGGCAGTCCAAGGTGTCACCAACAAATGTCAGAGGTGGCGAGTTCACACAAGCCTCTACTTCGGTCAACACCGTCATTAGTTCTGTTTTTGTCAGACTCCGTTGACCAAGATATTTTTCAGAGCTAATTTCACAGACATTACTATTCGCTCGTACATGCCACCCCACCATGGCGACAGAAACCTATCATTCTTCACGGGTTTTTTAATAATGATCTACCAGATCTACCTAAGGAACTAAATTATACTTTCAAGCGATTGACCAGCTCGGAGACGGGATTCCGTCTCTAGGTGAAGAATCGGTCCCCCCTGGGGAGTGAAGGCTTGAAATGCATTTTTTCTATTTATTTGTTGCCGGCGAAACAATCCGTGAAATTGAACATTTCTGCATCCCCTAAATTACGCCGAATAGCCGTTGGCGGACCGCGAATCGGCCCCCCCTTTCAATGGAAAAATCACATACAACTACCGCCCCCTCTCCGCCTTCAAAATTGGAACCGCCATCACACAAACACAACTTTCACACACAAACCACCAAACAGTTAATCGGGCTACATTTTTAGAGTAGGCGCCTGCCAGCCGAGGGGGAACAGGGGGTTTGGTGTTTCGGACATTTTCGAGATAGGGGAGGGGAGGATGCCGTCAGTGCAGGGTGGCCGGTACTCACATTGCTGAGTCTCGTCAGTCGGCTCCTTTCTTTTTTTCTTCCCACCCTCAGCCTCCTTCTTTAGTGCGGTCCTCTTCTCTTCCTTGGTTCGGCTCTGTCACTCTTCCCGGCCCGTGCACGACTGACTGCTATTCCTCGTCTTTCCACCTCGTGTGGTTCTGGGCCCCTCCTTCATCCGATCACGTGCCAATTTTTCTCTTCTTCTCCCAATGGTTCTTGTCGTTAATTTTTCCTGGTTCGTTCATTCGTATTCGTAGTAGTTGACCCCGCCCTTATGTTACGTGGAATTTTGCGCATTCAATGGTTCGTCTCGTTATTTTGCTATGGCTTGCTTATTCGTTCTTTTTCGTTCCGAAGCAGACTTGCTCCGCCTCCTGCTTCCGCCGGTGGAGCGCCCCGGGACAGGTCTTCTCACCCAGAGCGCTTCCCCGTGGGAAGACCGGGAGCAGGTGGGAGGTAGCCGCTTGGAAATTTATTTGTTTAAGCCGAATGGGTGATTTAACATCGCCGGAATGGGAGCTGTTTTCGGGTCTGTTGGTAATGGAGCATTTGGTCCTTGCTGATGGGGTTCAACGGCGCCGTTTCTCTCTCCCCGGGAGGAAACTGAGACACAGCTTGTTGTTCCCCTTCTCCATGTCGGGCGACGCCGTAGCAGCTGTGCCGGACGACGAACAAACAGAGCCGTCCGGCCCGGCGGGCGTGCGCTTCGGCGCTACCGCGCCACAGCAGCGCTGTGGACGCGGTGCCGCCGTGCAGGATTTTTGATTTGAAAAGGATCGGGATGCTTAACATAGGATTCGGATCGCCCCTCTCGATCAGCCAGACGCCCATTTAAAAAATGTAACCCGTTACACTGACTCGGCGAGCTTTCAATGTCTGGTAGTAGTTGTTACAGTAGAGTCGTGATGACACTGTCTACGATCATAATCAGCAATGATGAACCTAAAATGAAGTTCTGTTAAATATTTCTCAAATGCATGTTGAAAATCCAAATCTGTAATTCGTTGAAACGAAGCAAGCTTCTTGTCATCGCCTTCCATACTTTCATAAAAAAATCAATCAATGATATGAATAGTGTGAATACATCAGCAGCGAACCCGTCGTCACTGAAAAGCCACCTCTAATAATTCCTTGCAATTTCTGACAAATTGATTCCGATAATACTCTTGCAATACGTGTCCTTGCAAAACAAACTATTACTACATCCCGGCTAATGTCTTTAACACTAGCAGTGCCGTGATGTAATTTTTGCACGAGGATTTTATGAACGGCAATTCCTTATTAATTTTCATTGGTTCAAATCAAGCCGTGCCGGAAAAACTTTTTACTGCACGGCTTTACTGCACGGGTGACCAAGGCAGTGATGAAAAGAGCAGGAACACTTCTCGCCGTGATGACGTCGATTGGGGCACCTAAAATTCTCTAGTTGACTAACCTTATAAAGTAAAGTAATCTTGACTTCTCGCGTGTATTCCAACAGGCTGGTCTTGGAGGCGGTGCACAGAACAACACATAATAACAATCATTGGAGTGCGGTGCACAGAACAACACATAATAATAATCATAAATGCAATCATTACTAAATCTTGGCAGTAATCTTCAATACCAGACTAAGTCCGGCGATTGCCGCCTGACACATTAGACAAAACACAGATACCTTATCACTTCATGATGATGGTGATGCCGGAGCAGTTGTTAAAGACAAGTTGTCCCAAAGCGCGAAAATTGACTGGGATCTTGCCGTCGTCAGAGGAGCTCTCCAATGCAACTTTCTGCCTCTTGTTGCGTTGCTCGATTTCGAAAGGCGCCCCTTCGAGGATGCTCAGCGACATTGCCCTTTGGACGTCAACTGTCGCGTCAGTATAGTTGGCGAGACTTGATACAGACTTATGCTCGCTCATTTGAGCCACGTAGGCGGGTGGGCAACCGGCATCCAAAGTGCGCTGTATCGCCGTCTTTCTGGCACTGTGGTTGGTTTTTTTGCCCTTGATGCCCGCTGCATGACATCCAGAGGCCAGTAAGCTTCCGAGCTTGTTGACACCAAGAGTCGCGTTGGAAAACCAGATCGGGTTGTCGCTCTTCCTCTGGTGGTTGATCGCAAGAAAAAACGGCGCGTCGTCTACACAAGAAACAGGAGGACGGCGCTTTGCATACTCTTCGTATGCCTGGACGGGGCAACGGCCATCCCCTGCTGCTTGGCTCTCGAATGCCTTTGGAATAAAGGCTCTTGATTGACCCTCTCCAGTGCGGGTCTTGGTGAGGCGTTCCATGAATTTTAAGTACCGCCTTCCACTCGCATCTGCTTCTACCTTGACGTCTCCCCAGCGCATCTGGCGGGCTTCATGACGTCCTCGCAGACCAAACAGCATCGTCAGGTACAACCAAATCGTCCTGAGCACGGACATGGGATTTTCATATCCCAGCTGACCAGATTGCCAAAGCTGATCTTCCTCATCAAACGTTATCGACTCTGACCTGTTGGGCCTATTTCCTTGTCCAAGCAGTTTGAGTTTTTTCAGTTTTGCGCTTTTTGCATCCCTGCTTCCTTTGAATACTGGATGACTTTCCAAATCACTAGGGTAGTTATTTTCCCTAAAGTACTTTAGGGTCAGGCAGTACATATTTTGGATGGATGATACTTCATAATCCTTTCCATCCTTTCGTTTCATCGTAAGCAAAAAGCTGGCAAGTACTGCATTCAGTTCATTTTCGGGAAGGCTGAGCAGATCCCGTCCAAATCCCAGTGAAAAGGATTCTTCTTTCAATTGATTGATCCAGAAGTTAGTCTTTAGTATTGTTTCTTTACTTGTTGTCTCTTCGACGGCTTTCAGCGTGTCTCTTTCGATCTTTTTTACCGTGTCATTCACCTCATTCATTATATCTTCTGCTAAGTGAAAACGAGGGACACTCATGATATGTCTACTTTCAAACTAAGCCTACAAACGTACGGGCTGTAGTAAAAATACTACTGCACTTGAGGCTCGGCGTAAATTGATCAAAACCTCGGTTGGTTGAAATCTCCGGCACTTGGCCTTCGGCCGCGTGCCGGAAATTTCAACCAACCTCGGTTTATATCAATTTACCTTCCGAGCCCCGTGGAGTAATATATATTCGAACACACTGCACACACCGAGTTTGCTCGAGTTTGCTCAACAACAATATTTTACTTATGTTATTGCTAGCGCAAGCGTCTGCAGTTTCACGACTTTCGTTTTGATATTTTCTGTGTTTTAGAAAAACTTCGGAGAAATTACTTTAATGTCATTATCAATACTATGACTTCATTTCAATCAACTATTTTTCCACGCAGCCGACCCGGGTTCAAGGCCCGGCGGCTTCCCTGAACAAGGAGCAAGCTGGCTCCCGAGAAACCCTTCCAACAGGGAAAGAGTTGGCGACGCCATATGACCCTGGCAGTTGGTGCGTCGATAAGCCCCAAAAATTATTATTATTATCAATCAACTATTTTATCCGGCGGACGCAGACTGTGTTTAGCGTCCTCATGAAAATTCTACCTAGATGCATTTTCTACCTAGGTAGTTTTTGTTGGTGAAACAAAAAAACCTACCTAGGTAAATGCTCAACTTAGGTATTTTTCATTTTACCTAGGTAGTTTTTTTGGTGCAATAGGCCACTGGAGATAGGGACGCGACCTGAGCGAGACAGCCATCTGACTGCAAGTCAGCTGTTTCACGCCGTTGAACTGTTTAAAATCACCTACGCCGGATTGACATGCGCGCGACGTCCTTGCCTGCGATGACCGCAGTGGGGAGAGGCCGCTGGTGGTCTCGGGCGCGCTGCGACGGCCTGGCGTTCGTCGGCGGCACCGTTGGCGGGACTGAGTTGACATTGGAGCATCGGCTAATGGGTGGGTTAGTGGATAGCGCCCTTGTCTTCTAAGCCACCGGTCCCGGGTTCAAGTCCCGGCGGAGCCTCTGGATAAGTTGATCTGATCCGCAAAATCCCTTCCAGCAGGGTGAGAGTTGGCGACGCCGTATGACCCTGGAAGTTGGTGCGTCGTTAAACCCCAACAATTATTGTTAACTCTGACGCTCGACTGACCGGCGGCGACGGGGGCGGACGGGGAGCCCTATGGTGTGATGTGTCAGAATTGAGACAACTGCATGCGGCCGTGACCTGCTGTGTTCCGATGAGACGACACTGTGGCTCTTGGCGGCGGCCTGCTGGGGACTCGTACTGCAGCGACTGGCTCGGGCTTCTTGTGATGACCGACCGGTGATGGTGCTGGATGCGGACGGAGCTGACTACTAGCATCGGCAGTCGAGTCTAACGTGCCGAGCATGCAAAGCTAGCCCTCCAGCCCTCTTCAGAGGTGGCGGTGGCCGCGGCGACTTGGTGGATCGTTTCACTGTGATCTGTTTGCCGGTGTGTTGTGGTCACGTGGTGCCCGTGCTGTCTATAGGGGTCTGTGTGGGGGATCTGTTAGCCCCTCGCGCAGACCACTCGCTGGCGGTGGGGTCGCTGATGGTAGGTGGGGGCGCCGCAATTGACGGGTTGCGGTGTCCTCCACTGCCGGTTGGCCGATCATTTAGGGCTGGTTAAGTGTGAACTTATTTTCAATTCGAAACATTTTAGCGTTTTTAATCCTATCCGTCGCCTTTGGTCTTCAATTGCTATCTGTATTATTGTTTCACCTGTCTCGTATGGAAAAAAATGATGATGACATAGGCGGGTGTGTGCCCCCGGCCGATCGAGCCTCGCGGGCCCCCTGAAATGGTCACGGCACACCCTGAAGTCAATAATCCCCCATAAAAGCTCGATGCCCTCCCCAAACATGACGCTTCCCATCCCCCGAATGCGAAAATCCACGCTCACCTCATGGATTTTACCAGCAAAAAGTGGATATCTGCATGGTCGATTGTCTCATTGATGTTCTTTCGTAATATGGAAAGGGAGTGCAACTAGATTTGCAAACCTCAACTATGATCATACAGGATCTACGCAGCATCAATCGCAGCAACAAAATATGCCGTAATAGGGTTAACATGTAAATTAAGTTTTTCGGCCATTACATCTGAACAAGTAAAGATAGAGCAAAACGACTTGAACTGTATGAATCTTCGCAAGCCGAATCGAATGATATATAATTTGACCTTGCTATGTCAAATCAAGGATTTTACCTGACCTGAGGTCAGGTCAAGGTCAAATTATATAAAATGCATACTCCGGCAGAGAGACAGAGAAAGAGCTATCTAGGCAGTCTTAGTAAAGTTATTAGGTCACTGGCGGCGCCACCACGCCGCTGACCGCGGCCGCGGCTGCGCCAAACACGCCCGTGCCTGGTCCCTGTTTCTTCCCGTGCCGCCTCCTCCTGCGCCGCCCGCCTCCGCTCCTCTGCCTCCTGCCTCGCTGCTGTCTCCCGCCTCTCTGCCTCCTGCCTCGCTGCTGTCTCCTGCCTCTCTGCCTCCTGCCTCGCTGCTGGGCACATATAGCCTCAGCAGCTGAGGTGCCCTAAAACCCCAATCATCATCATCATCTCTTGCCTCGCTGCTGTCTCCTGCCTCGCTGCTGTCTCCTGCCTCTCCTCCGCCTCCTCCCTCGCTGCTGTTTCCCGCCTCTTCTCCGCCTCCCTCTCCTCCTCTGCCTCACGCCTGTCCTCCTCCTCCTCACGCCGCTCCCCGGGCCGCCCGCCCAGCCAAACTATATCATATCCTCGAAGAGAACTTGACAGTCGTTGCCGGTTGATGTCAACTGAAAAGAAAACAAATTATGAAACTTAAAACAACTATTATCGCTAGCGTTTGTACACTTCTCTTATGACGTGCACCCTCTAAAATGGAATGAGACCGTTTTCGATTTGTGGTTTTACTGGAACGAGAAAAAATAATTCGCTTAACATTTGTCTAACTGGGAATATTTGCGCCCCTCGGAGTTTTCCGACGGTGGCAGAACCGGCGGTGCCAGGTGCTGCCGTGCTTATCACAAGCACCTGGATTTTATAATAAGAATATATGCGAGGTTAATTATGATAATCCTTACATTGATAATGATATACCTTGATGCTGAAAAATGCTGGGTGCCATCAGTGAAGATCATTAGTTGACACAGACACACTGAAAACAGTTTGAGATCAAGGAGCGATCTCGAAAATCACCAGAGCTACTAGCACTAAAGTAGGTCGTGATCTTCCAGATCATCAATCTCCGAGATAGTTTTCATGCAATTTAATCTCGAAAGCTCTTCAGATCTATATTTGTATCTGATCTCCGGGATCATGCCGTGATCTCCAAGATAATAATCCTAGATCAACGAGCGATCTCGGAGATCACCAGAGCTACTAGCACAAAAGTAGATCGTGATCTTCCAGATCATGAATCTCCGAGATAATTTTCATGCAATTTAATCTCGAAGACTCTTCAGATCTATATTTGTCTCTGATCTCCAAGATCATCACCTTAATATTCACATATTTCAAAACGATCGGTGCCCCGTTCCGATTGTATAGAACAAAATCCATTCTAGTGAGCATCAAACATATATTTGAAAATCGCAAAACTTTATGAAATAACAACGTGAACACGTGAATCCCAAAAAGCTGCTCCTGGATCCGCCATAGGTGGGTAGGCAGGGTTGGATCCAGCCCGAAGGTTTAGGGGGGGTGGAAACGGAGCCCAAAATTGTGAACAACATGTTTTTTTTAAGAAAATTGAGGGTCAAAGGGGTGGCAACGGAGGGTTTGGGGTGGGGGGGGGGCAAATGCCCGATTAGCCCCCTTGCCCTGGATCCGCTAGTGTGGGTAGGTAGTGGGTACTTACTGTCCTCGGGCTCTCACGCTCCAGCTTGTCGAAGTAACTTATCTGCAGAGCAATGAGAGTTTGATCAGCTAAGATAAAGCATTAGGTCCACGCATTTTTGTAGGAAAGGCAATCTATCTATTGAAGCAACGTTTTTACAACGTCTAGAACCTGTCTCGTAAATAACACAAAGCACCTCAGTTGCAAAAATGTTAGCACAGATTTAGGTACGCCAGCCACCCTCAAAAAAGATGCTCAACTCACCAGGCTTTGCAACTCACTGGCTCACGATGGCGCGAAACGCTCAAAAAGTATTCATCAGCGCGCGCGCACGCCACCGCACACGCCGCATCGAAGAAAGGCGCTAATTTGCAACGAACTTTTGATTCTGGCAACAGATGGTAGAACCATCAGATCTGAGCGTCTGAGTTCAAATCCCGGTCCTGCCTTTTAGTAGATCATGCGGTGATCTACGAGATCATCTAAGCTTCGAAAGAAAGTCTCAGTACACGATTGGTGATCTACGAGATCATCTAAGCTTCGAAAGGAAGTCACAATGCACGATCGGTGAACTATGAGATCATCTAAGCTTCGCAGTTGTTATCCCGAAGATAATGGTGAGCCTCATTATTGATCTAGTAGATGAATCGCTGACTTAAGCCGTGTTTCCGAGATCACAATGTTGTTTTCTGGTGGTCTACGATACCTTGGGATAGTTTATGTTTAGATCAATTTCTAAACAATCTCAAAAGTGTTTTTCAGTGATAGAAACCAAAATTATACAAGGAGCTTTTGTCTGACAATTCAATGTATGCAATTTTTCCCAAAAATAAAAATGAAAAAACTCATATTTGCCTGCAAGCACTATCCAACAGATCAGGTTTACGAGCGATCGCGGCTCATTTTTCTGACCCGAAAAAAACCGATTTCAGCTTCAAGGTCACAAGGTTTGTATAGACAGTTCCTCTCTAATAGTAATAGTTTATGTCTATGTTGACGACGATGAAATAAAGAATAATCAAATTTATAGCCAGTCGCTTGACTCAGTTTCAAACATATTCTGCTACGCTTACAAAATTTTCAAAATTATTCGTGTCCCTGAACTGACCATGAACCCATCTGAACTATTCGACTAACTATGAACCTGACTTTTCAAAGAGTGTGTAGCGATATCAAAAATAAATAACGAGTGGTCGGTCGAATATCCTGGCAAAATAGGTATGTGTTTACAACACTTGATGAAAGACAGCTTGCTTGATATGAGGAAAAATCCAACTGAGCCATTTTAGTATTGATCCTATGGCTTCTTCGTGTCAACCTTTTTGCGTCAGAGTAGCTTATTGTAGGTTATTGATTACACCAGTTCTTATTCAATTTGTATTATGAGCTTTCAAAGGCCGTGCGGCTGTCTTGGTCAGCTTGATAGACATTTTGTTAAACAAGTGTATAAAACACTTATTCCTATCGTGCTGGAACTTACAAAGTACTTCTTATATGAAAATATTAGATTAGCTGGCTACCCGATACATGAATCACATAAAAATCATAATAATCTTAATGTTTCTATAAAACAATGAAAAGCTAGAGAGACAGAGAGACAGAGAAAGAGCTATCTAGGCAGTCTTAGTAAAGTTATTAGGTCACTGGCGGCGCCACCACGCCGCTGACCGTGGCCGCGGCTGCGCCATCCGCGACCGCGGCGGCGCCAAAACACGCCTGTGCCTGGTCCCTGCTTCTTCCCGAGCCGCCTCCTCCTCCGCCGCCCGCCTCCGCTCCTCCGCCTCCTGCCTCGCTGCTGTCTCCCGCCTGTCCTCCTCCTGCCTCGCTGCTGTCTCCCGCCTCTCCTCCTCCTCCTCACGCCGCTCCCCGGGCCGCCCGCCCAGCCAAACTATATCATATCCTCGAAGAGAACTTGACAGTCTTTGCCGGTTGATGTCAACTGAAAAGAAAACAAATTATAAAATTTAAAACAACTATTATCGCTAGCGTTGGTACACTTTTCTTATGACGTGCACCCTCTAAAATGGAATAAGCATTTGGGAGACTGTTTTCGATATCTGGTTTTACTGGAAGGAGAAAAAATAATTCGCTTAACATTTGTCTAACTGGGGATATTTGCGCCCCTTGGAGTTTTCCGACGGTGGCAGAAACGGCGGTGCCAGGTGCTGCCTTGCTTATCACAAGCACCTGGCTTTTATAATAAGAATATATGCGAGGTTAATAATGATAATCGTTACATTGATAATGATATACCTTGATGCTGAATGCTGGGTGCCATCAGTGAAGATCATTAGTTGACACAGACACACTGAAAACAGTTTGAGATCAAGGAGCGATCTCGAAGATCAGCAGAGCTACTAGCACTAAAGTAGATCGTGATCTTCCAGATCATGAATCTCCGAGATAGTTTTCATGCAATTTAATCTCGAAAACTCTTCAGATCTATATTTGTATCTGATCTCTGGGATCATGCCGTGATCTCCAAGATAATAATCCTAGATCAATGAGCGATCTCGGAGATCACTAGAGCTACTAGCACTAAAGTAGATCGTGATCTTCCAGATCATGAATCTCCGACATAATTTTCATGCAGTTTAATCTCGAAGACTCTTCAGATCTATATTTGTCTCTGATCTCCAGGATCATCGCCTTAATATTCACATATTTCAAAACGATCGGTGCCCCGTTCCGATTGTATAGAACAAAATCAATTCTAGTGAGCATCAAACATATATTTGAAAATCGGAAAACTTTATGAAATAACAACGTGAACACGTGAACCCCAAAAAGCTGCTCCTGGATCCGCCATAGGTGGGTAGGCAGGGTTGGATCCAGCCCGAAGGTTTAAGGGGAGGGGTGGAAATGGAGCCCAAAATTGTGAACAACATGTTTTTTTAAAGAAAATTGAGGGTCAAAGGGGTGGCAACTTAGGGTTTGGGGGGGCGGCAAATGCCCGATTAGCCCCCTTCCCCTGGATCCGCTAGTGTGGGTAGGTAGTGGGTACTTACTGTCCTCGGGCTCTCACGCTCCAGCTTGTCGAAGTAACTTATCTGCAGAGCAATGAGAGTATTGATCAGCTAAGATAAAGCATTAGGTCCACGCACTTTTGTAGGAAAGGCAATCTATCTATTGAAGCAACGTTTTTACAACGTCTAGAACCTGTCTCGTAAATAACACAAAGCACCTCAGTTGCAAAAATGTTAGCACAGATTTAGGTACGCCAGCCACCCTCAAAAAGATGCTCAACTCACCAGGCTTTGCAACTCACTGGCTCACGATGGCGCGAAACGCTCAAAAAGTATTAATCCGCGCGCGCGCACGCCACCGCACACGCCGCATCGAAGAAAGGCGCTAATTTGCAACGAACTTTTTATTCTGGCGACAGATGGTAGAACCATCAGATCTGAGCGTCTGAGTTCAAATCCCGGTCCTGCCTTTTAGTAGATCATGCGGTGATCTACGAGATCATCTAAGCTTCGAAAGAAAGTCTCAATGCACGATCGGTGATCTATGAGATCATCTAAGCTTCGCAGTTGTTATCCCGAAGATAATGGTGAGCCTCATTATTGATCTAGTAGATGAATCACTGATTTAAACCGTGTTTCCGAGATCACAATGTTGTTTTCTGGTGGTCTACGATACCTTGGGATAGTTTATGTTTAGATCAATTTCTAAACAATCTCAAAAGTGTTTTTCAGTGATAGAAACCAAAATTATACAAGGAGTTTTTGTCTGACAATTCAATGTATGCAATTTTTCCCAAAAATAAAGATGAAAAAAACTCATATTTGCATGCAAGCACTATCCAACAGATCAGGTTTACGAGCGATCGCGGCTCTTTTTTCTGACCCGAAAAAAACCGGATTTCAGCTTCAAGGTCACAAGGTTTGTATAGACAGTTCCTCTCTAATAGTAATAGTTTATGTCTATGTTGACGACGATGAAATAAAGAATAATCAAATTTATAGGCAGTCGCGTGACTCATTTTCAAACATATTCTGCTACGCTTACAAAATTTTCAAAATTATTCGTGTCCCTGAACTGACCATGAACCCATCTGAACTATTCGACTAACTATGAACCTGACTTTTCAAAGAGTGTGTAGCGATATGAAAAATAAATAACGAGTGGTCGGTCGAATATCCTGGCAAAATATGTATGTGTTTACAACACTTGATGAAAGACAGCTTGCTTGATATGAGGAAAAATCCAACTGAGCCATTTTAGTATTGAGCCTATGGCTTCTTCGTGTCAGCCTTTTTGCGTCAGAGTAGCTTATTGTAGATTATTGATTACACCAGTTCTTATTCAATTTGTATTATGAGCTTTCAAAGGCCGTGCGGCTGTCTTGGTCAGCTTGATAGACATTTTGTTAAACAACAGTATAAACACTTATTCCTATCGTGCTGGAACTTACAAAGTACTTCTTATATGAAAATATTAGATTAGCTGGCTACCCGATACATGAATCGCATAAAAATCATAATCATCTTAATGTTTCTATAAAACAATGAAAAGCTAGAGAGACAGAGAGACAGAGAAAGAGCTATCTAGGCAGTCTTAGTAAAGTTATTAGGTCACTGGCGGCGCCACCACGCCGCTGACCGTGGCCGCGGCTGCGCCATCCGCGACCGCGGCCGCGCCAAACACGCCTGTGCCTGGTCCCTGCTTCTTCCCGAGCCGCCTCCTCCTCCGCTCCTCCGCCTCCTGCCTCGCTGCTGTCTCCCGCCTGTCCTCCTCCTGCCTCGCTGCTGTCTCCCGCCTCTTCTCCTCCTCCTCATGCCGCTCCCCGGGCCGCCCGCCCAGCCAAACTATATCATATCCTCGAAGAGATCTTTACAGTCGTTGCCGGTTGATGTCAACTGAAAAGAAAACAATTTATGAAATTTAAAACAACTATTATCGCTAGTGTTGGTACACTTCTTTTATGACGTGCACCCTCTAAAATGGAATAAGCATTTGGGAGACTGTTTTCGATTTCTGGTTTTACTGGAACGAGAAAAAATAATTCGCTTAACATTTGTCTAACTGGGGATATTTGCGCCCCTCGGAGTTTTCCGAGGGTGGCAGAAACGGCGGTGCCAGGTGCTGCCTTGCTTATCACAAGCACCTGGCTTTTATAATAAGAATATATGCGAGGTTAATTATGAGAGAGAGAGAGAATCCTTTATTTACAGACTCGGGGTCCAGTTACTACTTCCAAAAAACAAAACAAAAACACGTTCTCCACTCATATTACACACACACACACACAACGCTTCTTCAATACAGGGCACTATTCCAGGCCTTTCTAATTTTTGAGGTGAAGGCCAAGTCACTGTGAAACAATCTATTCAGAATTGTGTTATCAGAGTCGCATATCCTTTTTACAAAACCCCACACCGTTTTCCTGTAACAGGCATCAAAATTATCAATTCTTTCACTAAAAAACATACCAGACACGCTGCAAAATCTTTCGTAACCAAAGAACATTCTGGCAGCATTATTAAAGCAAACCTTGAATTTTTTAGAACCGAGGATCGAAATGAGTGCCAAAGATGCACACAGCTTATAGTTGAGCAGTATGCGTTGTACAGAAACCTCTTGACAGCATATGAACACATGGAGAATTTTCGGATAAGTGAATTGGCACGACAGCATAGCTGCCGATACTGATACTGCACCTCGCTGTCATCACATCGGACATGTACATTCATGAGATGAAAACCTAGATATTTATATGAATCCACATACGCTAGAATATTATTACATAGAATGAAATTGGGCAATACCATTTTTTAAACATCATGGGGATAACAGCCATGCATACTGATTTTTTCGTGTTAAATAATATATCATGATCATTGGCATACATCTCACATATTTTTAACATTTTTTGTAGCCCATACGGGGTTGGAGACAAAAGAACCATGTCGTCTGCATAATAAAGGTGATTTGCACAGCCTAGATAGTGGCAGCCAACCTTGCTTTTGGATAGCTGAGAGGACAGTTCATCAGTGTACACATTAAACAAGTACGGTGATAAAATGCCGCCCTGCCTTACCCCATTGGAGACAGAAAATCCCCCTGAGATGCACTTACCCCAGCGCACGTAAAGCTGTTGAGATTTATACCAATTCATGAGCATTCTAACCAGACAAGCGTCCATTCCTCTGTTCAAGAGCTTTTCGTACAATTTCCAATGGTTTACGCGGTCAAAAGCTTTACGGGCGTCCAGGAAACACACAAAGACAGGACTACTGTTGCGAATATAATAATCAGTAATTTCCTTCACCGCATAGATTGCCATATCTGTGGAGCGTTTAGACTTAAATCCAAACTGATGATCACCTGTATCGAGACTCAATTTACTCCTGTTTAACACCAACGTTTCCAAAATTTTTGAAGCTACGCTAGCAAGTGCAATCGGTCTATAATTGTCCTTATCCGAAATGTTCCCAGACTTATCCTTCACAATTGGGGACAGAAGCACTTTTGTCAAAGCGGGGGGTAGAAAACCGTGCCTAACAGCCATAGTGAGACAGAGTGATAAGTGAACTGCACAAGATGGACCTGCAAATTTAAAGTGTTCTGCGCTTAGTTGATCGCTTCCATTCGAACGTCCTGATGATAAGGTTTGTATTGCTGCTACAGTCTCCCGATAAGAGAAGGATTCAAAATCATTCTCATAATTCCCCAGCCGCTCCAGAATCGACGACTTACACGAATCATTTTGAACACTGTTAAGTATACCAGAGAAATGAGTCTTCCACATACCAGCAATATTGTTCTCACCACTAATATTTCCAACACATTGTGCTAATGGGGGAGAGCTATTAACCCTCGCCCCACCGGGGGGGCCATCGATGGCCCCCCTAAGGTTTTTCCGGGATAGCAGAAAAACGACGAGGCGCAGCACCGCGGTTGAGGGCTCTACCTCTCACTGCATCATTTTCCCATCATCCCTGAAATTTTTTACCCCGGGTCACCCAAGGTCAGGTCACCAGACGAGGTCAACCAAGGTCACCTCACTTCACTTTAGAGCTCTGTAAGAGCTACATTTCAAAGTCGATCGATTTGAAACTTCCTACACTTCATGACCCCTCCAGGGTCTACAAGGTGTATATCCGGGATTTTTGATTTCGTGCTCTGAGGTCAGGTCACGAGGCGACCTCTCCCATTGGAAAAGCATGGGGAAAAGCTATTTCATGATATAAAAGCCACAAAAAATGATTGCAAATACTCAGACTGCTCAGAACAACGTTTTTGGACACCCTTTCACGGATCCCAGGGGTCATATTTGCCCTTTGACTTTTCCAAGGTCATCCAAGGTCACCAGAGGTCAAAAACAGTATTTTGACAATAACTTTTGACCTAATTGAGCTAGAGCGGTGAAACAAACACCATCGTGTTTGTCTTGTCACTGGCTTTCATTTGATATACAGCAAGGTCACTTTTTGACCTTTCGTGACCTCAGGTCATATTAGGTCACGAGGTGACCTCTGGCGGTCAAACCACTGGCGGGAGGTCTTTACGTTCCACATAGCGGAAAAAGTACTGGCAATTTGCTATCAAATGCACTTTACCAGGTCTCAATAGCTCTAATGGCATAAGAGTTATGCCCAGTTGGCTTAATCATTGCATATTTGAGTGAAAATAGCCGATCTTGACCTAATTTGACCTCTGGAGGTCAAACCATTGACCTGAGCACTAAAACATGTGAAGTAATTTCTTACTGAATTCACGCGAGCTTTCTATTGCACTTTGCAGATTTGCGCTAACGCCCATATTTTCGGAGTTAGAGGGGGGGCCATCGATGGCCCCCTTCCCGGTGGGGCGAAGGTGGCGCCGGACCCCCGGTGGGGCGCGGGTTAAGCTTGCGGACCTCTTTCCAAAAAGCAACCGTGTCACATGGATTTCTCACAAGTTTATCCGCAAGAGACTTGGCCCTCAGATCTTTTTCATTTCGGAAGCAAAATCGTAATGCATACTTGAATCGCGATTTCGCCAACCGTAACTGATCATAAATATAGCCATGCTTAGGTTTACCAACAAGAGCCCAAATAGAGTAAATGTCCACCATCAATGCATGTCTTTCCTCCACAAACTCATTCCAGCCAGGAATGCAGTTCCTGCCTCTACCGGTAATCTTCTTACTGATTGTGGAGCGTGAGGCAAACTGCACGCAATGTATTACTGCATCATAGTATTGAGTAATTGCTGATAGATGTTCGGAACACGAACAATTTTGACAATGCAGGATATGGCATGGAACAACTATGTCCGCAAGCCGTTTCTCAAGATCATCGTTATACTTTCTGAGATCATCACCCATGAGTGATGCCCAATCAACCATCCATTTATCATTGCTGTTCTCATCAACCATAGAAGTCGAGGAAGGACTCGTCACAGGCACGATTATCTTAGCAAAAATAGGAAAATGATCTGAACTTAATACCGAATGACAAATACCAATTTCACTAAGCAGGGAATGGAAACCATTAGTACATATTACGTGATCAAGCCATCCCTCAGTACCATGACCATTATTTACATGTGTTACTGAGTCAGGTGGTAGATACATTAGATCAGTGATCAGAAGATTAGAGTCAATACAAAACCTCTCGAGTTCTTTGCCAAAATTTGATGCCTTCGCAACATCAGCGTTGAAATAACCCAGTATACAGACATAGGGAGAATCAAATTCATCCACAATAGATTTAAGTTTCGCTAGGTAATAAACATATTGGTCAAAGTTATTTCTGGTGTCGTATGGTAGATAAACACCCAGAAGCAGTAACTTTACACCACAGCAAGAATATTCTAAACCAATAATGCGGTCGTCATCATAAGTCACAGGCCTGACAAAAGGGGACAGGTTATTTTTCCACAAGACCGCTACACCCCCATAAGGTCTACCTACGATCAGATCATTAGAAGGATTCATTGAAGAAATGCCAAAGGACACAAAATCGTTATGAATATTATTTAGACAGGAAAGCTCTGAAGGAAATAACCAGTGTTCCTGAATAATAACAACGTCCGACTCATTACAAAGCTTCTGTATCCCACCAAAATTACGTTTAGCAGATTGACAGTTGTATGTACTAACTTGAATCATTGTTTTACCAGGTAATATGAAAAACAAACGGTTAAGCACTGGAAGTTAACCCAGTGTCAGATTCAGTATTCAACACAGACTGAGTAGCAGGAAGACCTACTGCTGATACCTGATCCCTGTCCGCCTGGCGTTTTGTGAAGAAACGCCGCACTACTAACCCACTAGCCCACAATTCTGGATCCAAAATATCACCTCCCTTTGGATTTATGATATCTATGCTGGAATTATTGGAATTATGATAATCGTTACATTGATAATGATATACCTTGATGCTGAAAAATGCTGGGTGCCATCAGTGAAGATCATTAGTTGACACAGACACACTGAAAAACAGTTTGAGATCAAGAAGCGATCTCGAAGGTCACCAGAGCTACTAGCACTAAAGTAGATCGTGATCTTCCAAACCATGAATCTCCGAGATTGTTTTCATGCAATTTAATCTCGAAAACTCTTCTGATCTATATTTGTATCTGATCTCCAAGATCATGCCGTGATCTCCAAGATAATAATCCTAGATCAACGAGCGAGCTCGGAGATCACCAGAGCTACTAGCACTTAAGTAGATCGTGATCTTCCAGATCATGAATCTCCGAGATAATTTTCATGCAATTTAATCTCGAAGACTCTTCAGATCTATATTTGTCTCTGATCTCCAAGATCATCGCCTTAATATTCACATATTTCAAAACGATCGGTGCCCCGTTCTGATTGTATAGAACAAAATCCATTCTAGTGAGCATCAAACATATATTTGAAAATCGCAAAACTTTATGAAATAACAACGTGAACACGTGAACCCCAAAAAGCTGCTCCTGGATCCGCCATAGGTGGGTAGGCAGGGTTGGATCCAGCCCGAAGGTTTAAGGGGGGTGGAAATGGAGCCCAAAATTGTGAACAACATGTTTTTGAAGAAAATTGAGGGTCAAAGGGGTGGCAACTTAGGGTTTGTGGGGGGGGCAAATGCCCGATTAGCCCCCTTCCCCTGGATCCGCTAGTGTGGGTAGGTAGTGGGTACTTACTGTCCTCGGGCTCTCACGCTCCAGCTTGTCGAAGTAACTTATCTGCAGAGCAATGAGAGTATTGATCAGCTAAGATAAAGCATTACGTACACGCATTTTTGTAGGAAAGGCAATCTATCTATTGAAGCAACGTTTTTACAACGTCTAGAACCTGTCTCGTAAATAACACAAAGCACCTCAGTTGCAAAAATGTTAGCACAGATTTAGGTAGGCCAGCCACCCTCAAAAAAGATGCTCAACTCACCGGGCTTTGCAACTCACTGGCTCACGATGGCGCGAAACGCTCAAAAAAGTATTCATCCGCGCGCGCGCACGCCACCGCACACGCCGCATCGAAGAAAGGCGCTAATTTGCAAGGAACTTTTGATTCTGGCAACAGATGGTAGAACCATCAGATCTGAGCGTCTGAGTTCAAATCCCGGTCCTGCCTTTTAGTAGATCATGCGGTGATCTACGAGATCATCTAAGCTTCGAAAGAAAGTCTCAATGCACGATCGGTGATCTACGAGATCATCTAAGCTTCGCAGTTGTTATCCCGAAGATAATGGTGAGCTTCATTATTGATCTAGTAGATGAATCACTGATTTAAGCCGTGTTTCCGAGATCACAATGTTGTTTTCTGGGGGTCTACGATACCTTCGGATAGTTTATGTTTAGATCAATTTCTAAACAATCTCAAAAGTGTTCTTCAGTGATAGAAACCAAAATTATACAAGGAGCTTTTGTCTGAAAATTCAATGTATGCAATTTTTCCCAAAAATAAAAATGAACCAAACTCATATTTGCATGCAAGGACTATCCAACAGACCAGGTTTACGAGCGATCCCGGCTCATTTTTCTGACCCGAAAAAAACCGGATTTCAGCTTCAAGGTCACAAGGTTTGTATAGACAGTTCCTCTGTAATAGTAATAGTTTATGTCTACGTTGACGACGATGAAATGAAGAATAATCAAATTTATAGCCAGTCGGGTGACTCAGTTTCAAACATATTCTGCTACGCTTGCAAAATTTTCAAAATTATTCGTGTCCCTGAACTGACCATGAACCCATCTGAACTATTCGACTAACTATGAACCTGACTTTTGAAAGAGTGTGTAGCGATATCAAAAATAAATAACGAGTGGTCGGTCGAATATCCTGGCAAAATATGTATGTGTTTACAACACTTGATGAAAGACAGCTTGCTTGATATGAGGAAAAATCCAACTGAGCCATTTTAGTATTGAGCCTATGGCTTCTTTGTGTCAACCTTTTTGCGTCAGAGTAGCTTATTGTAGATTATTGATTACACCAGTTCTTATTCAATTTTTTATTATGAGCTTTCAAAGGCCGTGCGGCTGTCTTGGTCAGCTTGATAGACATTTTGTTAAACAAGTGTATAAAACTCTTATTCCTATCGTGCTGGAACTTGCAAAGTACTTCTTATATGAAAATATTAGATTAACTGGCTACCCGATACATGAATCACATAAAAATCATAATCATCTTAATGTTTCTATAAAACAATGAAAAGCTAGAGAGACAGAGAGACAGAGAAAGAGCTATCTAGGCAGTCTTAGTAAAGTTATTAGGTCACTGGCGGCGCCACCACGTCGCTGACCGTGGCCGCGGCTGCGCCATCCGCGACCGCGGCCGCGCCAAACACGCCTGTGCCTGGTCCCTGCTTCTTCCCGAGCCGCCTCCTCCTCCGCTCCTCCGCCTCCGCTCCTCCGCCTCCTGCCTCGCTGCTGTCTCCCGCCTGTCCTCCTCCTCCTCACGCCGCTCCCCGGGCCGCCCGCCCAGCCAAACTATATCATATCCTCGAAGAGAACTTTACAGTCGTTGCCGGTTGATGTCAACTGAAAAGAAAACAAATTATGAAATTTAAAACAACTATTATCGCTAGCGTTGGTACACTTCTCTGATGACGTGCACCCTCTGAAATGGAATAAGCATTTGGGAGACTGTTTTTGATTTCTGGTTTTACTGTGGTCGGTCGAATTCCCGGCAAAATATGTATGTGTTTACAACACTTGATGAAAGACAGCTTGCTTGATATGAGGAAAAATCCAACTGAGCCATTTTTCTTGAGCCTATGGCTTCTTCGTGTCAACCTTTTTGCGTCAGAGTAGCTTATTGTAGATTATTGATTACACCAGTTCTTATTCAATTTGTTTTATGAGCTTTCAAAGGCCGTGCGGCTGTCTTGGTCAGCTTGATAGACATTTTGTTAAACAACAGTATAAAACACCTATTCCTATCGTGCTGGAACTTACAAAGTACTTCTTATATGAAAATATTAGATTAACTGGCTACCCGATACATGAATCACATAAAAATCATAATCATCTTAATGTTTCTATAAAACAATGAAAAGCTAGAGAGACAGAGAGACAGAGAAAGAGCTATCTAGGCAATCTTAGTAAAGTTATTAGGTCACTGGCGGCGCCACCACGCCGCTGACCGTGGCCGCGGCTGCGCCATCCGCGACCGCGGCTGCGCCAAACACGCCTGTGCCTGGTCCCTGCTTCTTCCCGAGCCGCCTCCTCCTCCGCCGCCCGCCTCCGCTCCTCCGCCTCCTGCCTTGCTGCTGTCTCCCGCCTGTCCTCCTCCTGCCTCGCTGCTGTCTCCCGCCTCTCCTCCTCCTCACGCCGCTCCCCGGGCCGCCCGCCCAGCCAAACTATATCATATCCTCGAAGAGAAACTTTACAGTCGTTGCCGGTTGATGTCAACTGAAAAGAAAACAAATTATGAAATTTAAAACAACTATTATCGCTAGCGCTGGTACACTTCTCTTATGACGTGCACCCTCTAAAATGGAATAAGCATGTGGGAGACTGTTTTCGATTTCTGGTTTTACTGGAACGAGAAAAATAATTCGCTTAACATTTGTCTAACTGGGGATATTTGCGCCCCTCGGAGTTTTCCGACGGTGGCAGAAACGGCGGTGCCAGGTGCTGCCTTGCTTATCACAAGCACCTGGCTTTTATAATAAGAATATATGCGAGGTTAATTATGATAATCGTTACATTGATAATGATATACCTTGATGCTGAAAAATGCTGGGTGCCATCAGTGAAGATCATTAGTTGACACAGTCACACTGAAAAACAGTTTGAGATCACTGTAGCCATTTTAGCCTCTTATCATTTGAACATGCGTGCAGGTTAGTGTAAACTTTTGGCCAATCAATTTGTTGCATCAGCGATAGATCAGTTTCCCATTTTAGGCGACATGTCTCCAGTTCTGTGGGCAGGTGAGTGTCTATAAGTTGTGTGTAAGCCCATTTCGCGGTCTTCGGTGTAGTCTGCAACAGCTCAAAAATATCTTCTGGCTTGCTAAAGTTTGGCCTATCGGTCTCTATCTGTTGCTTCCATGTGTTTGGAATTGCCCTCATAATTGAATGGGCTGTCATCGGGTGAATGCCGAACTTTTCGGCCACTTGTTTTGACGTCATTAGATATTTCTCTCTTGCGTCGTAAACATCGCTAATTTTCACTAATCCCTTGTTAATTATACTTGACCTGTTGATTGTGTTATTCTGTTCTAACTTCACGTGCCTATTTATCCATATAACTTGATTGAGTAAGTGAGCTCCACTATCCTCTTGCCATTCTATGGTTGAACTCCATGCGGAGCAGGCTTCTACCCAAAACGGATTTTGTATGTGCTTCTGTATCAGCTTATCACTACAATTGCAATGAAAGATTGAAGTGTTTCCATTAAGTGATAGCATATTTTTAACAACATTTTTCCATTTTGCCGCGTTACTTTGATCCATGAATTTTTTTGCCCAAGTCATTTTTAGGCTTTTTGACTGAACTGTGATGTCCGGTACGGCCAGGCCACCGTTTTTATATTTTGATTTTAGCGTTGCCCTCTTTACACGATCTTTCTTCCCGCCCCATATGAAGTTAAATAGTGATCTTTCAACGGCTTTAACAAATTCTTGTTTAGGTGCTGGCAAGACTGTCATTAGATACACTAGCTGCGACATGATTTCCGATTTAATTAAGTGTATTTTTCCAAAAGGTGTGAGACCTCTTCCGTTCCACGGAGTGAGACGAGCCTTCATACTTTTAAACTTGCTTTCATAATTTGTTTTGCAGATATCAGTGTTAGGATTATTTGAAATTTGAATGCCTAAAATTTCTATCGTGTCATTTGGCCATTGAATATCATATTCGGGACACATGGGCTGCTGATTTGACGCATCTTTTCCAATCCACAGAGCCTGCGTCTTTCTACGATTAAGGCCTAATCCTGAAATTGCCCTAAACTCATCAAAGATGTCTAAGGATGCTTTCAAGGAGTCCCTACTACCGTCTTCTATCAGCGTCACGTCGTCCGCGTAGGCGCTGACCTTAACTTCTGTTTGCTCTACGGTGATACCTCTGATTGATCTGCATCTTCTGATGCGTTCCAAAAGGGGTTCAAAGCATAACAAAAACAAGAGACAACTTAACGGGCACCCCTGTCTGAGGCCCCGTTCTATTTTATACGGCTGGGAGACTAAACCATTTATTTGAACGGATGCGAAAGTAGGACAAGTTGGCCTTGGGTCGTACAAAATATCTATCCATTTCACGAAATTATTTCCGAAGCCAAATTCCCTAATTGCCCGTTTCAAATATTGCCAATCTACGCAATCATAGGCGTTTTTTACGTCGCACGCCAAAATAAGGGCTGATTTTTATGCGTCTCGCAATAACCCATGGTATCAAGGATTAACCGAACGTTCTCCCCAATATACCTTCCTTTTATGAAACCAGTTTGATCCTCATTAATTATGGATTTGGTTACAGTGGATAATCTATTTGCTAGACATTTGGTAATAATTTTGAACAAAGTATTAAGAAGACTTATTGGGCGCATGTTTTCAAGACAACGGCTGTCCTTACCCTTTTTAGGAATAATTGTTGTAACGCTTCTCTTGATATTTTCAGGCATTTTTCCATTTGCAAAGATTTCATTGCACACTCGCATCATTAGGTTTTTTAGTTCTGACCAAAAGAACTTATAAAATTCGCCAGTATACCCAGAAGGCCCCGGCGATGAGTTATTACGGGTCGAAAATACAGCATGTTCAAGTTCTTCTACACTTAGGGCACTATCACAGTATTCTCTTTCTTCGTCTGAGAGACGAGGAAGATGATCAAAGAACGGGGCATTGTCTACTAAAGGAGTTTCCCCTCTTGTAGAGATTGTCGAAAAAGGACTTCCCTTCATCCAGCATCGCTCTTGTGTTGCTAGTTATTACTTTAGATCCTTCGTTATTTTGATCCTTTACAAAAAGGGATTTGCAGATATTTTTACCTCTGTTACGCTTTTGTATATCGTGGAAATATTTTGAGCCTGTCTCGCTAAGATGCCGCCACCGTACCTTTGCTAAGAACATTCCTCGGCTGGTCAGGTTATTTATCAAGTCATCCCTTTGTTCTAGCGAAGTTTTTATGCGGTTAGAGTTTTCGTCATCATCTCCTTGCATTTTCTTAATATTTTCTTCTATCTCTTTTAGAGCTTGTTCTGCTCGGCTTTTCTTACGAGCCGAAAAAGCAATAATATATCCCCTCAACACACAAAGTACTGTCTCAAACAACGTTACCTGTGATGTTGTGTTTGACATATTTTGGTGAACAATTTCTGGGATCTTCTGACGAACCATACTTACGAATTCTTCATCTTTTAAAAGCCCATTGTTAAATTTCCAAAAGGATTTACCTATTTCAATGGTTGGAATGTTAACAGAAATTGAAACCAGCTTGTGATCAGAAAGGTAACCGTTTCCAATTTCAGCTTGTGGATTTGCTTCAGCTGATACGAGTTCGCGGCTGACAAGGAAGAAGTCTATGCGAGACTTACTTGGCGGATTTTTCCTGACGCATGTGTAGCTTTCTTCGCGAGGGTATAGCCTCCGCCAAATGTCAACTAGGTTCTTATCTACCATCAATTGCTTTAATATATCCCTACATTTTTCGTTGTTAGTAACTCGGCGTGCCGAGCTCAATCGGTCTTTAGAGAGATCATCGCCTTAATATTCACATATTTCAAAACGATCGGTGCCCCGTTCTGATTGTATAGAACAAAATCCATTCTAGTGACCATGAAACATATCTTTGAAAATCGGAAAACTTATGAAATAACAACGTGAACAAGTGAACCCCCAAAAAGCTGCTCCTGGATCCGCCATAGGGTGGGTAGGCAGGGCTGGATCCAGCCCGAAGGTTTAAGGGGGGGGTGAAAACGGAGCCCAAAATTGTGAACAACATGTTTTTTGAAGAAAATTGATGGTCAAAGGAGTGGCAACGGAGGGTTGGGGGGGCAAATGCCCGATTAGCCCCCTTCCCCTGGATCCGCTAGTGTGGGTAGGTAGTGGGTACTTGCTGTCCTCGGGCTCTCACGCTCCAGCTTGTCGAAGTAACTTATCTGCAGAGCAATGAGAGTATTGATCAGCTAAGATAAAGCATTAGGTCCACGCATTTTTGTAGGAAAGGCATTCTATCTATTGAAGCAACGTTTTTACAACGTCTAGAACCTGTCTCGTAAATAACACAAAGCACCTCAGTTGCAAAAATGTTAGCACAGATTTAGGTACGCCAGCCACCCTCAAAAAGATGCTCAACTCACCAGGCTTTGCAACTCACTGGCTCACGATGGCGCGAAACGCTCAAAAAAGTATTCATCCGCGCGCGCCACGCCACCGCACACGCCGCATCGAAGAAAGGCGCTAATTTGCAACGAACTTTTGATTCTGGCAACAGATGGTAGAACCATCAGATCGGAGCGTCTGAGTTCAAATCCCGGTCCTGCCTTTTAGTAGATCATGCGGTGATCTACGAGATCATCTAAGCTTCGAAAGAAAGTCTCAATGCACGATCGGTGATCTACGAGATCATCTAAGCTTCTTTCATCAAGTGTTTACAACACTTGATGAAAGACAGCTTGCTTGATATGAGGAAAAATCCAACTGAGCCATTTTAGTATTGAGCCTATGGCTTCTTCGTGTCAACCTTTTTTGCGTCAGAGTAGCTTATTGTAGATTATTGATTACACCAGTTCTTATTCAATTTTTATTATGAGCTTTCAAAGGCCGTGCGGCTGTCTTGGTCAGCTTGATAGACATTTTGTTAAACAACAGTATAAAACACTTATTCCTATCGTGCTGGAACTTACAAAGTACTTCTTATATGAAAATATTAGATTAGCTGGCTACCCGATACATGAATCACATAAAAATCATAATCATCTTAATGTTTCTATAAAACAATGAAAAGCTAGAGAGACAGAGAGACAGAGAAAGAGCTATCTAGGCAGTCTTAGTAAAGTTATTAGGTCACTGGCGGCGCCACCACGCCGCTGACCGTGGCCGCGGCTGCGCCATCCGCGACCGCGGTCGCGCCAAACACGCCTGTGCCTGGTCCCTGCTTCTTCCCGAGCCGCCTCCTCCTCCGCCGCCCGCCTCCGCTCCTCCGCCTCCTGCCTCGCTGCTGTCTCCCGCCTGTCCTCCTCCTGCCTCGCTGCTGTCTCCCGCCTCTCCTCCTCCTCACGCCGCTCCCCGGGCCGCCCGCCCAGCCAAACTATATCATATCCTCGAAGAGAACTTTACAGTCGTTGCCGGTTGATGTCAACTGAAAAGAAAACAAATTATGAAATATAAAACAACTATTATCGCTAGCGTTGGTACACTTCTCTTATGACGTGCACCCTCTAAAATGGAATAAGCATTTGGGAGACTGTTTTCGATTTCTGGTTTTACTGGAACGAGAAAAAATAATTCGCTTAACATTTGTCTAACTGGGGATATTTGCGCCCCTTGGAGTTTTCCGACGGTGGCAGAAACGGCGGTGCCAGGTGCTGCCTTGCTTATCACAAGCACCTGGCTTTTATAATAACAATATATGCGAGGTTAATTATGATAATCGTTACATTGATAATGATATACCTTGATGCTGAAAAATGCTGGGTGCCATCAGTGAAGATCATTAGTTGACACAGACCACTGAAAAACAGTTTGAGATCAAGGAACGATCTCGAAGATCAGCAGAGCTACTAGCACTAAAGTAGATCGTGATCTTCCAGATCATGAATCTCCGAGATAGTTTTCATGCAATTTAATCTCGAAAACTCTTCAGATCTATATTTGTCTCTGATCTCCGGGATCATCACCTTAATATTCACATATTTCAAAACGACGGTGCCCCGTTCCGATTGTATAGAACAAAATCCATTGTAGTGATCATCAAACATATCTTTGAAACTCGGAAAACTTTATGAAATAACAACGTGAACACGTGAACCCCAAAAAGCTGCTCCTGGATCCGCCATAGGTGGGTAGGCAGGGTTGGATCCAGCCCGACGGTTTAGGGGGGTGGAAACGGAGCCCAAAATTGTGAACATGTTTTTTTTAAGAAAATTGAGGGTCAAAGGGGTGGCAACGGAGGGTTTGGGGGGGCAAATGCCCGATTAGCCCCCTTCCCCTGGATCCGCTAGTGTGGGTAGTTGGTGGGTACTTTCTGTCCTCGGGCTCTCACGCTCCAGCTTGTCGAAGTAACTTATCTGCAGAGCAATGAGAGTATTGATCAGCTAAGATAAAGCATTAGGTCCACGCATTTTTGTAGGAAAGGCAATCTATCTATTGAAGCAACGTTTTTACAACGTCTAGAACCTGTCTCGTAAATAACACAAAGCACCTCAGTTGCAAAAATGTTAGCACAGATTTAGGTACGCCATCCACCCTCAAAAAGATGCTCAACTCACCAGGCTTTGCAACTCACTGGCTCACGATGGCGCGAAACGCTCAAAAAAGTATTCATCCGCGCGCGCGACGCCACCGCACACGCCACATCGAAGAAAGGCGCTAATTTGCAACGAACTTTTGATTCTGGCGACAGATGGTAGAACCATCAGATCTGAGCGCTTGAGTTCAAATCCCGGTCCTGCCTTTTAGTAGATCATGCGGTGATCTACGAGATCATCTAAGCTTCGAAAGAAAGTCTCAATGCACGATCGGTGATCTACGAGATCATCTAAGCTTCGCAGTTGTTATCCCGAAGATAATGGTGAGCCTCATTATTGATCCAGTAGATTAATCACTGATTTAAGCCGTGTTTCCGAGATCACAATGTTGTTTTCTGGTGGTCTACGATACCTTGGGATAATTTATGTTTAGATCATTTTCTAAACAATCTCAAAAGTGTTTTTCAGTTATAGAAACCAAAATTATACAAGGAGCTTTTGTCTGACAATTCAATGTATGCAATTTTTCCCAAAAAAATGAAAAAACTCATATTTGCATGCAAGCACTATCCAACAGATCAGGTTTACGAGCGATCGCGGCTCATTTTTCTGACCCGAAAAAACCGGATTTCAGCTTCAAGGTCACAAGGTTTGTATAGACAGTTCCTCTCTAATAGTAATAGTTTATGTCTATGTTGACGACGATGAAATGAAGAATAATCAAATATATAGCCAGTCGCGTGACTCAGTTTCAAACATATTCTGCTACGCTTACAAAATTTTCAAAATTATTCGTGTCCCTGAACTGACCATGAACCCATCTGAACTATTCGACTAACTATGAACCTGACTTTTCAAAGAGTGTGTAGCGATATCAAAAATAAATAACGAGTGGTCGGTCGAATATCCTGGCAAATTATGTATGTGTTTACAACACTTGATGAAAGACAGCTTGCTTGATATGAGGAAAATCCAACTGAGCCATTTTATTATTGAGCCTATGGCTTCTTCGTGTCAACCTTTTTGCGTCAGAGTAGCTTATTGTAGATTATTGATTACACCAGTTCTTATTCAATTTTTTATTATGAGCTTTCAAAGGCCGTGCGGCTGTCTTCGTCAGCTTGATAGACATTTTGTTAAACAACAGTATAAAACACTTATTCCTATCGTGCTGGAACTTACAAAGTACTTCTTATATGAAAATATTAGATTAGCTGGCTACCCGATACATGAATCACATAAAAATCATAATCATCTTAATGTTTCTATAAAACAATGAAAAGCTAGAGAGACAGAGAGACAGAGAAAGAGCTATCTAGGCAGTCTTAGTAGAGTTATTAGGTCACTGGCGGCGCCACCACGCCGCTGACCGTGGCCGCGGCTGCGCCATCCGCGACCGCGGCCGCGCCAAACACGCCTGTGCCTGGTCCCTGCTTCTTCCCGAGCCGCCTCCTCCT
The DNA here is from genome assembly GCA_034440635.1 of Lepas anatifera. Lineage (NCBI taxonomy): Eukaryota > Metazoa > Arthropoda > Thecostraca > Lepadidae > Lepas > Lepas anatifera. Next base: position 286,295 of record JAOTON010001724.1, on the reverse strand, counting down.
CCGCCGCCCGCCTCCGCTCCTCCGCCTCCTGCCTCGCTGCTGTCTCCCGCCTGTCCTCCTCCTGCCTCGCTGCTGTCTCCCGCCTCTCCTCCTCCTCACGCCGCTCCCCGGGCCGCCCGCCCAGCCAAACTATATCATATCCTCGAAGAGAACTTTACAGTCGTTGCCGGTTAATGTCAACTGAAAAGAAAACAAATTATGAAATTTAAAACAACTATTATCGCTAGCGTTGGTACACTTCTCTTATGACGTGCACCCTCTAAAATGGAATAAGCATTTGGGGGACTGTTTTCGATTTCTGGTTTTACTGGAAGGAGAAAAAATAATTCGCTTAGCATTTGTCTAACTGGGGATATTTGCGCCCCTCGGAGTTTTCCGACGGTGGCAGAAACGGCGGTGCCAGGTGCTGCCTTGCTTATCACAAGCACCTGGCTTTTATAATAAGAATATATGCGAGGTTAATTATGATAATCGTTACATTGATAATGATATACCTTGATGCTGAAAAATGCTGGGTGCCATCAGTGAAGATCATTAGTTGACACAGACACACTGAAAAACAGTTTGAGATCAAGGAGCGATCTCGAAGATCAGCAGAGCTACTAGCACTAAAGTAGATCGTGATCTTCCAGATCATGAATCTCCGAGATAGTTTTCATGCAATTTAATCTCGAAAACTCTTCAGATCTATATTTGTATCTGATCTCCGGGATCATGCCGTGATCTCCAAGATAATAATCCTAGATCAACGAGCGATCTCGGAGATCACCAGAGCTACTAGCACTAAAGTAGATCGTGATCTTCCAGATCATGAATCTCCGAGATAATTTTCATGCAATTTAATCTCGAAGACTCTTCAGATCTATATTTGTCTCTGATCTCCAAGATCATCACCTTAATATTCACATATTTCAAAACGATCGGTGCCCCGTTCCGATTGTATAGAACAAAATCCATTCTAGTGACCATGAAACATCTTTGAAAATCGCAAAACTTTATGAAATAACAACGTGAACACGTGAACCCCAAAAAGCTGCTCCTGGATCCGCCATAGTTGGGTAGGCAGGGTTGGATCCAGCCCGAAGGTTTAGGGGGAGGTGGAAACGGAGCCCAAAATTGTGAAGAACATGTTTTTTTAAAGAAAATTGAGGGTCAAAGGGGTGGCAACGGAGGGTTTGGGGGGCAAATGCCCGATTAGCCCCCTTCCCCTGGATCCGCTAGTGTGGGTAGGTGGTGGGTACGTACTGTCCTCGGGCTCTCACGCTCCAGCTTGTCGAAGTAACTTATCTGCAGAGCAATGAGAGTATTGATCAGCTAAGATAAAGCATTAGGTTCACGCATTTTTGTAGGAAAGGCAATCTATCTATTGAAGCAACGTTTTTACAACGTCTAGAACCTGTCTCGTAAATAACACAAAGCACCTCAGTTGCAAAAATGTTATCACAGATTTAGGTACGCCATCCACCCTCGACAAAGATGCTCAACTCACCAGGCTTTGCAACTCACTGGCTCACGATGGCGCGAAACGCTCAAAAAAGTATTCATCCGCGCGCGCGCACGCCACCGCACACGCCGCATCGAAGAAAGGCGCTAATTTGCAACGAACTTTTGATTCTGGCGACAGATGGTAGAACCATCAGATCTGGAGCGTCTGAGTTCAAATCCCGGTCCTGCCTTTTAGTAGATCATGCGGTGATCTACGAGATCATCTAAGCTTCGAAAGAAAGTCTCAATGCACGATCAGTGATCTACGAGATCATCTAAGCTTTGCAGTTGTTATCCCGAAGATAATGGTGAGCCTCATTATTGATCTCGTAGATGAATCACTGATTTAAGCCGTGTTTCCGAGATCACAATGTTGTTTTCTGGTGGTCTACGATGCATTGGGATAATTTATGTTTAGATCAATTTCTAAACAATCTCAAAAGTGTTTTTCAGTGATAGAAACCAAAATTATACAAGGAGCTTTTGTCTGACAATTCAATGTATGCAATTTTTCCCAAAAATAAAAATGAAAAAAAACTCATATTTGCATGCAAGCACTTTCCAACAGATCAGGTTTACGAGCGATCGCGGCTCATTTTTCTGACCGGAAAAAAACCGGATTTCAGCTTCAAGGTCACAAGGTTTGTATAGACAGTTCCTCTCTAATAGTAATAGTTTATGTCTATGTTGACGACGATGAAATGAAGAATAATCAAATTTATAGCCAGTCGTGTGACTCAGTTTCAAACATATTCTGCTACGCTTACAAAATTTTCAAAATTATTCGTGTCCCTGAACTGACCATGAACCCATCTGAACTATTCGACTAACTATGAACCTGACTTTTCAAAGAGTGTGTAGCGATATCAAAAATAAATAACGAGTGGTCGGTCGAATATCCTGGCAAAATATGTATGTGTTTACAACACTTGATGAAAGACAGCTTGCTTGATATGAGGAAAAATCCAACTGAGCCATTTTAGTATTGAGCCTATGGCTTCTTCGTGTCAACCTTTTTGCGTCAGAGTAGCTTATTGTAGATTATTGATTACACCAGTTCTTATTCAATTTTTATTATGAGCTTTCAAAGGCCGTGCGGCTGTCTTGGTCAGCTTGATAGACATTTTGTTAAACAAGAGTATAAAACACTTATTCCTATCGTGCTGGAACTTACAAAGTACTTCTTATATGAAAATATTAGATTAACTGGCTACCCGATACATGAATCACATAAAAATCATAATCATCTTAATGTTTCTATAAAACAACGAAAAGCTAGAGAGATAGAGAGACAGAGAAAGAGCTATCTAGGCAGTCTTAGTAAAGTTATTAGGTCACTGGCGGCGCCACCACGCCGCTGACCGTGGCCGCGGCTGCGCCAAACACGCCTGTGCCTGATCCCTGCTTCTTCCCGAGCCGCCTCCTCCTCCGCTCCTCCGCCTCCTGCCTCGCTGCTGTCTCCCGCCTGTCCTCCTCCTGCCTCGCTGCTGTCTCCCGCCTCTCCTCCTCCTCCTCACGCCGCTCCCCGGGCCGCCCGCCCAGCCAAACTATATCATATCCTCGAAGAGAACTTTACAGTCGTTGCCGGTTGATGTCAACTGAAAAGAAAACAAATTATGAAATTTAAAACAACTATTATCGCTAGCGTTGGTACACTTCTCTTGTGACGTGCACCCTCTAAAATGGAATAAGCATTTGGGAGACTGTTTTCGATTTCTGGTTTTACTGGAACGAGAAAAAATAATTCGCTTAACATTTGTCTAACTGGGGATATTTGCGCCCCTCGGAGTTTTCCGACGGTGGCAGAAACGGCGGTGCCAGGTGCTGCCTTGCTTATCACAAGCACCTGGCTTTTATAATAAGAATATTGGCGAGGTTAATTATGATAATCGTTACATTGATAATGATATACCTTGATGCTGAAAAATGCTGGGTGCCATCAGTGAAGATCATTAGTTGACACAGACACACTGAAAAACAGTTTGAGATCAAGGAGCGATCTCGAAGATCACCAGAGCTACTAGCACTAAAGTAGATCGTGATCTTCCAGATCATGAATCTCCGAGATTGTTTTCATGCAATTTAATCTCGAAAACTCTTCAGATCTATATTTGTATCTGATCACCAAGATAATAATCCTAGATCAACGAGCGATCTCGGAGATCACCAGAGCTACTAGCACTTAAGTAGATCGTGATCTTCCAGATCATGAATCTCCGAGATAATTTTCATGCAATTTAATCTCGAAGACTCTTCAGATCTATATTTGTCTCTGATCTCCAACATCATCGCCTTAATATTCACATATTTCAAAACGATCGGTGCCCCGTTCTGATTGTATAGAACAAAATCCATTCTAGTGAGCATCAAACATATCTTTGAAAATCGGAAAACTTTATGAAATAACAACGTGAACACGTGAACCCCAAAAAGCTGCTCCTGGATCCGCCATAGGTGGGTAGGCAGGGTTGGATCCAGCCCGAAGGTTTAAGGGGGGATGGAAACGGAGCCCAAAATTGTGAACAACATGTTTTTTTTTAAGAAAATTGAGGGTCAAAGGGGTGGCAACTTAGGGTTTGGGCGGGGCAAATGCCCGATTAGCCCCCTTCCCCTGGATCCGCTAGTCTGGGTAGGTAGTGGGTACTTACTGTCCTCGGGCTCTCACGCTCCAGCTTGTCGAAGTAACTTATCTGCAGAGCAATGAGAGTATTGATCAGCTAAGATAAAGCATTAGGTCCACGCATTCTTGTAGGAAAGGCAATCTATCTATTGAAGCAACGTTTTTACAACGTCTAGAACCTGTCTCGTAAATAACACAAAGCACCTCAGTTGCAAAAATGTTAGCACAGACTTAGGTAGGCCAGCCACCTTCAAAAAGATGGTCAACTCACCAGGCTTTGCAACTCACTGGGTCACGATGGCGCGAAACGCTCAAAAAAGTATTCATCCGCGCGCGCGCGCCACTGCACACGCCGCATCGAAGAAAGGCGCTAATTTGCAACGAACTTTTGATTCTGGCAACAGATGGTAAAACCATCAGATCTGAGCGTCTGAGTTCAAATCCCGGTCCTGCCTTTTAGTAGATCATGCGGTGATCTACGAGATCATCTAAGCTTCGAAAGAAAGTCTCAATGCACGATCGGTGATCTACGAGATCATCTAAGCTTCGCAGTTGTTATCCCGAAGATAATGGTGAGCCTCATTATTGATCTAGTAGATGAATGACTGATTTAAGCCGTGTTTCCGAGACCACAATTTTGTTTTCTGGTGATCTACGATACCTTGGGATAGTTTATGTTTAGATCAATTTCTAAACAATCTCAAAAGTGTTTTTCAGTGATAGAAACCAAAATTATACAAGGAGCTTTTGTCTAACAATTCAATGTATGCAATTTTTCCCAAAAATAAAAATGAAAAAAACTCATATTTGCATGCAAGCACTATCTCACAGATCAGGTTTACGAGCGATCGCGGCTCATTTTTGTGACCCGAAAAAACCGGATTTCAGCTTCAAGGTCACAAGGTTTGTATAGACAGTTCCTCTCTAATAGTAATAGTTTATGTCTATGTTGACGACGATGAAATGAAGAATAGTCAAATTTATAGCCAGTCGCTTGACTCAGTTTCAAACATATTCTGCTACGCTTACAAAATTTTCAAAATTATTCGTGTCCCTGAACTGACCATGAACCCATCTGAACTATTCGACTATGAACCTGACTTTTCAAAGAGTGTGTAGCGATATCAAAAATAAATAACGAGTGGTCGGTCGAATATCCTGGCAAAATATGTATGTGTTTACAACCCTTGATGAAAGACAACTTGCTTGATATGAGGAAAAATCCAACTGAGCCATTTTAGTATTGAGCCTTGGCTTCTTCGTGTCAACCTTTTTGCGTCAGAGTAGCTTATTGTAGATTATTGATTACACCAGTTCTTATTCAATTTGTATTATGAGCTTTCAAAGGCCGTGCGGCTGTCTTGGTCAGCCTGATAGACATTTTGTTAAACAACAGTATAAAACACTTATTCCTATCGTGCTGGAACTTACAAAGTACTTCTTATATGAAAATATTAGATTAGCTGGCTACCCGATACATGAATCACATAAAAATCATAATCATCTTAATGTTTCTATAAAACAACGAAAAGCTAGAGAGACAGAGAAAGAGCTATCTAGGCAGTCTTAGTAAAGTTATTAGGTCACTGGCGGCGCCACCACGCCGCTGACCGCGACCGCGGCCGCGCCAAACACGCCTGTGCCTGGTCCCTGCTTCTTCCCGAGCCGCCTCCTCCTCTGCCGCCCGCCTCCGCTCCTCCGCCTCCTGCCTCGCTGCTGTCTCCCGCCTGTCCTCCTCCTGCCTCGCTGCTGTCTCCCGCCTCTCCTCCTCCTCCTCCTCACGCCGCTCCCCGGGCCGCCCGCCCAGCCAAACTATATCATATCCTCGAAGAGAACTTTACAGTCGTTGCCGGTTGATGTCAACTGAAAAGAAAACAAATTATGAAATTTAAAACAACTATTATCGCTAGCGTTGGTACACTTCTCTTATGACGTGCACCCTCTAAAATGGAATAAGCATTTGGGAGACTGTTTTCGATTTCTGGTTTTACTGGAACGAGAAAAAATAATTCGCGTAACATTTGTCTAACTGGGGATATTTGCGCCCCTCGGAGTTTTCCGACGGTGGCAGAAACGGCGGTGCCAGGTGCTGCCTTGCTTATCACAAGCACCTGGCTTTTATAATAAGAATATATGCGAGGTTAATTATGATAATCGTTATATTGATAATGATATACCTTGATGCTGAAAAATGCTGGGTGCCATTAGTGAAGATCATTAGTTGACACAGACACACTGAAAAACAGTTTAAGATCAAGGAGCGATCTCGAAGATCAGCAGAGCTACTAGCACTAAAGTAGATCGTGATCTTCCAGATCATGAATCTCCGAGATAGTTTTCATGCAATTTAATCTCGAAAACTCTTCAGATCTATATTTGTCTCTGGTCTCCAAGATCATCGCCTTAATATTCACATATTTCAAAACGTTCGGTGCCCCGTTCCGATTGTATAGAACAAAATCCATTCTAGTGACCATCAAACATATATTTGAAAATTGGAAAACTTTATGAAATAACAACGTGAACACGTGAACCCCAAAAAGCTGCTCCTGGACCCGCCATAGGTGGGTAGGCAGGGTTGGATCCAGCCCGAAGGTTTAGGGGGGGGTGGAAACGGAGCCCAAAATTATGAACAACATGTTTTTTTTAAAGAAAATTGAGGGTCAAAGGGGTGGCAACGGAGGGTTTGGGGGGCAAATGCCCGTTTAGCCCCCTTCCCCTGGATCCGCTAGTGTGGGTAGGTAGTGGGTACTTACTTCCTCGGGCTCTCACGCTCCAGCTTGTCGAAGTAACTTATCTGCAGAGCAATGAGAGTATTGATCAGCTAAGTTAAAGCATTAGGTCCACGCATTTTTGTAGGAAAGGCAATCTATCTATTGAAGCAACGTTTTTAGAACGTCTAGAACCTGTCTCGTAAATAACACAAAGCACCTCAGTTGCAAAAATGTTAGCACAGATTTAGGTACGCCAGCCACCCTCAAAAAGATGCTCAACTCACCAGGTTTTGCAACTCACTGGCTCACGATGGCGCGAAACGCTCAAAAAGTATTAATCCGCGCACGCGCACGCCACCGCACACGCCGCATCGAAGAATGGCGCTAATTTGCAACGAACTTTTGATTCTGGCGACAGATGGTAGAACCATCAGATCTGAGCGTCTGAGTTCAAATCCCGGTCCTGCCTTTTAGTAGATCATGTGGTGATCTACGAGATCATCTAAGCTTCGAAAGAAAGTCTCAGTGCACGATCGGTGATCTATGAGATAATCTAAGCTTCGCAGTTGTTATCCCGAAGATAATGGTGAGCCTCATTATTGATTTAGTAGATGAATCACTGATTTAAGCCGTGTTTCCGAGATCACAATGTTGTTTTCTGGTGGTCTACGATACCTTGGGATAGTTTATGTTTAGATCAATTTCTAAACAATCTCAAAAGTGTTTTTCAGTGATAGAAACCAAAATTATACAAGGAGCTTTTGTCTGACAATTCAATGTATGCAATTTTTCCCAAAAATAAAATTAAAAGAACTCATATTTGCATGCAAGCACTATCCAACAGATCAGGTTTACGAGCGATCGCGGCTCATTTTTCTGACCCGAAAAAACCGGATTTCAGCGTCAAGGTCACAAGGTTTGTATAGACAGTTCCTCTGTAATAGTAATAGTTTATGTCTATGCTGACGACGATGAAATGAAGAATAATCAAATTTATAGCCAGTCGAGTGATTCAGTTTCAAACATATTCTGCTACGCTTACAAAATTTTCAAAATAATTCGTGTCCCTGAACTGACCATGAACCCATCTGAACTATTCGACTATGAACCTGTCTTTTCAAAGAGTGTGTAGCGATATCAAAAATAAATAACGAGTGGTCGGTCGAATATCCTGGCAAAATATGTATGTGTTTACAACACTTGATGAAAGACAGCTTGCTTGATATGAGGAAAAATCCAACTGAGCCATTTTAGTATTGAGCCTATTGCTTCTTCGTGTCAACCTTTTTGCATCAGAGTAGCTTATTGTAGATTATTGATTACACCAGTTCTTATTCAATTTTTATTATGAGCTTTCAAAGGCCGTGCGGCTGTCTTGGTCAGCTTGATAGACATTTTGTTAAACAACAGTATAAAACACTTATTCCTATCGTGCTGGAACTTACAAAGTACTTCTTATATGAAAATATTATATTAACTGGCTACCCGATACATGAATCACATAAAAATCATAATCATCTTAATGTTTCTATAAAACAATGAAAAGCTAGAGAGACAAAGAGACAGAGAAAGAGCTATCTAGGCAGTCTTAGTAAAGTTATTAGGTCACTGGCGGCGCCACCACGCCGCTGACCGTGGCCGCGGCTGCGCCATCCGCGACCGCGGCCGCGCCAAACACGCCTGTGCCTGGTCCCTGCTTCTTCCCGAGCCGCCTCCTCCTCCGCCGCCCGCCTCCGCTCCTCCGCCTCCTGCCTCGCTGCTGTCTCCCGCCTGTCCTCCTCCTGCCTCGCTGCTGTCTCCCGCCTCTCCTCCTCCTCACGCCGCTCCCCGGGCCGCCCGCCCAGCCAAACTATATCATATTCTCGAAGAGAACTTTACAGTCGTTGCCGGTTGATGTCAACTGAAAAGAAAAATTATGAAATTTAAAACAACTATTATCGCTAGCGTTGGTACACTTCTCTTATGACGTGCACCCTCTAAAATGGAATAAGCATTTGGGAGACTGTTTTCGATTTCTGGTTTTACTGGAACGAGAAAAAATAATTCGCTTAACATTTGTCTAACTGGGGATATTTGCGCCCCTCGGAGTTTTCCGACGGTGGCAGAAACGGCGGTGCCAGGTGCTGCCTTGCTTATCACAAGCACCTGGCTTTTATAATAAGAATATATGCGAGGTTAATTATGATAATCGTTACATTGATAATGATATACCTTGATGCTGAAAAATGCTGGGTGCCATCAGTGAAGGTCATTAGTTGACACAGACACACTGAAAAACAGTTTGAGATCAAGGAGCGATCTCGAAGATCAGCAGAGCTACTAGCACTAAAGTAGATCGTGATCTTCCAGATCATGAATCTCCGAGATAGTTTTCATGCAATTTAATCTCGAAAACTCTTCAGATCTATATTTGTATCTGATCTCCGGGATCATGCCGTGATCTCCAAGATAATAATCCTAGATCAACGAGCGATCTCAAGATCACCAGAGCTACTAGCACTAAAGTAGATCGTGATCTTCCAGATCATGAATCTCTGAGATAATTTTCATGCAATCTAATCTCGAAGACTCTTCAGATCTATATTTGTCTCTGATCTCCAAGATCATCGCCTTAATATTCACATATTTCAAAACGATCGGTGCCCCGTTCCGGTGGTATAGAATAAAATCCATTTTAGTGACCATCAAACATATATTTGAAAATCGGAAAACTTTATGAAATAACAACGTGAACACGTGAACCCCAAAAAGCTGCTCCTGGATCCGCCATAGGTGGGTAGGCAGGGTTGAATCCAGCCCGAAGGTTTATGGGGGGTGGAAACGGAGCCCAAAATTATGAACATGTTTTTTAAAGAAAATTGAGGGTCAAAGGGGTGTCAACGGAGGGTTTGGGGGGGCAAATGCCCGATTAGCCCCCTTCCCCTGGATCCGCTAGTTTGGGTAGGTAGTGGGTACTTACTGTCCTCGGGCTCTCACGCTCCAGCTTGTCGAAGTAACTTATCTGCAGAGCAATGAGAGTATTGATCAGCTAAGATAAAGCATTAGGTCCACGCATTTTTGTAGGAAAGGCAATCTATCTATTGAAGCAACGTTTTTACAACGTCTAGAACCTGTCTCGTAAATAACACAAAGCACCTCAGTTGCAAAAATGTTAGCACAGATTTAGGTACGCCAGCCACCCTCAAAAAAGATGCTTAACTCACCAGGCTTTGCAACTCACTGGCCCACGATGGCGCGAAACGCTCAAAAAAGTATTCATCCGCGCGCGCGCACGCCACCGCACACGCCGCATCGAAGAAAGGCGCTAATTTGCAACGAACTTTTGATTCTGGCAACAAATGGTAGAACCATCAGATCTGAGCGTCTGAGTTCAAATCCCGGTCCTGCCTTTTAGTAGATCATGCGGTGATCTACGAGATCATCTAAGCTTCGAAAGAAAGTCTCAATGCACGATCGGTGATCTACGAGATCATCTAAGCTTCGCAGTTGTTATCCCGAAGATAATGGTGAGCCTCATTATTGATCTAGTAGATGAATCACTGATTTAAGCCGTGTTTCCGAGATCACAATGTTGTTTTCTGGTGGTCTACGATACCTTGGGATAGTTTATGTTTAGATCAATTTCTAAACAACCTCAAAAGTGTTTTTCAGTGATAGAAACCAAAATTATACAAGGAGCTTTTGTCTGACAATTCATTGTATGCAATTTTTCCCAAAAATAAAAATGAAAAAAACTCATATTTGCATGCAAGGACTATCCAACAGATCAGGCATACGAGCGATCGCAGCTCATTTTTCTGACCCGAAAAAACCGGATTTCAGCTTCAAGGTCACAAGGTTTGTATAGACAGTTCCTCTCTAATAGTAATAGTTAATGTCTATGTTGACGACGATGAAATGAAGAATATTAAAATTTATAGCCAGTCGCGTGACTCAGTTTCAAACATATTCTGTAACGCTTACAAAATTTTCAAAATTATTCGTGTCCCTGAACTGACCATGAACCCATCTGAACTATTCGACTAACTATGAACCTGACTTTTCAAAGAGTGTGTAGCGATATCAAAAATAAATAACGAGTGGTCGGTCGAATATCCTGGCAAAATATGTATGTGTTTACAACACTTGATGGAAGACAGCTTGCTTGATATGAGGAAAAATCCAACTGAGCCATTTTAGTATTGAGCCTATGGCTTCTTCGTGTCAACCTTTTTGCGTCAGAGTAGATTATTGTAGACTATTGATTACACCAGTTCTTATTCAATTTGTATTATGAGCTTTCAAAGGCCGTGCGGCTGTCTTGGTCAGCTTGATAGACATTTTGTTAAACAACAGTATAAAACACCTATTCCTATCGTGCTGGAACTTGCAAAGTACTTCTTATATGAAAATATTTGATTAGCTGGCTACCCGATACATGAATCGCATAAAAATCATAATCATCTTAATGTTTCTATAAAACAATGAAACGCTAGAGAGACAGACAGAGAAAGAGCTATCTAGGCAGTCTTAGTAGAGTTATTAGGTCACTGGCGGCGCCACCACGCCGCTGACCGTGGCCGCGGCTGCGCCATCCGCGACCGCGGCGGCGCCAAACACGCCTGTGCCTGGTCCCTGCTTCTTCCCGAGCCGCCTCCTCCTCCGCCGCCCGCCTCCGCTCCTCCGCCTCCTGCCTCGCTGCTGTATCCCGCCTGTCCTCCTCCTGCCTCGCTGCTGTCTCCCGCCTCTCCTCCTCCTCCTCACGCCGCTCCCCGGGCCGCCCGCCCAGCCAAACTATATCATATCCTCGAAGAGAACTGTACAGTCGTTGCCGGTTGATGTCAACTGAAAAGAAAACAAATTATGAAATTTAAAACAACTATTATCGCTAGCGTTGGTACACTTCTCTTATGACGTGCACCCTCTGAAATGGAATAAGCATTTGGGAGACTGTTTTCCATTTCTGGTTTTACTGTGGTCGGTCGAATATCCCGGCAAAATATGTATGTGTTTACTAACTTGATGAAAGACAGCTTGCTTGATATGAGGAAAAATCCAACTGAGCCATTTTTCTTGAGCCTATGGCTTCTTCGTGTCAACCTTTTTGCGTCAGAGTAGCTTATTGTAGATTATTGATTACACCAGTTCTTATTCAATTTGTATTATGAGCTTTCAAAGGCCGTGCGGCTGTCTTGGTCAGCTTGATAGACATTTTGTTAAACAACAGTATAAAACACTCATTCCTATCGTGCTGGAACTTACAAAGTACTTCTTATATGAAAATATTAGATTAGCTGGCTACCCGATACATGAATCACCTAAAAATCATAATCATCTTAATGTTTCTATAAAACAATGAAAAGCTAGAGAGACAGAGAGACAGAGAAAGAGCTATCTAGGCAGTCTTAGTAAAGTTATTAGGTCACTGGCGGCGCCACCGCCGCCGCTGACCGTGGCCGCGGCTGCGCCATCCGCGACCGCGGCCGCGCCAAACACGCCTGTGCCTGGTTCCTGCTTCTTCCCGAGCCGCCTCCTCCTCCGCCGCCCGCCTCCGCTCCTCCGCCTCCTGCCTCGCTGCTGTCTCCCGCCTGTCCTCCTCCTGCCTCGCTGCTGTCTCCCGCCTGTCCGCCTCCTCCTGACGCCGCTCCCCGGGCCGCCCGCCCAGCCAAACTATATCATATCCTCGAAGAGAACTTTACAGTCGTTGCCGGTTGATGTCAACTGAAAAGAAAACAAATTATGAAATTTAAAACAACTATTATCGCTAGCGTTGGTACACTTCTCTTATGACGTGCACCCTCTAAAATGGAATAAGCATTTGGAAGACTGTTTTCGATTTCTGGTTTTACTGGAACGAGAAAAATAATTCGCTTAACATTTGTCTAACTGGGGATATTTGCGCCCCTCGGAGTTTTCCGACGGTGGCAGAAACGGCGGTGCCAGGTGCTGCCTTGCTTATCACAAGCACCTGGCTTTTATAATAAGAATATATGCGAGGTTAATTATGATAATCGTTACATTGATAATGATATACCTTGATACTGAAAAATGCTGGGTGCCATCGGTGAAGATCATTAGTTGACACAGACACACTGAAAAATAGTTTGAGATCAAGGAGCGATCTCGAAGATCAGCAGAGCTACTAGCACTAAAGGAGATCGTGATCTTCCAGATCATGAATCTCCGAGATAGTTTTAATGCAATTTAATCTCGAAAACTCTTCAGATCTATATTTGTATCTGATCTCCGGGATCATGCCGTGATCTCCAAGATAATAATCCTAGATCAACGAGCGATCTCGGAGATCACCAGAGCTACTAGCACTAAAGTAGATCGTGATCTTCCAGATCATGAATCTCCGAGATAATTTTCATGCAATTTAATCTCGAAGACTCTTCAGATCTATATTTGTCTCTGATCCCCAAGATTCACATATTTCAAAACGATCGGTGCCCCGTTCCGATTGTATAGAACAAAATCCATTCTAGTGACCATCAAACATATATTTGAAAATCGGAAAACTTTATGAAATAACAACGTGAACACGTGAACCCCAAAAAGCTGCTCCTGGATCCGCCATAGGTGGGTAGGCAGGGTTGGATCCAGCCCGAAGGTTTAGGGGGTGGTGGAAATGGAGCCCAAAATTGTGAACAACATGTTTTTTTAAAGAAAATTGAGGGTCAAAGGGGTGGCAACGGAGGGTTTGGGGGGGGCAAATGCCCGATTAGCCCCCTTCCCCTGGATCCGCTAGTGTGGGTAGGTAGTGGGTACTTACTGTCCTCGGGCTGTCACGCTCCAGCTTGTCGAAGTAACTTATCTGCAGAGCAATGAGAGTATTGATCAGCTAAGATAAAGCATTAGGTCCACGCATTTTTGTAGGAAAGGCAACCTATCTATTGAAGCATTGTTTTTACAACGTCTAGAACCTGTCTCGTAAATAACACAAAGCACCTCAGTTGCAAAAATGTTAGCACAGATTTAGGTAGGCCAGCCACCCTCAAAAAAAGATGCTCAACTCACCAGGCTTTGCATCTCACTGGCTCACGATGGCGCGAAACGCTCAAAAAAGTATTCATTCGCGCGCGCGACGCCACCGCACACGCCGCATCGAAGAAAGGCGCTAATTTGCAACGAACTTTTGATTCTGGCAACAGATGGTAGAACCATCAGATCTGAGCGTCTGAGTTCAAATCCCGGTCCTGCCTTTTAGTAGATCATGCGGTGATCTACGAGATCATCTAAGCTTCGAAAGAAAGTCTCAATGCACAATCGGTGATCTACGAGATCATCTAAGCTTCGCAGTTGTTATCCCGAAGATGATGGTGAGCCTCATTATTGATCTAGTAGATGAATCACTGATTTAAGCCGTGTTTCCGAGATCACAATGTTGTTTCCTGGTGGTCTACGATACCTTGGGATAGTTTATGTTTAGATCAATTTCTAAACAATCTCAAAAGTGTTTTTCAATGATAGAAACCAAAATTATACAAGGAGCTTTTGTCTGACAATTCAATGTATGCAATTTTTCCCAAAAATAAAAATGAACCAAACTCATATTTGCATGCAAGGACTATTCAACAGATCAGGCTTACGAGCGATCACGGCTCATTTTTCTGACCCGAAAAAAAAACCGGATTTCAGCTTCAAGGTCACAAGGTTTGTATAGACAGTTCCTCTGTAATAGTAATAGTTTATGTCTATGTTGACGACGATGAAATAAAGAATAATCAAATTTATAGCCAGTCGTGTGACTCAGTTTCAAACATATTCTGCTACGCTTACAAAATTTTCAAAATTATTCGTGTCCCTGAACTGACCATGAACCCATCTGAACTATTCGACTAACTATGAACCTGACTTTTCAAAGAGTGTGTAGCGATATCAAAAATAAATAACGAGTGGTCGGTCGAATATCCTGGCAAAATATGTATGTGTTTACAACACTTGATGGAAGACAGCTTGCTTGATATGAGGAAAAATCCAACTGAGCCATTTTATTATTGAGCCTATGGCTTCTTCGTGTCAACCTTTTTGCGTCAGAGTAGGTTATTGTAGATTATTGATTACACCAGTTCTTGTTCAATTTTTTATTATGAGCTTTCAAAGGCCGTGCGGCTGTCTTGGTCAGCTTGATAGACATTTTGTTAAACAACAGTATAAAACACTTATTCCTATCGTGCTGGAACTTACAAAGTACTTCTTAAATGAAAATATTAGATTAGCTGGCTACCCGATACATGAATCACATAAAAATCATAATCATCTTAATGTTTCTATAAAACAATGAAAAGCTAGAGAGACAGAGAGACAGAGAAAGAGCTATCTAGGCAGTCTTAGTAAAGTTATTAGGTCACTGGCGGCGCCACCACGCCGCTGACCGTGGCCGCGGCTGCGCCATCCGCGACCGCGGTCGCGCCAAACACGCCTGTGCCTGGTTCCTGCTTCTTCCCGAGCCGCCTCCTCCTCCGCCGCCCGCCTCCGCTCCTCCGCCTCCTGCCTCGCTGCTGTCTCCCGCCTGTCCTCCTCCTGCCTCGCTGCTGTCTCCCGCCTCTCCTCCTCCTCACGCCGCTCCCCGGGCCGCCCGCCCAGCCAAACTATATCATATTCTCGAAGAGAACTTTACAGTCGTTGCCGGTTGATGTCAACTGAAAAGAAAAATTATGAAATTAAAAACAACTATTATCGCTAGCGTTGGTACACTTCTCTTATGACGTGCACCCTCTAAAATGGAATAAGCATTTGGGAGACTGTTTTCGATTTCTGGTTTTACTGGAACGAGAAAAAATAATTCGCTTAACATTTGTCTAACTGGGGATATTTGCGCCCCTCGGAGTTTTCCGACGGTGGCAGAAACGGCGGTGCCAGGTGCTGCCTTGCTTATCACAAGCACCTGGCTTTTATAATAAGAATATATGCGAGGTTAATTATGATAATCGTTACATTGATAATGATATACCTTGATGCTGAAAAATGCTGGGTGCCATCAGTGAAGGTCATTAGTTGACACAGACACACTGAAAAACAGTTTGAGATCAAGGAGCGATCTCGAAGATCAGCAGAGCTACTAGCACTAAAGTAGATCGTGATCTTCCAGATCATGAATCTCCGAGATAGTTTTCATGCAATTTAATCTCGAAAACTCTTCAGATCTATATTTGTATCTGATCTCCGGGATCATGCCGTGATCTCCAAGATAATAATCCTAGATTAACGAGCGATCTCAAGATCACCAGAGCTACTAGCACTAAAGTAGATCGTGATCTTCCAGATCATGAATCTCCGAGATAATTTTCATGCAATTTAATCTCGAAGACTCTTCAGATCTATATTTGTCTCTGATCTCCAAGATCATCGCCTTAATATTCACATGTTTCAAAACGATCGGTGCCCCGTTCCGGTGGTATAGAATAAAATCCATTTTAGTGACCATCAAACATATATTTGAAAATCGGAAAACTTTATGAAATAACAACGTGAACACGTGAACCCCAAAAAGCTGCTCCTGGATCCGCCATAGGTGGGTAGGCAGGGTTGAATCCAGCCCGAAGGTTTAGGGGGGTGGAAACGGAGCCCAAAATTATGAACATGTTTTTTTAAGAAAATTGAGGGTCAAAGGGGTGTCAACGGAGGGTTTGGGGGGCAAATGCCCGATTAGCCCCCTTCCCCTGGATCCGCTAGTTTGGGTAGGTAGTGGGTACTTACTGTCCTCGGGCTCTCACGCTCCAGCTTGTCGAAGTAACTTATCTGCAGAGCAATGAGAGTATTGATCAGCTAAGATAAAGCATTAGGTCCACGCATTTTTGTAGGAAAGGCAATCTATCTATTGAAGCAACGTTTTTACAACGTCTAGAACCTGTCTCGTAAATAACACAAAGCACCTCAGTTGCAAAAATGTTAGCACAGATTTAGGTACGCCAGCCACCCTCAAAAAGATGCTTAACTCACCAGGCTTTGCAACTCACTGGCCCACGATGGCGCGAAACGCTCAAAAAGTATTCATCCGCGCGCGCGCACGCCACTGCACACGCCGCATCGAAGAAAGGCGCTAATTTGCAACGAACTTTTGATTCTGGCAACAAATGGTAGAACCATCAGATCTGAGCGTCTGAGTTCAAATCCCGGTCCTGCCTTTTAGTAGATCATGCGGTGATCTACGAGATCATCTAAGCTTCGAAAGAAAGTCTCAATGCACGATCGGTGATCTACGAGATCATCTAAGCTTCGCAGTTGTTATCCCGAAGATAATGGTGAGCCTCATTATTGATCTAGTAGATGAATCACTGATTTAAGCCGTGTTTCCGAGATCACAATGTTGTTTTCTGGTGGTCTACGATACCTTGGGATAGTTTATGTTTAGATCAATTTCTAAACAACCTCAAAAGTGTTTTTCAGTGATAGAAACCAAAATTATACAAGGAGCTTTTGTCTGACAATTCATTGTATGCAATTTTTCCCAAAAATAAAAATGAAAAAAACTCATATTTGCATGCAAGGACTATCCAACAGATCAGGCATACGAGCGATCGCAGCTCATTTTTCTGACCCGAAAAAACCGGATTTCAGCTTCAAGGTCACAAGGTTTGTATAGACAGTTCCTCTCTAATAGTAATAGTTAATGTCTATGTTGACGACGATGAAATGAAGAATATTAAAATTTATAGCCAGTCGCGTGACTCAGTTTCAAACATATTCTGTAACGCTTACAAAATTTTCATAATTATTCGTGTCCCTGAACTGACCATGAACCCATCTGAACTATTCGACTAACTATGAACCTGACTTTTCAAAGAGTGTGTAGCGATATCAAAAATAAATAACGAGTGGTCGGTCGAATATCCTGGCAAAATATGTATGTGTTTACAACACTTGATGGAAGACAGCTTGCTTGATATGAGGAAAAATCCAACTGAGCCATTTTAGTATTGAGCCTATGGCTTCTTCGTGTCAACCTTTTTGCGTCAGAGTAGCTTATTGTAGACTATTGATTACACCAGTTCTTATTCAATTTGTATTATGAGCTTTCAAAGGCCGTGCGGCTGTCTTGGTCAGCTTGATAGACATTTTGTTAAACAACAGTATAAAACACCTATTCCTATCGTGCTGGAACTTGCAAAGTACTTCTTATATGAAAATATTTGATTAGCTGGCTACCCGATACATGAATTGCATAAAAATCATAATCATCTTAATGTTTCTATAAAACAATGAAAAGCTAGAGAGACAGAGAGACAGAGAAAGAGCTATCTAGGCAGTCTTAGTAGAGTTATTAGGTCACTGGCGGCGCCACCACGCCGCTGACCGTGGCCGCGGCTGCGCCATCCGCGACCGCGGCGGCGCCAAACACGCCTGTGCCTGGTCCCTGCTTCTTCCCGAGCCGCCTCCTCCTCCGCCGCCCGCCTCCGTTCCTCCGCCTCCTGCCTCGCTGCTGTATCCCGCCTGTCCTCCTCCTGCCTCGCTGCTGTCTCCCGCCTCTCCTCCTCCTCCTCACGCCGCTCCCCGGGCCGCCCGCCCAGCCAAACTATATCATATCCTCGAAGAGAACTGTACAGTCGTTGCCGGTTGATGTCAACTGAAAAGAAAACAAATTATGAAATTTAAAACAACTATTATCGCTAGCGTTGGTACACTTCTCTTATGACGTGCACCCTCTGAAATGGAATAAGCATTTGGGAGACTGTTTTCGATTTCTGGTTTTACTGGAACGAGAAAAAATAATTCGCTTAACATTTGTCTAACTGGGGATATTTGCGCCCCTCGGAGTTTTCCGACGGTGTCAGAAACGGCGGTGCTAGGCGCTGCCGTGCTTACCACAAGCATATAAGAATATATGCAAGGTTAATTATGATAATCGTTACATTGATAATGATATACCTTGATGCTGAAAAATGCTGGGTGCCATCAGTGAAGATCATTATTTGACACAGACACACTGAAAAACAGTTTGAGATGAAGGAGCGATCTCGAAGATCACCAGAGCTACTAGCACTAAAGTAGATCGTGATCTTCCAAACCATGAATCTCCGAGATTGTTTTCATGCAATTTAATCTCGAAAACTCTTCTGATCTATATTTGTATCTGATCTCCAAGATCATGCCGTGATCTCCAAGATAATAATCCTAGATCAACGGCGAGCTCGGAGATCACCAGAGCTACTAGCACTAAAGTAGATCGTGATCTTCCAGATCATGAATCTCCGAGATAATTTTCATTCAATTTAATCTCGAAGACTCTTCAGATCTATATTTATCTCTGATCTCCAAGATCATCGCCTTAATATTCACATATTTCAAAACGATCGGTGCCCCGTTCTGATTGTATAGAACAAAATCCATTCTAGTGAGCATCAAACATATATTTGAAAATCGCAAAACTTTATGAAATAACAACGTGAACACGTGAACCCCAAAAAGCTGCTCCTGGATCCACCATAGGTGGGTAGGCAGGGTTGGATCCAGCCCGAAGGTTTAAGGGGGGGTGGAAATGGAGCCCAAAATTGTGAACATGTTTTTTTTAAGAAAATTGAGGGTCAAAGGGGTGGCAACTTAGGGTTTCGGGGGGGCAAATGCCCGATTAACCCCCTTCCCCTGGATCCGCTAGTGTGGGTAGGTAGTGGGTACTTACATTCCTCGGGCTCTCACGCTCCAGCTTGTCGAAGTAACTTATCTGCAGAGCAATGAGAGTATTGATCAGCTAAGATAAAGCATTAGGTCCATGCATTTTTGTAGGAAAGCAATCTATCTATTGAAGCAACGTTTTTACAACGTCTAGAACCTGTCTCGTAAATAACACAAAGCAGCTCAGTTGCAAAAATGTTAGCACAGATGTAGGTAGGCCAGCCACCCTCAAAAAGATGCTCAACTCACCAGGCTTTGCAACTCACTGGCTCACGATGGCGCGAAACGCTCAAAAAAGTATTCATCCGCGCGCGCACGCCACCGCACACGCCGCATCGAAGAAAGGCGCTAATTTGCAACGAACTTTTGATTCTGGCAACAAATGGTAGAACCATCAGATCTGAGCGTCTGAGTTCAAATCCCGGTCCTGCCTTTTAGTAGATCATGCGGTGATCTACGAGATCATCTAAGCTTCGAAAGAAAGTCTCAATGCACGATCGGTGATCTACGAGATCATCTAAGCTTCGCAGTTGTTATCCCGAAGATAATGGTGAGCCTCATTATTGATCTAGTAGATGAATCACTGATTTAAACCGTGTTTCCGAGATCACAATGTTGTTTTCTGGTGGTCTACGATACCTTGGGATAGTTTATGTTTAGATTAATTTCTAAACAATCTCAAAAGTGTTCTTCAGTGATAGAAACCAAAATTATAGAAGGAGCTTTTGTCTGACAATTCAATGTATGCAATTTTGCCCAAAAATAAAATTAAAAAATTCATATTTGCATGCAAGCACTATCCAACATACCAGGTTTACGAGCGATCCCGGCTCATTTTTCTGACCCGAAAAAACCAGATTTCAGCTTCAAGGTCACAAGGTTTGTATAGACATTTCCTCTGTAATAGTAATAATTTATGTCTATGTTGACGACGATGAAATGAAGAATAATCAAATTTATAGCCAGTCGGGTGTCTCAGTTTCAAACATATTCTGCTATGCTTGCAAAATTTTCAAAATTATTCGTGTCCCTGAACTGACCATGAACCCATCTGAACTATTCGACTAACTATGAACCTGACTTTTCAAAGAGTGTGTAGCGATATCAAAAATAAATAACGAGTGGTCGGTCGAATATCCTGGCAAAATATGTATGTGTTTACAACACTTGATGAAAGACAGCTTGCTTGATATGAGGAAAAATCCAACTGAGCCATTTTAGTATTGAGCCTATGGCTTCTTCGTGTCAACCTTTTTGCGTCAGAGTAGCTTATTGTAGATTATTGATTACACCAGTTCTTATTCAATTTTTATTATGAGCTTTCAAGGCCGTGCGGCTGTCTTGGTCAGCTTGATAGACATTTTGTTAAACAACAGTATAAAACACTTATTCCTATCGTGCTGGAACTTACAAAGTACTTCTTATATGAAAATATTAGATTAACTGGCTACCCGATACATGAATCACATAAAAATCATAATCATCTTAATGTTTCTATAAAACAATGAAAAGCTAGAGAGACAGAGAGACAGAGAAAGAGCTATCTACGCAGTCTTAGTAGAGTTATTAGGTCACTGGCGGCGCCACCACGCCGCTGACCGTGGCCGCGGCTGCGCCATCCGCGACCGCGGCTGCGCCAAACACGCCTGTGCCTGGTCCCTGCTTCTTCCCGAGCCGCCTACTCCGCCGCCCGCCTCCGCTCCTCCGCCTCCTGCCTCGCTGCTGTCTCCCGCCTGTCCTCCTCCTGCCTCGCTGCTGTCTCCCGCCTCTCCTCCTCCTCACGCCGCTCCCCGGGCCGCCCGCCCAGCCAAACTATATCATATCCTCGAAGAGAACTTTACAGTCGTTGCCGGTTGATGTCAACTGAAAAGAAAACAAATTATGAAATTTAAAACAACTATTATCGCTAGCGTTGGTACACTTCTCTTATGACGTGCACCCTCTAAAATGGAATAAGCATTTGGGAGACTGTTTTCGATTTCTGGTTTTACTGGAATGAGAAAAAATAATTCGCTTAACATTTGTCTAACTGGGGATATTTGAGCCCCTCGGAGTTTTCCGACGGTGTCAGAAACGGCGGTGCCAGGTGCTGCCTTGCTTATCACAAGCACCTGGCTTTTATAATAAGAATATATGCGAGGTTAATTATGATAATCGTTACATTGATAATGATATACCTTGATGCTGAAAAATGCTGGGTGCCATCAGTGAAGATCATTAGTTGACACAGACACACTGAAAAACAGTTTGAGATCGAGGAGCGATCTCGAAGATCAGCAGAGCTACTAGCACTAAAGTAGATCGTGATCTTCCAGATCATGAATCTCCGAGATAGTTTTCATGCAATTTAATCTCGAAAACTCTTCAGATCTATATTTGTCTCTGATCTCCAAGAGCATCGCCTTAATATTCACATATTTCAAAACGATCGGTGCCCCGTTCCGATTGTATAGAACAAAATCCATTCTAGTGACCATCAAACACATCTTTGAAAATCGGAAAACTTTATGAAATAACAACGTGAATACGTGAACCCCCAAAAAGCTGCTCCTGGATCCGCCATAGGTGGGTAGGCAGGGTTGGATCCAGCCCGAAGGTTTAGGGGGGTGGAAATGGAGCCCAAAATTGTGAACAACATGTTTAAGAAAATTGAGGGTCAAAGGGGTGGCAACTTAGGGTTTGGGGGCAAATGCCCGATTAGCCCCCTTCCCCTGGATCCGCTAGTGTGGGTAGGTAGTGGGTACTTACATTCCTCGGGCTCTCACGCTCCAGCTTGTCGAAGTAACTTATCTGCAGAGCAATGAGAGTATTGATCAGCTAAGATAAAGCATTAGGTCCACGCATTTTTGTAGGAAAGGCAATCTATCTATTGAAGCAACGTTTTTACAACGTCTAGAACCTGTCTCGTAAATAACACAAAGCACCTCAGTTGCAAAAATGTTAGCACAGATTTAGGTAGGCCAGCCACCCTCAAAAAAGATGCTCAACTCACCAGGCTTTGCAACTCACTGGCTCACGATGGCGCGAAATCCCCAAAACAGTATTCATCCGCGCGCGCGCACGCCACCGCACACGCCGCATCGAAGAAAGACGCTAATTTGCAACCAACTTTTGATTCTGGCGACAGATGGTAGAACCATCAGATCTGAGCGTGTGAGTTCAAATCCCGGTCCTGCCTTTTAGTAGATCATGCGGTGATCTACGAGATCATCTAAGCTTCGAAAGAAAGTCTCAGTGCACGATCGGTGATCTATGAGATCATCTAAGCTTCCCAGTTTTTATCCCGAAGATAATGGTGAGGCTCATTATTGATCTAGTAGATGAATCACTGATTTAAGCCGTGTTTCCGAGACCACAATGTTGTTTTCTGGTGGTCTACGATACCTTGGGATAGTTTATGTTTAGATCAATTTCTAAACAATCTCAAAAGTTTTTTTCAAAGATAGAAAACAAAATTATACAAGGAGCTTTTGTCTGAAAATTCAATGTATGCAATTTTTCCCAAAAATAAAAATGAACCAAACTCATATTTGCATGCAAGGACTATCCAACAGATCAGGCTTACGAGCGATCACGGCTCATTTTTCTGACCCGAAAAAAGCCGGATTTCAGCTTCAAGGTCACAAGGTTTGCATAGACAGTTCCTCTCTAATAGTAATAGTTGATGTCTATGTTGACGACGATGAAATGAAGAATAATCAAATATATAGCCAGTCGCGTGACTCATTTTCGAACATATTCTGCTACGCTTACTAAATTTTCAAAATTTTTCGTGTCCCTGAAGTGACCATGAACCCATCTCAACTATTGGACTAACTATGAACCTGACTTTTCAAAGAGGTGTAGCGATATCAAAAATAAATAACGAGTGGTCTGTCGAATATCCTGGCAAAATATGTATGTGTTTACAACACTTGATGAAAGACAGCTTGATATGAGGAAAAATCCAACTGAGCCGTTTTAGAATTGAGCCTATGGCGTCTTCATGTATACCCTTTTACATCAGAGTAGCTTATTGTAGA
This sequence comes from Lepas anatifera, assembly GCA_034440635.1. Classification (NCBI taxonomy): domain Eukaryota; kingdom Metazoa; phylum Arthropoda; class Thecostraca; family Lepadidae; genus Lepas; species Lepas anatifera. The sequence continues at coordinate 262,860 of JAOTON010001724.1, read as the reverse complement.
TTATTGATTACACCAGTTATTATTCCATTTTTATTAGGAGCTTTCAAAGGCTGTGCGGCTGTCTTCGTGAGCTTAGCAGACATTTTTTTAAACAACAGTATAAAAACATTTATTCCTATCGTGCTGGAATTTACAAAGTACTTTTTATATGAAAATATTAGATTAGCTGGCTACCCGATACATGAATCACATAAAAATCATAATCATCCTAAATATTTCTATAAAACAATGAAAAACCACCGGCATGCCTTCCACAATTCTTGAAATGATCCAAGATATATCTACACACGATTACTTAAATGTATACAGCAGCATCATGAAACACGAAGTCAATTCAATAAGTACAAGCAATTCAATAAGCACAAGAAATACAAGTCAATTCAAATAATTCAAATACATACCAGCCTAATGTGTACACGCGCAAATTTGTTTTCAAACAGTACATCGTTTTACATCGTTCATACATCGTACATCGTTCGTTTTTTATGATAAAACTTTCTATATTTAGGGCATGGGAAGACCTGGTTTGGTGTTAAGCAGTGAGTTTGGTGGAGTTTTGGCTATAAATATTCCTTCCTTGATCTTTCGTTTTTTTCCAGTCCTTTTCGTACGTTAGGATTTCGACCCCGTCCCAGTCTAAAGTATGCCCTGTTTCAATTATGTGTTTTGAGATGCCCGAATGGTTGTCATCTCCGATTGTGACAGCCCTCTTGTATTTTCTCTCCCTAGTCTGGATGGTCCTCCCGGTTTCCCCGATATAGACTTTGTTGCAATGGCATGTGTACTTGTATACTAGGTTTGATTTTTGTTTTCCACTTTTCTTTTCTTTCGGTTTTACTAGGAGGTTTCGGAGGTTATTTCCGGGCTTGTTTCCTACTTTTGCATATGGTTTTATGAGGCGAACTATTTGTTCTGTTGTACCTTTTACATAGGGCAGTACCACAAAGGGTTTGACCCTCTGATCTGTTTTTTCTTGGATGGGTTGTTTGTTTTTCATTTTTTTTGGTGGTCTGTTTGATGAAATGTTTGGGGTAGTTGTTCCTTTTTAAGTCGTTTTCGATGTGTCGTATTTCGTGTCCTCGTTCCTTTTTTCTGACGTTATCGTTTGAGCTCGTTCAACCAAAGTTTTTACATCTGCTTCCTTATGAGAACTGTGGTGGGAGTGGAAGTCTAGGTATTTTCACGTGTGTGTGGGTTTGCGGTATACTGTCGTGGTGATGTTCCCGGTTTCTGATCTGTGTACAGTGACATCTAAGCAGGCTAATTGGTTGTTGTTTTCTTTTTCTGTCGTCAACTTGATATTGTCAGAGAGTGAGTTAAGTTGTTCATGCGCTGTGTCAACTTTGTCTCAGACTTGACGATAGCGTGGGTATCATCAACGCATCTTTTCCATAGTTTGATGTAGTCACCACATGACTCAAAGATGCTGTCTTCCATGACCAGGTTGGCCACTACGGAACTAACAGGGCTGCCCATAGCAGTACCTTGTTTTTGTTGGTAATACTTCCCATTGACAGAACACGAAATACGACACATCGAAAACGACGTAAAAAAGAACAACTACCCCAAACATTTCATCTAACAGACCACCAACAAAAATGAAAAAGAAACAACCCATCCAAGAACAAACAGATCAGAGGGTCAAACCCTTTGTGGTACTGCCCTATGTAAAAGGTACAACAGAACAAATAGTTTGCCCCATAAAACCATGTGCAAAAGTAGGAACCAAGCCCGGAAATAACCTTCGAAACCTAGTAAAACCGAAAGAAAAGAAAAGTAGAAAACAAAAATCAAACCTAGTATACCGGTACACATGCCATTGCAACAAAGTTTATATCGGGGAAACCGGGAGGACGATCCAGACTAGGGAGAGAAAACACAAGAGGGCTATCACAATCGGAGATAACAGCCATTCGGGAATCTCAAAACACATAATTGAAACAGGGCATACTTTAGACTGGGACGGGGTCGAAATCCTAACGTACGAAAAGGACTGGAAAAAAACGAAAGATCAAGGAAGGAATATTTATAGCCAAAACTCCACCAAACTCACTGCTTAACACCAAACCAGGTCTTCCCATGCCCTAAATATACAAAGTTTTATAATAAAAACGAACGATGTACGATATATGAACGATGTAAAACGATGCACTGTTTAAAAACAATTTTGCGCGTGTACACATTACGCTGGTATGTATTTGAATTATTTGAATTGACTTGTATTTCTTGTGCTTATTGAATTTCTTTTACTTATTGAATTGACTTCGTGTTTCACGATGCTGCTGTATACATTTAAGTAATCGTGTGTATGTATATCTTGGATCATTACAAGAATTGTGGTAGGTATGCCGGTGGCTTTTCATTGCTTTATAGAAAGATTTAGGATGATTATGATTTTTATGTGATTCCTGTATCGGGTAGCCAGCTAATCTAATATTTTCATATAAAAAGTACTTTCTAAATTCTAGCACGATAAGAATAAGTGTTTTTATACTGTTTTTTTAAATGTCTGCCAAGCTGACGAAGATAGCCGCACGGCCTTTGAAAGCTCCTAATAAAAATTGAATAATAACTGGTGTAATCAATAATCTACAATAATTTATCATGTCCCATTTTATAAACTCCATATATAAGACATCAGAGATGCGCTTCTTGTCGTTGTCTTCGAGATTGTGGAGCTCTATTACATTACTGGGTGCCGCTCTAGCATGCATATTATTTTCTCTTAAAAAGTTATAAGTGTCCGCTGTTTGATCCAATACGAGGTTGAAATCATCCGTAATAATCATGAGTAGCTGGCTCCCGTTGTTTTCGGACAGTATATTATTGAGTGCCTCGTAAATCTCTGGTCTATTCTCATTCGGTCCATATGCACAGCTAAAATGAATTCTTTTTGGGCTATCATTGCTCTAAAAGGATGTCATTTCCATTTGGATCTAAACCTGGATAGGACAATTCAACAGTTTGATTTTCCCTTCATTATAACAACTCCATTGGAATTAAAGCAGAGCGTAGCAACAATAATAAAACGCCCCCACGCATTTGTGAAGGAATTTGCTTGGCCTCTTCCAACATGAATACCTGAAGGTAAATTATATCCGTCCTGTACTTTTAAACACACGAGAAGACATTTTCGTTTCCTAATCCTTCCTTTTTCCCTAAAATTCATAAACATTAGTTTTATTCCTGTCGTACCCAAATTTTAGAGAAGATAACAGTAATTCGTACCATCGGATCGTTAAAGTGACCAAAGCGGGCACACAGATTGATAGACCAACGCCAAGTTTATTAATGGTGCTCAGCACCAGATTTATGAACAAACAATAAACACCCAAGATAGATACAACAAATATGGGACATTATTCTGGCACACACATGAGGAATTCAGAAAATACAAAAAATGACATCATTGATCACTCTGCTCCATTTGAACGGAGGAGAAGATAAACACTGATGAAATGGGGCAACGCAAAATATGTACTTTATTTATTTATTTATTTATTTGACATACACAGCATCTCCACTATCCATGTGGCTATTCTGACGCTGGTCATAATGAAGATGAGGGACATAAATGACAAACTTAAGCAAAACACATTGTAGGATAAGGATAGGATGGTCGATGGGGAAGGACAAGGATTATCCACGGAGAGGGTCGCCACATGTGCCGCGCTCAACCCATGGAGTGAGGTAGTGGGACTTGATGAAGGGATCCGGTGAAAAAACATGGAAAACAACAAACAAACAAGGCGTGACGATGACGGTGTTGATGAATTATTCTCGTTCTTTGTCGGCTGGTCTCTCTTTTCATTCTTCGCTTTTGTCTTCGTGATTCCTCGTTTTTGTTTCTCAGGTCTTATTTCTTAAAAGTGTATTCGTAATTTCTTTTCTCTTCAGTCCTCTTCATGTCCGCATTTATTAGGCCGGTTGATCACACGTGATCACAAATGGATGAATTACCGGGAAGAAAACAAGTGTTTAAAACTGTGTACATTATCCAGGGAAAACCTCACATTTCACACACCAGCTATTCATGAGTCTAATAAAGAAATGAGTTTAAAATTTGGATGCACACAGGTTTTATAGAACACTTTTCGTAAATCTGGAGCCCTATTTCATCCGCGACTTGCACCAAACGCACTGAAGTATTCTTCCTGCCTTTTTTTCCTTTCTTAACTGAGATTATTTCGCTGAGTTTGTCACTTTTTCTCAGAAGTGTTCTCCAGGAGGTTCACTCTTGTAATAAGGCCTCGCGCGGTACGACAGGAAATCAAACAATACTACCAAAAATCCCACGCCGTTAAAATGTCTGGATTCTCAATTTTTCCAAATCTTCAAACTTCTTATCTTCAAATCTTTCTTATCTTCAAATCTTCCAAATCTTAATCTTTGTCATATGCTGATTAAATCAGCATAAATTTGTGATCGTTTGAAATAAAATTAAATTACCTCACTGTAGTGCCCACTTATGACCAGTAAAACTCCGTTATACACGGAAAATTTGCCTCTATTCAGGAGTCTGCAAAAATACATCTTACCCCTACAAAGCATCGGCATAGAACTGACGAATCATAGTGGCGCAGTCCCCCTTTAACAGCAAGCGCAGATCACCGGATGTGACGTCACACCTCGTAGCATATAGCATGGAAAAATTAAATGATTAAATATCAATTTTTTGCTAAAAGAGGCTCAGAATCAAAGATGAAATGCTTATTTATTGCGTTTGGGATAAACTTGATTACCGTGTATTCTCACAAATTCATAAGCGGGCAGTGCCATTAGCAGCAGTTTGCCACACGGCCCAATGGTAAAGGAATTCCTCCACATCCGTGTGACGTCACTCTGGCGTGGAGGAATCCCTCTTGAACGTACATTTAAGTAAAAATATCATGATAGTGACGAGCATGTCCAAAGGATTCGAATGATGTACTGCATAACCCTGAAAGGCCATTATTTGACTTTGACCTGAGTTCAAGGTTACGATGTGACATTTCATGGTCATGTTGCAAAACATTCGGATCCTTAGGTTCAACCAACATGTTGTTTTCTGTTGACGGTTTGATTCGCCACACGGACAATAGAGCTCTTTATCAAACAGTTACTTTATTAACTTTTGAACACTAGACGTTTCAGAATCAGAGCTCCTTCGTCAGTAGATTAAATACACATCAAAAACACTGTAAAGACACATACAAAAGCTAAAGTTCGAAACACATCACTGAAAAACACCTTGAACCGCCTTGGAATATTTAAGAAAATCATCTGAATTACTCGTGATCTACAGCTAAACGCGCCGCTGCTGTTCCCCACCTGACGAAACCTGATTTAGAGTTATGTGCCGAATGATCGCTTAAAATATATGCTGTCTCTAATGCTTTTCTAATTGGTTTTGTCATGCCACTTTTAAGTATTTTAGCGCTCTCCCATTTTGGTAAGTAGTTACACTTATCGATATGTCTCACTACGTTGCTATTTTTGGAATGGTTTTTAACATCTCGTTTATGCTCGCTGAGTCTTGTCGAAAGGCCTTGTCCAGTTTCTCCGATAGGGTTAAGCCGCCCCCGTGAAGCTCAGAAGGGCTTTTCTGACAATCGATAAGCTAGAAAAATAAATCCAGGTGCCCATAGGAAAGATAAATCATTTTTCTAAATATTTATCGTCGCTTTTGACCACTAGGATAAGTAGTTAGGTGATAAATTAAGTTCTTCCAAATGTCCGAAAAATGGTGTCTTACTATTGGGGTCGGTAAGACGCCCTCCCCATTTTATCAATATACTTTCTATCTGCATTTTACATGTTCTTGAGAATTTGGTGGACGTGTAGGAACACAGAACAAGCCAGATGTCACGTGAGCTCACGTGAGAATCTATGGGTGGGCCTAGGGATATTTGATGTATTTTATGGCTATATGGTCGGCCAGGGGGCCCGTCAGTCTGTGTTGAACTAAACTTCTTTAATCACTGAATGAATGAGACTGACTCTGACTCAGTCAGTCTCATCGTGTGGCGTATGGGTCCTCTGATCAGGGTTGGATTCAGGGTTTTTCTCGTAAGGGGACCGCACCACTGGACGGGCGCCTTTTTGAACCTAGGGGTAGCTTTTTTGGGTCAAAGGGGCGCCTTTCTATTCAGTGAGGCGGTCTCGTGTTTTCCGGGCACCCATATCCACCCTGGAACGTCTTTCGTGAGAAAGCTTTGCCCTCTGTGCAAGGCTTCCTCAGGAAAGACAGAGGGGAGGGGAAAGACAGAGGCAGTGGCTTCCGCGGCCCTCCTGGAGCCGCGTCTGCCTCTGATTTAGTTTTAGATTATTCTACTCTCTCAAGCAATCGGACATGTTAACCAGTGTTTCGTATCCATAGTCTGAAAATGAGAGGTCTGGCCACTGGAACACATTAAGCAGCAATGAAATTGGTTTAGGCCAAGGTTCCATATCAAATGAGAAGAAAAAAGTCCTGAAAGAACAGGTACACACCCGGTGCAGTCATTTAGTAAAAGAACATGCGTTAGAGGAGGCTTTATTGTATGCCTGGCAGATGAACGTAAACGAAACCAGCTACAAAGAAAGTGCTCAAGTCTTGCAACACTGAGTACATTGCTATGCTAGCCGGTTAAAAAATTGCAAGTTTACAAAACTTTGCATCCTCTAAAATCACAGAGAAACAACCGTTTCCTTTAAAAAAGGAATGAACTGAAAGACCAAACTGTCACAACCTGCGCTTGAGCGAACCCCGCTAACGGCAGTAGTCACAAGTGTAGGACGCCTGGCGACTTCCTGCATCCGTGCATGGCAGGCAAGTCCAGCCTCTACACTCGTTACAGCATATCCACTCCTCGCAGCTCAGCTTGTACTTAATGCCACACAGGATGCAGTGCGTGTTGTCGTCTTGTACATTTGGCTTTTCTGACCGAGTCACAGGGGTTATTCTTCCTTTAGCTGTCTTCTTGCCTTTGCTCTGCACTGGCCTTCTTGTTGCCTGTTTCTTAGCTTCCATCTGCCTCTTGTATGGCGATGAGGTGAGAACGGTAGCACTCTCAGCCTTCCTTAGAGAAGTGATGCTATTGTGCTCACGGCACCAGATGTGGAGGGTTGTGCTTGCGCTGTTGCAGCGCTGTAGGCGATTCGTCTTGTTGCATGGAGCTGGACTCTGTAGAATGAACTAAGAAAGAGTACTAGAAAGAACTAGAAGTACTAGAATGAACGGGGATTGATCTCACTCTCAGGGGGCACCCCGGCATGGAAGACCTTTTTACTAGAAAGCACGAGGATTTATCTCAGTCTCAGGGGGCCCTCGGCTTTGGGGATCGTTTTACTAGAAAGAACAAGGATTGATCTCACTCTCAGGCCCCCCCGCCAGGGGAGCCCCTGGCAGGGCCCCCCCCCGACGGCTTTCGGACCCCCTGGCCGAATCCTGGCTACGCCATTGAATCGAAGTAGAACTTTCAGATGCATGCACGAAAAGCATGCATTCCATTGATTGGTAAGACGCCCCAATGGGTATGTAAGGCGCCCAGGGTGGGCGTCTTACATGCTAAGACGGGTGGGCATCTTGTAAACAATTACTAGGGTGCAGCATATGTTTTTATAAGAATGCGACAAAGCTGGCGCAGAAAACAGAGACTAGCTTTTGGCTATAAAAAACGAAAAACTGAACACAAGATCATTTTGCCCATACCTTACATTAAACACACTTTATAGATGGTTGAAAATACCAATATTATTTAAGAAAACATCTATAAAAATGAAAACAAGCACAAAATCACTCACGCTTGGACCACGAGGCACACCTTCTAGGAAGCAGCTGATAAAAGGAGCTTGCTTATATCAGGAACATTGGAAATCGTCAGCTACTAGCGGCTGCTTTAAAAATGCACAGGGGCGTCTTGCTTACCCTGGGCGTCTTACAGCACTCTCCCCTATAAGATTTTTTACATGGTCTGGAGCGGTGAATTTTGTAAATGACACTGTTTGTATTAATTACTTGATTTTTCTTCTTTAACAGGTCGCCTATTTTCTTTCCCGAGTGGATGCATATTTTGACTCCTTTTCCTTTAAACGAAGATGAGCTGGCTTCGGCATGTGTTGAGTTCGGTATTGTTATGCTTCTCTTTTTTTGTTTCTCTTGTGTCGTTTCTTTCGTTGTTTCGTTCTTCATTCTTGTCTTGGTTTCTTTTTCTTCAGATTCGTTCTTTATTTTCTTCGCCTTCTCGCGCAGTTGAATCAGTAATCCGTTTGTGTATTGTAAGTTTAAAAATACTTGAAAAATGTGGTTCATCTCTTCCTTCAAAAACTCTTCACTACAAATTCTAAGGGCTCGTAGAAAAAAACTAAAACCACTCAAATTTTCACTTTTTTGCTATGTGCAGAAAAATAATGAATTTACTATTCCTTGGAGGCTGGTTTCCTGTAGACTTTGAATTTTACATGGTCCGATCGTCGCATGATAAGTAAATCTAAAAATGGGAGTGTGTTGCCGTTTTCTTTTTCTATGGTGAATTGTATGTTTGGTCGCTTAGAGCGTTCAGTTTTATTCTAGATTTGTTTCCTTCGGCACAACAACTAATATATCATCTATATACCTTTTCCATGTACATCCAGGTCCTAAAATTTCTTTGAAACAGCTCTCCTCCAGTTTTTTTCCCTGAAGTGACATGCTGCGACTGGGCTTAGGAGTGATCCCATAGCTAATCCACTTTTTTGTCTAAATTCTTCTTCCTCAAAAGCAAATGTGGTGAAGTGCATGCATAATGAAATCAGTGATATGTATTGTTGTTTTGGGAGCAGCAGTGTAATTCATCCAAAGGGTTTACTGTTTCTTTGATCATTTCTAAGGCTCCTGTAATAGGCACGTTCGTGAAAAGAGATTTGACATCGAAGCTGGCTATTTTCTTGATTTTAACATCGATGTTTTTAAGAGTGTCCATCATCTCAGAAAAGTTCTTAACGTGACTACCACTGATGATGCCCAGAGATCTGGGAAGGGGCTTTGCACGAACTTTGGCCAGCTTGTGCGGTGCATTTCCGATGCCTGAAATTATTGGCCTCATGGGAATCCCTTCCTTTTGTACTTTTGGCAGAACACCCAGTTTCGGTGCCCGAGGTGCTTCTTCCAGAAGATGCATCAGTCTCTTGCCTTCTCGAGAGAATGGGAAGAAAATAAAGAAAGCGAAGAAAACGAAGCAGGACACGAATGAAGAACGAAAAAAATAAAGAAACGACACAAGAGAAACAAAAGAAAAGAAGCATAACGATACCGAACTCAATACATGCCGAAGCCAGCTCATCTGCGTTTAAAGGAAAAGGAGTCAAAATATGCATCCACCCGGGAAAGAAAAAAGGCGACCTGTTAAAGAAGAAGAATCAAGTAATAAATACAAACAGTGTCATTTACAAAATTCCCTGCTCCGGACCATGTCAAAAATCTTATATCGGAGAAACTGGACGAGGCCTTTCGACAAGACTCAGCGAGCATAAACGAGATGTTAAAAACCATTCCGAATTTAGCAGCTAGTGAGACATATCGATAAGTAGCTACTTACCAAAATGGGAGAACGCTAAAATACTTTGTACTTTGTACTTAAAATACTTACTTACTTGAGAGTAGAAAACGGTAAGGCACTTCCAGCACCGTTTCAGTTTTGTTCCGTATCACCTCCGGTTCCTAAGATCGTAGGGGATCCGTTGGACACCCCAGGGCGGAGGTAGGTGCGACAAGAACCCAGGCGGTGCCGGGTTAAAATCATTTCCGGCACCGGTCCGGAGCTGGTCCGACTTCCAGCGTCCCTTTCCTTCCTGGTACTTGTATCCCCTCAGCTCTCTGACTTCCTCTTTAGCTGCGATGTATAGTTATAGCTCTGCACGATATGCGATATAAGCGGCGCGCGCGCCCGCCGGATGCTTTAGCTGTTTCTTGGCCGCCTAAACACGCTGTCACCATAGAAAAGACCTATTCCAGTTTCGTGCCAGCGCCTTTCACGGTTCCGCGGTGCGTTTGCTCTGTCACGCTGGCTACCACTCAGGAGCGATTCTCGGGGCGTCAGACACACGCTTAGGCACTCAACACACAATGCCGTGCTTCGTCCGTCTCGGTGGCTGCCGGGGCGGGAGCTGTTAACGCTCCTGATACTAATGTCTCCATCATAGCAGGCTCAACGGGTGCGATGCTTTCATTGATAGTAGCTAATCAAAAGGAGAAAATATTCCGAGCTGATACATCTATACCGTCTCTAACTGTTCACAGCCAGCGTTGTTTATCGACTTGTATTTTGTTTCTCGCCGTGTTACCAGGGCTTTTGCTCTGACCTGATTCTGAAAAGGCCAACTACGCCTGAGGATGTCAACAATGAAACAATTTTAAAGACAGTTTTATCTTGAATTTCAAATGTCAAGCCGAGAAGTTGGCGTCATTCACAAAGTCCTGAACGCCACTGTTACTTCTTTTTGCCCGACTGTTGAAAAGAGCCTAATCCATCGCAGCGGGCACTGTAGCAGCCTCTCCGGCGCAGACAGACGAGCTAGCCAAGTCGGGCAGTTTCAGCCTGCCGTTGTCGATGGAGCCGTCTCCAGGGCTTCGTCCGGTGACAGCAGCCGGACGGGGCTTGTCAATCACCCAGAGAGTGTTCCGCCGAAAACGGGCACACTTTCCTTGACACTTGTTCGCCAAACCGGTGACATGCCCGCGTCGCGAGACGAGAACAGAGCCCGTTGCAGCTGGAGAAAATACGGCATCGCCGTCTGCCGTCCGCCGCCGTCGCCATCGCCGTCCGCCGCGGCGGCACCAGCGCTTGCTGCTGACTTTGGATGACCGAAGTTCAGCGCGATGGCGGATGGGTGTTGTTGACGACGCGGAAAACGGACCCGCCACGTTCGAAACGGGAGCAACGCTGAAACTTGCGCCGGGAAAATGTAATCATTACATTATGTATCCGAGTATTTTGGCAGTAGTCCGGTAGATATACAGTTTTTGGTGGTCACTGAGTTACCGGCTTGCTACTAGTTTCTTTAATGTTTTTTTTTTTCAATGAACTTGATACGTTTTTACATGTGTCGTTTAAGGTTCCAACAATATCTCCCAGAACTGTCATGGAAGTTTACATTGCTTTTGCGACGGGTTTCAATGTATTCACAGATCATTCTCAAACAATCAGCACTGTAAACACAACAATATACACTATTACAACAATAAATGATATCCTATTTAGTACCTATTAACTTAGCTAAGGGTTTGTAAGGTAAAATGCCCTCACTAATCACGATGGGTGCAAAGTGGGAATTGTTGCTCATAGACATTGGCGGACGCGGGGGGAGGGGCCATTCCGGCTATGGCCCCCCAAAGCGCTGGAAGGGGGGCCAAACTATATTTTGCCCCTCCAAACGCCGGATAAATTTTTGAAAAAAGGTGTTTACACTAGGTCTGTAGACCAAAAAAACCGCTCAAACAAGAGGAGCACGTCAAACACGGATAGTGCCCCTCTTGGGCCGAGGTTATAATGTGATAGTGTTGGTGGGGACTTTTTATGAGTAACGACGTAAGGCTGGTAATTAATGTTCTGATCTATCGATAATTATGCCGCTCTGGATAATTTTCATTGATAATCTTTGATCTTCTAATAAGCGCCCTCCGTTTTATTTCGTGTGACTTAATTCAAATTTCTAAACCACTGATTCAAAGAAGTCTTAACCAGTTTCAATCCGAGACGATGAGTGTTTTGGACTGTATTTAGCTATTATTATCACTATATGTATCATTTTAGTGTTATATGTATCACTTATGCATGAAGATGTTGTTCGTAACAATGAAACGTCGCATGCAATGGCCTTTAGTTCAGTTCTGCATTAATTTAATTAATGCATTAATTAATTAATTTAATTAATTAATTAATTCAATTCTACATTAATTAATGCATTAATTAACATAACAGTTAACGATTACTGCGAGATAAAATTAGATCGAGCCATTCGGGAAAGGCCATTGCAGTACATTTTTATAATCGCTACACGTCTCTTGATCATACATCCTTACATGACATGGTTCATAGTACACTTTTCATTGCGCGGAACATAAATACTATTATTGCGGAGTTCGCTGTTTTTAGTGCGAGATAGAACACTAACTGCAGCGTGTACCTACGTAACTGAATTTGTGATTGCTGTGCTCCACAAGGTAAGTGCATTTTGTGAGTGCAGTTGTTTGTTAAGAGTTGGTGTGTGCTCGCGGATGTAAAGGACTTCAGTGATCATGAGTTGTGTGCGGCTGGAGCATGTTTTCAGGACTGTTGTGTTTTGTGTGAGGTGCTTTCGTGTAAGTGCAATGTCATGGTGTTCTGTCATGGGTTCCTTGAGTGTGCCTTCCTGTAGGTGCATAGTGAGACGACGTGAAAGTGAGGTTGTGGTTGAACCAATGTAGCCTACGTTGTGAAGTCTACAATCTTCAATGGGGCAACAGAATTTGTAGACTACATTGGTCTTTTCTAAGGTGTCTGTGCTTGCAGTGATGCTATTTTTCATGATGAGGATGCTTGTCTTTTTGTAGTGTAATAAATGGTGAGGTCTAGGGTGTCATTTTTGTTCGTGCAGGTAACATTATCAGAGATGATGCCTCGAATAACCCTCTCATCAACTTTATAGGCCGTGCTCATGAAACTGCGGTAGTATAAACGAATTGTGTTCTCCTCTTCTTGGGTGCTACGTTGCGTACCTTCCCCATATAGGTTTTGATTTCTTCATCTATTTCAGAATTCGAGTAGCCATTATTTACAAGAATTTGTTTAGTCCTAGAAAACTCAAGTGAAGCAGTGCATACGGGGAACAATGCGTATGAGCTCGTCTTACGAAAGCGCGCACTACACTTTTCTTATACCTGTCTGGGCATTCACTTTTGGCGTTCATGACGTTACCTGTATTTCACTGTTTTTTGTATACACTAGTCGTGAAGAACCGCTACTTTTTTAAACAAGTACATCGAGAAATGGTATTTTGTTATTGACGCTGAGTTCTGACGTAAAGTGGAGGACCGAATTTTCTTCTAGACATGCTATAATCTTATCTAGGTGGCTAGTGTCGCGTACGTCTAAAAATATGTCGTCCACAAAACGGCAGAGGATATTGGGGGCGATGCTTTGGTCGGCAAGGACAGAATTATCCAACTCACACATGTAAAAATTGGTGAATAAGGGGCCAAGCGGGGACCCCATGGCTATGCCATCCTTTTGCTTATAAAGCTTACCATTAGGACCTCGGAAAGGAGATTCGGTGGTGCAAGCACGAAGCAGACCCTCTAAGATGCTAGGGGGCAGTTTGAGTGGTGCGAATGTTTTGTCCGAGTTATGGTAGACGTTTTGTTTTATTATTTGGATTGTTGTTTCGACAGGGACATTGGTGAATAAATTTTCCACATCTATGGAAGCTAGCTGGCCGGTTGGCTTGTTGATCCTAAGGATGTCTATGAATTCGTCTACGCATTGTTCCTCTCTTTCTTTGTTCCTCTCTACGCATTGTTCCTCTCTCATTGCATTGTTCTCATACGCATTGTTCCCCGTATGCACTGCTTCACTCTGAGTTTTCTAGGACTAAACAAATTCTTGTAAATAATGGCTACTCGAATTCTGAAATAGATGAAGAAATCTAAACCTATATGGAGAAAGTACGCAACGTAGCACCCAAAAAAGAGGAGAACACAATTCGTTTATACTACCGCAGTTTCATGAGCACGGCCTATAAAGTTGATGAGAGGGTTATTCGAGGCATCATCTCTGATAATGTTACCTGCACGAACAAAAATGGCACCCTAGACCTCACCATTTATTACACTACAAAAAAAGACAAGCAGCCTCATCATGAAAAATAACATCCCTGCAAGCACAGACACCTTAAAAAAGACCATTGTAGTCTACAAATTCTGTTGCCCCATTGAAGATTGTAGACTTCACAACGTAGGCTACATTGGTTCAACCACAACCTCACTTTCACGTCGTTTCACTGTGCACCTACAAGAAGCCACACTCAAGGAACACATGACAGAACACCATGGCATTGCACTTACACGAAAGCACCTCACACAAAACACAACAGTCCTGAAAACATGCTCCAGCCGCACATAACTCATGATCACTGAAGCCCTTTACATCCGCAAACACACACCAACTCTTAACAAACAACTGCACTCACAAAATACACTTACGCTGTGGAGCACAGCAATCGTAAATTGACTTACCTAGGTACACGCCGCAGTTAATGTTTTATCTCGCACTAAAAATAGCGAACTCCGTAATAATAGTATTTATGTTCCGCGCAACGAAAAGTGTACTATGAATCATGTCATGTAACGAAGGGTGATCTATTTTTAAAGAGACGTGTAGTGATTATAAAAATGTACTGCAATGACCTTTCCCGAACGGCTCGATCTGATTTTATCTCGATGTAATCGTTAACTGTTTGATTTTATGTGAGTCATGTCTGTATGTATGCTTTTGATAATGGATTTATTAGATAGTCCGAAACGTTAAGCAATAATATATCCACCACAAATACCCCTAGGAAATCTTATATTTGACCTAAACACGAAAACAAAAAAGATAATCCGGTCGATCAAAAATACCAACAAGAAGATCGCAAAAGCAAAAAGTGGCTTATTATTCAACGGTCAGTGCCAAAATGAAAACATCCTGCCAAACTACACAAAAAAATATATATATATATATATGTACGTATGCATTATTCGTTAAATATATTTGCTTGTTGAGCCGCAGAAAGTTTTTTAGATTTAGATTCAATGTTTCGAATAAGTTTAATGTTATTTTCGGTATGTTTGTGCAAAGTCGTAGCAAATGACATAAAATAGGTTTAAGTTTCACATAGTAATATTTCACCAAGCTTATGGCATGATCACACACAAAATCGACGCTCTTTAACAGTATTAATCAGTTTGAATTTTTGAATCCTAATATGTAAGCGCACAGCATACTGAGAAATGATCCTTCATCACAAAAATACCAAGCAAACACCTCAATCACGTCTAAAATATCACATATCACAAATAACAGGAATGCAACACACTTACAATGCTGCCTAAATATTCATCGAATATTCCTATCATATAGGGGAAGGTGTATGAGTTGTTTGGTGTGGATGTTGATGATGGGTGACGTGTCTCGGATGTACAGTGCTTCTAGTGTCGTGAGTCTGCGATGCTCCGTGCACTTTGCTAGGACTGTGGTGTTTTATGTCAGTATATTTCATGTAATATCTGTGCTGTGGTACTCCTGCATATGCCGTTTAGGTGATCCTTCCTGTAGGTGCATGGTGAGTCGTCTGCTGAGAGATGTGGTAGTCATACCAATGTAACATACTTTACGGGTTGTGCAGTCCCTGGCCTTACATTGGAACTGGTATATTACATTGGCCTGCTTGAGTGTCGTACTCTTCTTTGAGATATTGTTTTGCATAATGAGATTGGATGTCTTAGGACTGCTGTAGTAGATGTTGAGTCTGAGTTTGGTGTTTGGATCTGTTGTTGTTGTGTTTTGCGAAATGATGTTTGTGATGGCCTTTTCATCTTGTTTCCAGGATGGTGTTAGAAGGTTTTTGTAGTAGAGGTTGATACATGTTTCTGTTGGGGTGGATGGATGCTCAGCATGTTTTTGAAGCATTTTCTTTACTACAGAGTCAGACATAGTGTTGCTATAGCCATTGTTAACTAAGAACTGGCGAACCCTGCTCAGGGGCCGTATTCACGTCGGCACCTTAAGATGCATTTTCATCGTAAGATAAAAATTGATATTCACGTCGCGCAACTTAAGGTCAAAATTAGGTTATTTTTGCAACCTACGATATTTGGTATTCACGTTGATATCTTAAGACGGATTTGTATTCACGTCGATATCTTAAGATAAATTTGTGTTTACGTTGATATCGTAAGTTTTCTTTCGTTTCTTATGCAATTGCATTTCTGCCCAAAGAAGTTGTCTTGAATTTATAATGCACGATACAAAAAATCAACCTTGGTGCTAGATGTATGTGATACACTTCTTGGATTTCTTGGACAATTTGCATGCTGGAGATATTGCAGAGTGCGCTTACATTATTTCAACTACATTTCTATAGACATATTATTCTATTATTTCTCCACGTTTTAACTTTTTAAGTGTATAAATCAGTCCTTACAGCGGCCTTAATCTGCTAAATGACCGAGCTAATGCTCCCTTTTACATTAGCAATGCATCGCATCGAAACCGTCGGGATGACGCGGCAATTTTCGACTATTCCTACGACTTTTGCTTAAGCGGTTTAGGCTACCTCGAGCGATGCTTGACCGGTTATGCTATGACTTGAAGCCAAAATTAGAGTCTGAATACAGAGGAGCCAATATTGTTGTGAGCAAGCAAATGGCCACTGCCCTACGCGTTCAGAGAGAGGGCAATGCCGAGCATCTCCACAATCTTTTGATATATCTCTGGAAGGGGCGGTGGAGGCGGACCACCTCCAGTGCCTTGGCTTCTTCTCTTAAAATTTGCCACCTCCCGTTTCGATATTAGCTTTAAATCCGTCTACTTCTTTCGGAGCTCACCTACATTTCTGGGAATGGCCGTTTGCATGCAGAAATCCCTCTCTACAAACCTCCATGCCTCAGTTTTCTGAGCATTGCCACTCCCTGGGCCAGAAAGCCGACCCAGGATGCCCTGCAGGTTACGCTCAACAGCGTGTACTAGCGCATCCACCTCACTGTCAGAAAAGTTTGGTTTACGCTTAGAAATATTTGCTATGGTTAGCGATGTCCCCGATAATCCCAAAATATTGCAAAATAATAATGAATAGATTCACAACATTTTCATTGTTACTATTTTGACTTGGGACGGAACGTGTTTCACTTCTTGCATTTGCATACACAAACAGCTAATCCGGCCAAGCCTTAAATTAAAGCGTCAAAATAAATATTCGCATGAAAGACGAGATCAGCCTGATATATCTTTTTGATGTTTAAGTGGGGCATTCATCTTTCAATTCAATTATCGGTCTATTTTCGATGAGTCTGGGTCTAGTTTACATTGTAGGTACAATGAATAGCATTACAAGGAAGTATTACCATGAAGGTGGAGAGTAAGGCAAAATAAGTTCATTAATCAAACAGTTAAGTCACCTACCGATTAGACGTAAATACTCTGTGTTGAAACAATAGGCCGACTTACGATGAGCGTACGCCAAATCGACGTGAATACCAAACTTAAGATGAACTTACCTAAGATGGTCGACGTGAATCGGAAATTCGATTTTCATCGTAAGTTGTCTGCGACATCGCATTTTCGTCGTAAGTTTGACCTAAGATGAAAACCGACTTACGATATCAACGTGAATACCAAAATATCTTAAGATAAACGCGTAACTTAAGATGAACTTAAGTTAAGATGTCGACGTGAATACGGGCCTAGCTCTCGATGGAACAGTTTCCAAGTGGAACAATTTTTCCGAGCCCGGTGAATATAAGCCCGTACAACACCTCTTTTGTAGCTTTCAGTGCAATCGCCGTTAGCATTCATACATCGTCCACCGTCTGTCTCCTTTCTGTACACGTCAGTCTTAAAGGTCTCGTCACTTCCATCTATCATTAGTATTCAACTCCACTGTGAAGCTAAGACAAGTGTTCAGTTAGTGTTGTTCTCAATGCTTCTAGCGCCTCACTATTTTCGATATCAAGAATGATATCGTCAACATAGCGATAATGAAGGTTAGGTTTAACTTTTACCGCAGTTAGCGCTAAACTCTCAACATGGCACATGTAGGCTCGGGCGAAGAGTACACCTAGGGGCGAGCCCATCGCCACCCCATCTGTTTGTACATAGAGCTTCCCCTCAGGACACCTGAATGGAGACTCCATCGTGCATAATTGAAGCATCTCTCCCATAACTGCTTTTGGAAGACGTGGTGGTGGGAGCTCAGGGTTATGGTATACATATTGAAGTATAATCTGAATGGTCTCCTGGGCTGGAACGTTAGTACATAAGCTAGAAACATCAAGAGATGCCAAAATTCCTTTAGGTTTGTTTACCTTTAGTATATCAACCAGCTCTTCGGAGGATTTCAACGTGTGTGTATCGGGGATGAAAGAAGTGATTATCTGATTCAACTTTTTGGCAACTGGATAGGTAGGAGTAGGGATCTGGGATATAATTGGTCGAAGTGGATATCCCCGCTTATGAGTCTTGACATTTCCGTATAGATATCCTGGTCGCAAAACACAACAACAACAGATCCAAACACCAAACTCAGACTCAACATCTACTACAGCAGCCCTAAGACATCCAATCTCATTATGCAAAACAACATCTCAAAGAAGAGCACGACACTCAAGCAGACCAATGTAATAAACCAGTTCCAATGTAAGGCCGGGGACTGCACAACCCGTAAGGTATGTTACATTGGTATGACTACCACATCTCTCAGCAGACGACTCATCATGCACCTACAGGAAGGATCACCTAAACGGCATATGCAGGAGCACCACAACGCAGATATTACACGAAACATACTGACACAAAACACCACAGTCCTAGCACAGTGCACTGATCATCGCAGACTCACGACACTAGAAACACTATACATCCGAGACACGTCACCCATCTTCAACATCCATACCAAACAACTCATACATCTTCCCCTATATGATAGGAATATTCGGTGAATATTTAGGCAGCATTGTAAGTGTGTTGTATTCCTGTTATTTGTGATATGTGATATGTTAGACGTGATTGAGGTATTTGATTGATATTTTTGCGATGAAGGATCAAATTTGTCAATATGTAATGCGCAATATGCTGTGCGCTTCATATTAGGATTCAAAAATTCAAACTGATTAATACGTTTAAAGAAGTAGATTTTGGGTGTGTGATCATGCCATAAGCTTGGTGAAATATTACTATGTGAAACAAACCCTATTTTTCATTTACTACGACTTTGCACAAAACATACCGAAAATAACATTAAACTTATTCGAAACATTGAATCTAAATCTAAAACTTTCTGCGGCTCAACAAGCAATTATATTTAACAAACAATGCATTAAAGAGAATCTGCCCCCCAACTTTACGAATATATATATATATATATATATATATATATATATATATATGCATATATATATGCTGACCTTCACATATAATCCCAAATATATATCGTTATTACGTCACCACTCAGTATAAAGTGCTGGCAAACTGGTGCGACCGCGCGATTTACAAACTGACAAGGCAGAAGCTTCAAACACTTCTAACCAATAACAAAGTGTTATTGGGTAGTAGGAAGCAGGGGATTGTAATTTTCTATCTCTTTGGGGTGCCCGAGCACCCCCAATCCTAATTTGAGCACCCCAATCATGTGCTGAGTACCCCCAATAAATGTGCCGCCCCCTGGCTTATCACCACTGCCCTGAACAGTGTCACCTATCTTATCACTGCCGCCCTGATTTGTGTTGCCCCTGGCAAGTTTTTTCCTGTCCCGGGTTCATTACATCTCGCCCTGATTGGTTCCAGCACCTCTGAGCTCATCCACGCCGCCTGGCTTAACACTTTCCCCTGATTTATGATGCCCACAACACTGCCGCCCCCGCCTGATCGCTGCCGCCCCGGCTGATCACTGCCGCCCCTGGTTCACCACTGCCACCCCCGACTAATCACTTCCGCCCGTGGTCTTCGTCACAGCCGCCCTGATTCTTGCCGCCCCCTGGTTGACCACTATCGCCCTGGTTCATTAAATTCCGCTCCATGGGTAGGATCACTGGCCACCACCTTACGGATCAACTGCCGCCCCTGACTCTATAACTGCCGCCCCTGACCGATAACTGCCGCCCCTTTGCTGCTAAGTGCCGCCCCTGGCCGATCACTGCGCGCCCTGGCAGATCAATGCCACCCCCGAATGATAAATGCCACCCCCCTGACCCTGGCTACGGGATCACTGCCGCCCCTGACTGATAGCTGCCGCACCACAACTGATAAGAAAGTGCCGCCCCTGGCTGATCATTACCACCCCCTTACTGATCACTCCGCCGCTCCCCTCGACTGATAACTGCCAGCTCCTTGGCTGATAACTGCCGCCCTGGCTGATCACTCCCACTCCCTGGCTGATCACTGCCGCCCTGACTAGTCACTGCCGCCCTTGCTGATCACTGCCTCTCCCCTGGCTGATCACTCCCGCCACTGGTTCATCACTGACGTCTCCCGGGGCAGTGAGCATCCTGTGGATATCTGGGCAATGAGCGTTTCTGGGGAGCATCCTTCTGTGGACATCACTTCAGCATCATGTCATATCTGGAGTTAGTTTTTAATGTCATTTATTCATTGTAGTAGTCCTTCAGCTTTTACATAACGTGGATTTTCATGTTACCTAGTCGCTGACCTTAGTATGTCGTGTGAAATTGTCAATGCCATTTTTTAGAATTTGTATTTCACTTCTTTATTTATTCATTTTACATGTGTTTTATTTAATCTTCGGATACAATTTTCTACAACTCCGACCTGTTTTACCCACCTGATTTGTTGAAACTCATGCGGAAATTCCCTATTTACGTATTTTTGTAGTGTTATGGGCGCCGTATGACCTTAGATGTCGGCGCGCCCTAAAACCCCAAATATGATGATGGGACCGTCTCCCGGCTGGTCACTGCACGCCCTGATTCATCCCGCCTCTGCCTCATCGATGCTGTCCCCGGCATGTTTCGACCCGAATGTGCACCTCCCCGACTCATCCCCCAGCTCAGGGCTACGGGGGGTTCCATTTTCGGACGAGTGTGCAAGATTTTCGGAAGGGGATGCCTCCATCCTCAGGGGGCGGACACGCAGAAATTTCCCAAGTGCGTTGAGTGGATAAATTGGGTCCATTTGCTCTCCATGGGACGGCTTTGATGACATGGGTCATCATTCCTATGTGAAACTATTTTATTTCGCACAGAGGGTCCTGCACCTCTTCAGGTAAGCGGTGTTTAGGTCTGAGTTTTTCTTGGCCGGCCAGGGGGTGCCGCTCAAACCCGAGGGCGCTTCCTCCCTCGGGACCAAGCAAAAACTGGGTGCGCAAAAGATACTTTGATCCCACACCCCTCTCTCCAAGGTGTGCAACTGCGCACCCTGCGCCTCGCAATCCGCCGTCCCCAGCCTTTGTGCCGGTCTGTTTGGCCTCGAGTTCGTGCGACCCGTATTTTATAACTACTACCTACGGCTCTTCTTCCTCGTCCTTGGCTTATCCCTTTGTCATGATTCGTGCCACCCTCGGCTACTCAATGCCGCCCCATCCCCTACTTATCACTGCCGCCCTGTGTGGTGCCACCCTTTAGTCCATGCAACTGCCGCCCCGAGTCCTCACTGCCGCCACTCGTCCCATCACTTCCCACTGATTCCCTTACCCTAGTTGAAAGCTATTGCCCTGGCTCATCACTGCCGCCCTCGACTTACATGGCTTTAAGCCCTGTTTCTGCTTGCCGCCGCCCGGCCAGTCACCATCGCCCCGAGCTATCACTTCCATCCTAATTTGTTCCGTTCTTAGCCCATAACTGCCACCCAGGGTATTGGCGGACGCAGTGGGGGGGGTGGGGCATTCCGGGCGATGGTCCCCCAAAGTGCTGAAAAGGGGGTTCAAACTTTCTTTTGCCCCCAAAGGCGAAAGAAATTAAAACGTGTTTACACTAGGTCTGTCGAGCAATTCAATCTTTGTCCCCCCACCCCAGGAGGGTGAGTGATCTCTGATCATGTACTTGGAGAGGTACCTTATACTAGGTCTGTCGCGCACCAAAAATCGCACGTCCCTCCTCCCCCAGCCAGGAGGAGAGGCAGACATGGAGTGCCCCCAAAACTCGGGTCTGCATCCGCCCCTGGCCCTGGGCTCAACACTGCAGCACTGATTCTTACCGCACCTGTGTGTTAGGGCAAAAATAAAGGGCGATATGGCAAAAATAAAAGGCATGCCACGGGTACATTGGAGCGGCAATATTTATTAATATTTACAGAAAAAAATACACGCATTGTTTGGAGTGTTATCGGTGTTTTTCTTTCTTTTTTACGTAGTGATCAAGTTCTTTACTTCTTTCATCCACTCTGCCATTCCGAAAGTAAAATTTAACCCCGCAAAACTGATATACTTCAATCTTGGATAGATTTAAACTCAGATTGGATTATTTTTAAGACGTGTATGTAGCTTCGGGAAGTTGCCTGAAAATCAAACATGTTTCGTAAAAAGCTGTAGAAGACCTGCCCAATTATTAGGTAGAACGCTCCCTTGTGCTATAAAAAGGCGCAAAAGCATATTTTGAATAACAGATTTGGCGTGCAATGAAGGGGTGCCGCCCGCAATGCTGCCGCTCCCTAGTGGGTGGCCGCCCCCACCGGCTGAGCTTACCCCCAAAGATTTTTGGAAAATTACACCCCTGGTAGGAAGCAGTCATAAGATTCTAGAAACTTATCCCGTTGCTTCCTCTTCAGCACGGAAAGACTATTAGCACCACTTCTTATTGGTCGGCAAACTTTTAACACGTGCTTATGAGTATTGGATTGTTCGGCATCCGATAACTATTCTTATTGGTGGACTAACTTCTAGCTCGTGATCTAGGAGTATGGTTTTTTCGGCATCCGGTAAGGCTGTTTACACGCGTTGGCAGATGCAGGGGACCACTCCGACCATGACCTCGGAAAGCGAAAAAGGGCCGGCCCCTCCCAAAGTGATCTAAAAACGCAAGGAGGCACAGATCTCACGAGTGTGTCCAAAGTTCAACGATATTCTCATATCAGTTGACAAGTTGTATCTGGCCTGCCTTCTCGAGTCCTGGATGTAAAACACACTTAGATTATATATTCGGGCACATCCCTTCATCAGAATCAGGTAGGTTAAATCGCAAGTTATCAGTCATACTGTAGCCAGGCCTCTCCAGGTCTAACATAATCTTAATAGGTCAACTTATAATCATGTTCCTTGCCTCATCACTCCGAAACCTATCAACATCTTCTCATATCCATTCACGATCCAAGCATTACTTTACAAAAAAGCCTCTGAAACAATTGTTCAGCCGCACGTCCTCCCTCGTATCTTATATATTATCTGTGTGGAGTGCCCTATGGGTCAGTACACAGAATTCAAAAAGTTCTAAACTGCACTGTCTCATGAGTTATCTCTGGCTCAAAAAAGCGTGACTAAGTCTCTTAAACTCTTTTTTAATTCATTCAGGCTGAATTATAAAAAAGGCCTACCGTGCTATAACGCAGCTAGACAGATCCTCAACTGCGGTAAAGGAGGTTGAACGGGAGGGAAGAAGCTCCTCACCTTCACCTTTTCCTAACTTTAGAGTAATTATATACGTTTTCAGTTCCAGTGCATCTATCAGGCCAGCAGCTCCAACTGCGATGCATCCCGCCATTCAGAGACTGACGTCGCTCGTCTAGAGTGCTTCATTTTTGAAGTCATCTGGTTCGCCGCCTGGCAACGGAGATAAGTAGGGCGGCAGCTAGTTTCATGTGAATACGAATGAACGTTTTGATGGTGAGTCATACGACTTTACGTCCTGTGGAACCACTGGCGGATCCAGGTGGGGGTAGGGGGGTGGAACAACAAGAATTTCGCCCCACCCCTATGTGACTGCCCGATTATCGTAGAAAAGACTCTGTATTACCACTATTTCTCACCCCGTCACTCCCACCCCCCGCACCCTAACAAACAAGCGGCATAAGTCCCTCACTGTTTGGAACAATGCTTGTTTCAACATCCCGCTCCGGCGCGAGAGGCCCGGGTAACTTCTCAGCTCCAGGAAGAGAGCTAAGCAACCTCTAAGCCATTTACGATCAAGTCAAGGACATAGCGGAGCCCGCTGACTGTTGTTGAGGCTGGTCCCTTGTGGCTGCCTCTCCTGTAAGAAGTGTAGTCTGGACAAATTTGCTGTCTGAAAAGGCAAACAGCCAGCGGCGAACCCGACGCAGCCAGTCAAACACTAGATGATGACAAATGGATGCATTTGTTTGATTTCGTTGGCGTGGGGCGCTGTGATTGCTCTTTTGCTCACAAAACACGGCGATAACAGCTCACTTAACCTGTCGCCTATATGAAATATCTGCAATCACTTAAACTAGGGCTAAACAACTGACCATGAAAAAGCAAGATAGAATGAATCTTCCTGGAATTGCTGTTGCCTTTCTTTTGGGCACGGGAAATGTATAGTTTATTGGTGTTTGAATTACAAATGAGCTCGCTCAGTCAGGCTGCACATTTTAACAGAGTACCAGGTGCAGTCCATAACAGAACGTACCAAACTGGCCGGTACTCTTGTAAAACTAGTCACAGAAGGAGTTGTACTTGAAATACTTCCTACAAACCAAGGTAAATGGGGAGCTGAAATAGACCAGCAGGCATATTCCTTGGGAAGCGCACGGCTCTGAAACACCGACAGCCTGCGCGGTCTGCCCTCACTTTCCATCTTCATGCTCGGCGTCCGCCGGAGGATCCCCGGTGGCAGGGATGTGGTTAAGTCAGCGGCTCTTGTGCACCCTGCTGCGAAGTGCGAGCCGGCTTCGCTCGGGGCTCTCTGTGTGCTTCTGCGGCTTGGCTCAGGTAAAAGATGCGCTGTCTGGATTTGAGATTCGGTATAAGTATTCGACGGAGGTGCATACTTCCGAGGTTTTTACTTCTCACGCCAATATCATAAAACGTATGGGGTTCGTGTTGTAAAATATTTGAACAATACATCCAACTGACATAAACCAAGTTAACGTCACAATAGAACCGATGGCTTCACTCGTTCGGGGCTTCCATGCTATTTCATGCAATGTCGGACAGCACGATAAAACAAGGTTAACTTCGCTTGATACTAAACTGCATGAGCTCCCAGAACTAGTTAACATCATCTGCTTGGGTATTGTGTAGAAACGTGGGTCAAGCGGGACCAAACCTCAGGAATTTAAAACTTGATATCGTGGTTGTTAACCCTACGCCGGCCAGCCTTGGTTCGGATTTACGGTAGCGTTAAAGAGAACGTGACGCCTTCATAATGGGATTTTAACTGAGATTGCCCTGTGATAGAACATGCCGAGAAACCGCTTGATCGATATTTATTCGCCCCAGAACTGGTCGTTCGCGGAGAAAAGGGCTAAAAATTCGCGCCCTATCGACCCCCTCTTCACTGGGTGGTCACGTGGTAAAATGTTACGGTATGGAAGTTACGCCTAGCATGGATACTGTATCTGTTGGTCATGTCGGTGTTGGGATTTAACGGCGCAATAAGTGCCAACTCACTCGGTCGGTGTGTGTTTTGCGGATCGAATTACGCTTGTTCAGAGAACTCGCCGGGACTTGAACTCGGGACCTATTACCAGCTTTTTTTGTTTTTTTCTGAAGATCTTACCGTATTCTTACTGTCATTGTCAAGTTCTGATATAATGTTCCCCAATGAAGTCATACAGTTTGGCTACCATGTTGTCGGCGGGGAAAATCTTGAATCTTTTTTCTTGAAACGCGCTGATGTGTTTATTGTTTATTGTTTATTGAGCATAATCAGCAACAGGTATGCACCCAATTATAGCTGAAGTCGAAGTCAACATCGGATAAATGAACATGAGACACGTTGAGATAATAAGACTGTAAAATAGTACAGGTCAAAAATTTAAAATGAACTGGAAAAAGACTGCACTTCACCTCCCGGAAACAAATAAATCTACCGCTCTTTAAACATTTAAAGTGGTTGGCTTCGTATATGTTTCTTGACACTGGATTTAAAAGCTGCTAATGTTGAGTTGAAAGGGTCGGCTTCCCGATATCGCGTAACATGACTGTTAAAACACAACACCGCCCGCGAAAACAAACCACGCCTTATTGTTTCCACGCGTGCCACCGGAACATGGAGCAATTGTTCTCTCATAGACCTGGTTTGCCGCTGAGTTACATGTATGTAAGGGAAACGCCTCGAGCAGGGGGTGGAGTCAATTTTCCTGGAAATGTCAGTTTGGTGCCCGGAAGATATCGAGTCCCGCGCCGTTTTTAGTAATGTTGCCAAATTTGTGTCACAGGACCGGCGTGGAACGAAGCCGTGTTGATTCCGAGATAAGACTGATTGTAAATGAGCTATCAATGTTGCATGCCCACATTTTTCTAGAATTTTTCCAAATATCGGATGAAGTGATACACCCGATAATTTTGTGGTAGTTTCCGTGATCCTTTTTTGAAGATAGGTACAACATTAACCTCCGCCCACCTGCTCGGATATATCCCCTCGTTCACGGACTTTTGAAGAGGATACAAAGAGGTCGGGATATTTCATTCCTACACTCTTTGATGACCCTAGCACTCACATTGTCTGGACCTCACGCCTTATGTTCTTTTAGATCATCTAAAATGGCCTGCTCCTTCCGATATCTCAAATCTATTCAGAGGAGATAGTCCGTACTCGGTAGCGGTAGGAAAGAGCAAAACTTCCGGAGGGGTGAACTTTGCTCCAAATGCATAATTCAACAGGTTTGCCTTTTCAGTGTCTTCAGTGACTTCTCGATGTCCATCTAACGAATCTGGAATATTACTTTTGCTTCCCCTTCACGCACTTGAGAAATGACCAAAAGCGTTTCGGATTCGTCTTAAAGTTCCCAATCATACCTTGTAGATGCTCAAAATACTTGTGGGAATACAACCTTTTAAAAGCTCTGCGTTTTTTCTTCAAAATTTTGGACTGTCACTTTACTCCTGTCGCGTTTCATTCGATTGAAGGCTGATTCATTTTCCCGCAGTGAGCGCCTAACCTCAGCGTCGAACCAGGGGGGATAACGGCGACGTAACATGATGGTTGGCACGTGGTCATTAATGGCGGCTTGCAGTATATCATAGAACATTTCCACGGCGGCTTCAATGTTCAAATCGAGCAAAGCCTCCCGTGGGACAAGCTGCAGGCTCCGTCTCAAGCCTTCAAAATCTGCCCTCTTGTAATTGAAGGCAGTCGACCTATCTACCAAAGGAGCTTGCGTTGCTTCTAGCATTAACTCACTGATGACTTCTAAATGGTCTGGGGGAAACACACCACACCGCACACAAGATTGAACATTAGCTGATTTTAAAACACTAAATCTAGAAAGTTTTCAGTCTTGTAGGTTCTTCTAAGCTTTGGCGTACTCCAGACATGTCGCATTTTTCAATCAACAGAGCCGCACGCTCTGACATTCGTTCGTACGAGTAGACGAAGAAATTTGATGAAATCTTGGCTCATGCACTGAAATCACTTAAAGCTTACAAAGAACATATTTTCGTAGTAATCAAGTGCCGAAAAATACTTGTATGAAGCTTTATAATGGAGCTATTAAAATCAACGTCTTTTTAATCATAGCGCACGTGACATATGGAGCTTTAAATGATGTATGTATGTATGTATGTAAATATGTGATCTTTAAATGATGTATTTTGATGCAAGCGGTTTCTAGGAACAGAAACAAAGATGAGTCAAACCTAAACAAAATGGCACAACACTGGTAAGAAAGATCTCATAACAAAACAGAAACAAACAATTGACCCATTATACAAGAGACAAAACAGCAATTAGAAGGCACGATACAGGACTCAAAACTCACCAAGGATAGAGGGCTCACTTCCACGGTCACGAATAAATATTTTTGCGTAGATGCTGAGAAAGAAAAAGTATGAGTAAAACAAAGCCTGACATACAGTAACTAAAAATCAAGAATGTTACACGGGACCTTGCACATGAGGATTCAACGTGCTCTTTGCCGAGAGAGCCTACAAGTGCAAGGTTCTGTGGAACGAACTAAAATCATCGCTGCAATTTCTAACGAAACGAACAAAACGAAGATGAAAATGCTTGGAAGGCTCAAGTAGCTACAGCACTAACATACCGGTCTCGTCTATTCATGAGGCATTATCAATTCCTACATGTTGTACTGGAAAATTAAGTTGTAGCGATTCGTTTTATCTACATACGTTCGATAAGTATCTAACATTTGTGCAAAGTGTCTACATTTCTTTTAACAAATTGATTATAAATATGCATGCTAAAATTCCAAGTTCTCTTTCCTTTTTGATGTATGTATATACATACATATATATATATATATATATACTCATAAAAGTCAGGTCAATAGATCTGTGGCAAGTGCCCGCGCCTTGATCTTCCTATTTTCCATTAGTGGCCCCGTTTCCTTGCAAGGGATGCTCAGGTTGTTTTCACTATTTGCCCTAGCAAGTTCATATTATATATCACTCGATTTGCAATGATGAGAGGAATCTAATGAGCCCAACACATTTTCCCTAAGTCTTCTTTGAGAGAACCTATAGGGGAAAACTAAACTGCTCCACTATTAGTCTATGGAAAAGTATTTGACTTTGGAAAAGTATATCATCTCAATATTGACCTGACCTAAAAATGTTCCTACAGCCTCTTTGTCCTGTTAGGATTAAGAGGATTTATAACCAGCATTTTTATATCAGGCCAATATTGAGTCACCAGAGGTCAAAAACTTTCCCTAATAGTGGAGCAGTTTAGTTTTCCCCTATAGATTCTCTCAGAGAACGTAGGCAAAATATTTTGGGCTCATTAGATTCCTCTCATCATTGCAAATCGAGTGATGTATAATATGTCTTTGCTAGGTCAAATAGTGAAAATAACCTGACCTTCCCTTGCAAGGCAATGGGGCAACTAATGGAAAATGGGAAGATCAAGGCGCGGGCACTTGCCATAGATCTATTGACCTGACATTTTATGGATCTATTGCTGACTAGGCACGGAATAAAAACAGTCATGAGGAGCAACGTTTTTTGTGAACGGCCATATATATGTATATATATATATATATATATATATATATATATATATATATATATATTAGTATAAGACGGAAGCAAGTTATTATTAATACAGTGCTGGTTGAACGTCACCGCAGCTTTGGCTTTTTGAAGTTTTCTTTCTAGGGTTTTAATGTTCCTGATAAGTTTTCGGTTTTCTATGCTATGTTCGTGTAAAATTGTTCCGATATTCATGTCATATTAAAGAAAATTTAAGTAAAAAACGCACCTAAAGTCGACCGGTTTCATTGATCTCACATAAACATTTTCAAGACTGAGGTACGTTGAATAGTAGTTACAAAATTTAAGGTTTTAATTTTTTATGTCTCGCACAAGATCCCATGCATATGAGCACAAATCACTTCACATTGCGGCAAACAAACATGCAACACGATTAACACCACAGAGATTGATTAGATTGTCAAGATGAATAAATTGTCTAAAAGGAAAGCTATACATTACGAGACAAGGACAAAATTCATAATACACTCTAAGCGTTACAATGAAAGTACACGTGAGGGGGGCTACTCTATGATAGCCGAGGCCCCTCAAAAAGTAGGAGAGTTCCCCTGGCGTTCTGTTGTTTATTTATTAGTGGGTCGCGCTCCCTGATGCATACGGCTTCTAGTGCCGCCAGGCGTCGGACGTCCCGAGCTCGTCCAATGATGGTGGTGTTTTCTACCAATTGCTGCCTCGTCAGTCGCCTGTGATGTTCTTCCAGGGTGTGGGAGGATGGTGCTCCACTCTGCAGGTGCATTGTGAGTCTTATTGATAGTGTTGTTGTCGTGTACCCAATATAATCACTGTTTGGGAGGAGTGCACAGTCTCCTATCTGACATTTATATTGGTACACGACGTTTGTTTGTTTCAGTGCCGATTTGTGCAGCTTGATGTTTGCCTCGGAATCGGTTGGCTTGCAGTTCTTTGCGATTATCCTTTTTAGCACCTTTTCTTCGGTCTCGTAGCCTGTTGTCATTTGGCTTCTATAGAAGATGTTGATGGTGTTTGTTTGGTCTTTTGCTGCTGTTGCTGTTAAGTATTTGTTCAGTGTTGTTGATTTGTTGGTCTATAAATGCGATGTCGTAGCTGTTGTCCGCTAGCGTTTGTTTTATTCGTCTTAATTCTTTGTGCACGAGAGGCCATGAAGAACAGTGGGTGAGCGCCCGGTGAACGTATGCTCTCACCACACTGCTTTTGTAGCGTTGAGGGCACTAGCTCTTGTAATTTAGGCACCTTCCGGCGTCTGTCGACTTGCGATGAACGCTGGTGACGAATGGTCCGTCAGCTGCGTCGATAGAAATGTCTAAAAAATTAATATTTTCTTCAACACTTTCTTATACCGTGAAGGTAAGCCCCGACACTGTTTCTAGTCTCGACTTGAGGTGTTGCAAGTCATCTTGTGTGTTTTTTTTAATTATAAATTCTGTTCAAGTTGTTCCTGGTAAGGCTGCTGGAGTCGGAGTCTCACTAAAGTCATCAAGGGACTTGTCACGGAGACCCTGACCCCACCACCCGAACGAGCAACTCCCTCAATGGAGGGTTAATTTAGAAGCAAAAGTTTAACGTCCCATAAAGCACAGGGACGGGCAAAAGGGCATACCCAGTGTTGCAAGTCATCTTGCAAGACATCGAAAACTTATCAGGAACATTGAAACCCTAGAAAGAAAACTACAAAAAGCCAAAGCTGCGGTGACGTTCAACCAGCACTGTATTGATATATATATATATATATATATATATATATATATATATATATATATATATATACACCACGCCCTATCCAATGCAAGTGAACTGGTCCTACCGCGCGATTGTGGCTCTCAAAATGCAGGTCTGACTTTGAAAGCCTATACGTCACAAAATTTGCGGCCGATTTTTTTAGATATCTTCACCAATCGATGCGCCGTTAAATTCTCTCGAATGTAGCCAAATATCGTTTTTCGGCTCTACGAGTTGTTCTTACGCCACCTCGGAAACAGGTGAGGGAGCCTCCGAGGTCCCCCCTCTAGTGCGCGTGTTAAGGAAATGAATTGACCTAACCCGACCCCTAATGACCTGGTCAGGTGTGCTGGCTCCGCATGCAAAGGGCATACCCAGCCTCTTCTCAGACTAATCGTCTAATCGGGCTAAAACAAAATACATATTGTCATTCGGAACCCCTGAGTGAAATGAGTTTGTAGGCTGCTTAGCATTTGCTACTCTCGTTAAAATTGATGTTCCCAGATGTCACAAAGGGTCACGTTGAATTTTCGTACGATAATATGGGTTTCTTTCATTTCATATATTCAGACGGCAGGAAGATCAAGACAGTAGTCATCAGTGTACCCCTCTCATCATAGCATGTCCAATCATGTGCAATATGAGCATGGTTTATGCATGGATGACCTTGATCAAGGGTGATTCTGGGTAGGGTCAAGAAAACCTATGAGCTTACAATGAAGATAATGTGCATAAAGGCGAGCAATACAACATGAGAAGCACCGCGGGCCGTGGCGAGCCGCGGAGGCGCCGGGCAGCGGGCGGCCCGGTACAATACTCTGTGGACAATTTTGCGCACATTTGCGCACTTAGCCCTCTTCAGGCCATGACGGATAATTGCTTGACCTATGTTTCCACAAAAACTAATTGGCAGAAACATAACTTTTTTTTTGTTTGTCTATTCAAAGTCAGCAACTAGTTTGTAAGGTGGATTTGTGAAAGGGGTAATTAAAACGCAGATTATATACCTTTATTAAAATTCAAATATACACATAACGCTGATCATCTTAAAGCTGACATGGCGAGGAAAATTTTGATATCAATTATTTCTAGTCTGACTCACTATATATAGGTATTCACAAATACCACACATTCGTACATCAGGTGTCGTAACGCCTTTGACCACAGGTGATAAGCAGCACACATAAAATACACGCTATAGCTAAGCATACCATCCAAGTTATTATTCATCTTCTAGTTTTCTGTGGAAATGCTTCTTTATTGTATTCAGCTTGTGGATCCGAGTGACGTCCCTGGGAAGCGTGTTCCAGTGGGCAATAGCCCTGTACGGAAAGGCATGCTTCGTACTCTCCAGTCGACATCGAGGCAGTTTGAGCTGGGTGTTCGAGTTTCTAGTCACCCTTGCGGAGAAGCTTTCCCTTGGTGGTAGGTAGCATTGCCTTTAGGGCTGCTGGAGATTGGTCGACGTGAGCTACCTTACATATGTTAACGCAATCGCGTGCAGCAATACTGGTTTCGATATTATGCTAGCCAAGACTCCTGAGAGCTGGTGTGATGTGTTGCCTTTTTCGAGTGTCGGTGATAATTCGAGCTCCAAAGTTGATGGCCTTTTGCACCCTTCCCAGCTGAGTCTTGGTTGCTCCTCCAGTGGCGGATCTAGCCGGGTGGTTTGGAGGGCAAACCAAAGTCAAAAGCAAAAAAGCGCCGCGCAGTGAAAATTCGTTACAATATGCCGTTTCGGTAGGATTTTGGGAACTGGAGATGAAAAGCAAAAAAAACGGCACGGGGTGAAAAATATGGACTCAAGATACTTTTTCCTATCCAAGCCCCAATATTTACACTGAACTTCACTAATTCTGTTTGAAGTTGAGAGTTGAAGCACCAAAATCTTGCTTACAAGCTAAAAGGAGTCTGGAAAAAGGAGGTCGATCGCTTTGGGGGGCAAAAACATAGTTTTGCTCCGAGCTTTTCCGTTTGGGGGAATTGTCTTTTTGCCCCCCTGGATCCGCCACTGTGCTCCTCCCCAATCCGGGAGGCAGTGGAAGGACATGGGCCTGGATGATTAGATGCAGGGCTTCGGGTGTGAAGTGATGACGAAATCTGGTAAGAGCCACCAAGGAGCCAAAACATTTTTGAACGACCTTTGAAATGTGATGTTCCCAAGAAAGCGTTCGGTCGATCACAACACCCAGCGGTTTGATGGTTTTAGATGGAGGTAGGAGAGACTCAGATATCTGTATCCGGAAGTCAGCTGTGTGTTTCAGAGAGGCTTTGGTTCCAATGAGGATGAAATCAGTTTTTGACGCGTTCATTTTCAGTGAATTTCTTCCGAACCAGGTTTGGAGGGCATGTAGCGTACATGCCCTTCAAACCTGATACAGACACTCTTAGCGCTCTTTGATACAAGCACTCTAAGCGCACTTTATCAAAACGTGAGGTTGATCATTATTTCTTGCAAAGTTAGTCTGAAAATCGGTTATGTAGTCCCAAATTACCTCTCTGAGGCCTGGTATGATGTCGAGCGAAATTATCTTCAGAGCAATGTAAGTATTTATCAGCTGAGTTCAAGCATCGGGTGCATTTTTTTAGCAAAGACAGTCTATTATTATTGAGCTCAATATCCTGCTCACAAATGTGGAGTTCTTACTCCAGATTGGAGTCAATTGGAACTTTATCAACTCGGTATACTTGTCACTGATTTTCAATAGAGTGCGGATGATCGTTTTCTCCGACCCCAAGACAGGGGTTGAAGGTTTGACCTCCGATTTTCCGTATCTGTTTCATGTAAGCAGGCCCTGCAGCAACACCTTACAACTTTTAGAACCTACCTCGTAAATAGCACAAACGCTCGCACCACAATTGTAACAAATATTAGCACATATCTACATGGGCGCCGAAAGTGAAGGGACGGAGGACGTGTCCCCCTATTGGCCAACCAGGGGAGGTCCCCCAAATTTTGGGGTCCATCTTCATTAATGTTGTCAGGTACCGAATATGCTCAAAATTCGCCTCCCCGGTCAGCACCAGCCCGGGTCCACCCCCCCCTGTAAAAGTCCGTGGCGGCGCCGCTGCATATTTAGGTAAGCAACTCACCCTCCACAAAGCTCACTAGCTCAAGTTGGCGAGAAAACAATATTCATCCGCGCTCGCACGTCACAGCACGCGCGGCGTCACCTGATCATGCCGCTACGAAAGGCCCTTATCGTATGCTACGGAAGTTTCGATTCTAGCGACAGATGGCAGGGCGATCATACCTGAGCGTCTGAGTCCAAACCCAGCCCAGACTTTTCGTAGATAAGAAAAAGTATCCAATGCGGGCTCGTTAATCTACGAGACCATCTACGCTTTGAAAATGTTATTTAGAAGACAAAGACGAGTCTTCCATCGATGTCTTAGATGAATCACTGATTTAAACAGTGTTCTGAGATACAAAACAGTTTATTATTGACAGACATTCAACATTATTTCATACTAGATTGGCACAAAAGCCTAAGCTTAAGTCTTGGCGCCTCTCTCCCAGACGCCATACACGTTTACGCAAGAACATATTCTGATTTTTCTCTGTTACAGTTGTCACACACAAACTAACAAACATACACACTCTTCAGCTAATTTAAAGTCACGGGATCGGATCCCAGGGTGCGTACTTTTCATCTTCATAATGGTAATTTAATTGCGCACTAGTGCAGTTGGCAGCATGCTTGTCTAGCAATCCTGGTGTTTCGTGTTCGAATCCCGGCTCGCGCTCATTTTGCTTTCATATTCTTTGGCAGCTTCATATTCTAGGTCTAGCTTAATTCTATGGCTAGCTTTCATATTCTATGACACCATTATTTATATTTATATTGGATAAATAATCCCTCAATAGTAGCTACTTCCTCTCGGTTGAAGCAAAGCACGCTCAAAGGCCTGTTTTTGTTGTTGAATATTTTACTGCCATCTATATTTTAATGTTCGTGGTTATTTACCCAATGCTTTTTAATGAGCTCCACAAAGCCATCCCAGAAATCGACGAGGATTCCGCTCAATTTCCCTGGATTCAACTGGTGGGTTTACAAATTAGTCACGTGGTTTTTTTAGGAGAACTGCATAGTGCGCTTACGCTAACCGTTCGGCTTAATTTTTCCTCTCAAATACGCCGTCTGAAGCACCGTCGCCATTTTATGTTCAAATCGTCTAAATGGCCGCTAGCAGTACACTTTCCAACTGCTGGTTTTTAGGCAATACGCAGTAATTAGCATTCAACAAATCAGAGCGCAGAAATTGAGCTGCTAGTATTACTTGGTCGTAGAAAACGTGCTATCGAGTGGCATCGTTCTGACCGAACCAATCGACTTATCTTGGCTATCTTTACTCTGGCTTGTCTTTGAGGCGAAATAAAGCCTGCTATCCTTTTATTATTCATTTCAGACTTCGAGATGAGCTTTGGGGTGCTCCTGAGACCAACTCTTGCCCCCCCCTCCCGAAATCAACTCTGGGAGCCCCCGAGACCAACTCATGGGCCCCGGACACCATCTCATGCCCTCGAGACAAACTCTTGGGCCCCGAATCCAGCTTTAGGGCCACAGGAACCAACTCTTGAGGCGCCCCAGACCAAAACTTGGGCCACTGAGACTGACTCTTGTGGGTCTCCCGAGACCAACTCTAGGGGACGCCGAGACTAACTATTGAGGGCCCCTAAGACCAATTTTAGGGCCCCCAAGACCAACTCTTACCCTCCCCCAATATTTGTTTTGCCCCCCCCCGAGACTAACTCTTGGGGTCCTCCGAGCAACTCTGAGGGACTCTAAAACGTGTCCTCTAAATCCTGTCCCCCCTGATGTAAATTAAGTAAATACGTGTCCCTGAGTTGCTGTGTGTTCTCGCAATAGATTTTTGTGTGTGCCCAAATGTTCAATGTGTGCCCCAAATCCAGTGGGCTCCCTCCCACAACTGGGGGAGGGGACACTGGACCAGTTTGAGATTAACAGCTCCAGTACCAGACTTGGTCCTCTGGGCAACAGCTCTGATGTCAGATCACTCTGCATAAGCACAGCGACTGCGCCTTTTCCTTTCGGCAGATCCATACTTTCAGACCTATGCCTCCGGTAGTTTGCCTCCAGTCGCTGTAAGTAGACGGTCGGAGATGTTGGGCTGTAGCCGGGTCTGGTGCACCGCCAGAACACTGAGACTGTGCGCCGAGTCAACATCGCTGCGTA
Source organism: Lepas anatifera (assembly GCA_034440635.1). Lineage (NCBI taxonomy): Eukaryota > Metazoa > Arthropoda > Thecostraca > Lepadidae > Lepas > Lepas anatifera. Next base: position 227,161 of record JAOTON010001724.1, on the reverse strand, counting down.
AGTGCAGCCCCGGCTTCAAGGAAACGCGAGACCTTTATAATGGGGCTTGAGCTCAAATAGCCAGCAGGAGAGCATGCTGTAAAAGCACTTGTTTAGAGCTGCATTGGCCTTAGAATTCACCATTTTTAGGTAAGTGCAAGTAAGAAAGCAAGTAATCGTTTTGCCAGGATCCATACTAGTAAGGCGGACTCCTAGGTAGTTTAAAAGCATCAAGGGTGCTTTTCGACGCTTAGGGATGCTTTTCAGATTTGTAGTGGTGCTTGCGCAACCGCGAAAGCATGCAATTTGCACTCCTGCATGTCATACACAGTTGTAAGATGCTTTTAGTTTTAGTAGGATAGCATGTCGAAATTGTGGACATTACTGTAGCTACCACGAAGAAGCAGCAATTGCAGTCGTGAATGCATGCCACTTATAAGCTTACTTAACTTAGCACGGAATCAAGTTGCTGGCGATGTATATTTCAGTGGGCTCGATTCCGTGAAATGTCCGACGCCGGGGGCGGGCAGCCGTTCTGTGGCCGGCCAGCGTGCCCAAGTGGTTTATTGTTGCTCGCGGCGGCGCTCAGCGCGCTGTCACCCACAATTTACCGGTCCGACCGCACCTCGGGCCTGTTTTCGCGTCCAAATATACCGAACGGCGGGGAGAGCACGTGCAAAAGGGTCCTCCAGCCGGCGTCTCTGAGTGCGGAAGAGTGCTTTCTCTTTTAATGGCTCATAATTCAAAAGTTTGTTGAATGAGTCGTATACTTTCCGTCAGGCAGTCGACGGTTTCAGCCAGGGAAGTTCAGACATCGATGACAGCGGGGCTAGCAGTGCATTATTGGTTGCGAGGTTTGAGGTGAGACATCTGTTTGCTGTCAAGGTCCACAAGCCAGTCGCCTAGGGAACTGCTTGCACGTGCTGCTTGACCGGCGCTGCAGGCAAACTTGATGAGCTCTACAGCATGCGATTGTATATGAGACTGCAGTGAAACTTTACCGGAGTCCGAAAACTGCCAGCTTGTACAGACCGCAAATATCGGAAAACATTCCAAATGGTCCGACGTTGAACTTGGCGATGACCAGTGGCCTGCATGCAAGCATTTGGTTACGAGCCATATCGATCCACTTTGGCTTTGGCATCATATGTAAAAACAACACGAGTCTGTTACTTCTATACTGTAATCCTGAAGGCGAAACGGAGCATAAACATGGTCATTATACTTTGATTGCGGTGGTATGTGGTGGAAGTAGCCCAGGGCTTACTTTAAACTAATATCAAGGAGCTGATAAGTTTTTGATTGGTCTGTCTCTTTGAATCCTGGATGCAGAATTGATGACGTTCTCTGTGCTTGTTGAGCAGACGCGCAGCATCCGTGAGGTTTCCCCTGCATAAAAAAACGTGTAGAATTTCACAAATGAGCGACACAGCCTGGGCCGGCCCGACCGGCACGCTGACGAAAAGTTGATATCCCTGAAAGGGTGCAACATATCTAGGGGCGCCCCGCGGAATTTTTACAAAGAGGGGGGACGGAACCGGGCTGGTGCTAACAGGAGGGAGGCGAATTTTGAGCATATTCGGTACCTGACAGCATTAATGACGATGGACCTCGCCGACACCGACCTCACCAAGAACAGACTTTAAAAACGCCTAAAAAGGGACAAATTGAATTTATGCTCAATATTGGCAGGTGTATGCTTCACAAGCATGTCCAAAAGCTGTAAGAACATCATTAATTAAGACCCAAGACACCAGGAAACCAAAATACGCGTTGAGGCCTGTTATGTGAGTGTTGATTCTCAGTTCTTTTCTTTGCGACGCTATTTCTTGTGAGCGATGTTGTTCGCCTGAAAAGTGATCTTAACAGAGAGCACACCAGAAACTGAGCAAAATAAATGAGACTGCCGCCAGTAAATGCTCTCTAGAGCCGATATCGTTATACCTAGCGGCGTATAGCAGCCTACACAATGCTGAGGTGAAACTTAGGCGCAACAACAGAACGTGTTGAACATATCTGTGCTCACATGTCACTTTCACACGCAATACAGAACCCAGCCATCGGATTACCGCGCACTCCGCACCAGCGCAACTCTACGGTCTGCCGAACACACGCTCCCTGGGGGGGGTTCAGCCAGATGAAGGAGGCGGGCCTGCCTCATTATGGCACGCAGCCACGTCTTACGCTAAAGCCTGCTGAAGCTGCGTTCTGCGGCAGCGTGAGAAGTGGACGTACCAGCTTCAATGCGTCAGGAAACATCAGAAGATCAGAAGAGATGTTTTGCATCCAGCACCACCAATAGCTCCCGGCGGACGTACTGAGTGTTCGTAGCATGATGTTCCTCGCCGACACCAGCATACCGTGCTGGCAGGTGCTCCTCTCGTGGAAACGCGATTTCCACATCGCAGCTAGATGCATTCACCTGCTGGACATATTCCTGGATAGGGGAGACCGGGGCAAAACGGACACCCTAAGTGTATTTCTAACATAGCAAGCTCAATAGCGGGCCGAAAATTTTGAGCTATACACCCTGACGTAGCCTAATGAATTGTGTCTCTAATGTAAGAGTATCAACTTGAAAAATTAATTTGGAAAAACATGGCAGTAAAATATATCAGCTAATGTTTTTTGTCCGTTTTGCCCCAACCCTGGGGCATAATGGTTTTCAGGAAGGGGCAAAACGGACAGTATGACCTGCTATCACTGGACTTTGCCCGGGCACCCCCAGAGATATATAAATCTACATCCTTGGCAGCCTGGGCAATATGGCGAAAAAAATCATTAAAGCGTTTTCGTTAAAGCGTTGACGTTTTATAACTCAGTTAAAATTTTAACCTGTTTTCATTTTGGCACAAGACTGCCCCCCACCCTGGACCCGCCCCTGCCTTCTTTTCTCGCTGTTTCTTTGACCTTACCAAAGTAACAAACTACATTGCAAATTGTCCTAAGTGATTGGGGTAAACGGGGCCATCAGACCATTTTACACCATTGGTCCATTTTGCCCCTTCCGTTTTGCCCCACAGCTACTCCAATCCAAGTTTTAAGGTGTCGGAAAAAAATAGCAGGCTTTGAGATTTGGAATTACCCTTACCCTAAGCCTACACTGCCACTTATTTAGGCGTATCACCATCAGAACTGAACTCAGTTTGTCTCTCGAAAAAACGAAGATTTAACACGCGCATTGACGGGGGCGGGTACCCGCCCCCTCGGGTTTTCGGAGACAGTAGAAAAACGGCGGCGCGTAGCGCCGCCGTACTTGTATACCCTTTTCCTCATCATTTTTACAACTTCTGTGAAAATTTTAAGGTTAGGTCATCTCAGGTCAGGTCGCCAGTACAGGTCAAGTGACCCGACCTCAAAAAAAGTTTAAGATAGCATAAGTCGGAGCAGGGTGAACTTATCCGATTGAAACTCATATGGCATAATGGCCCCACCGAGTTCTCTAAAACATGTTCCGGTATTTTTGATATCGATGACCTAAGGTCAGGTACGACGCATGACCTCTCCATTGGAAATACATGGGAAAAATGGTTTTTACGGAATAACTCAGTAACGGATGGTGATAGAGCATTTATTTTAGCTGCATTAGACTCGCCTGGGCTTTGCGGTTCTAATGATATGCATTTTATATAATTTGACCCTGACCTGACCTCAGGTCAGGTCAAATTCTTGATTTGACCTAGCAAGGTCAAATTATATATCATTCGATTCGGCTTGCTAAGAGGATTCATATAGTTCAAGTCGTTTTGCTCTATCTTTACTTGTTCAGATGTAATGCCCGAAAAACGGAATTTTACATGTTATCCCTATGACGGGCATGTTTTGACCTCTCGTGACCTTAAATGTGACCTGACAAAAAAATGGTCCAAATGTTTTCGATGGAGAAGTGGATGGGCAGCCCAACGCCGCTTACCGTTTTCGCTACCTACCGTGGTTCTCGAGATCTTAGGGGGCGGGTACCCGCCCCCCGTCAATGCGAAGGTGGCTCAGACCCTCGTCAATGCGCGTGTTAAAACTTTTAAATATCGTCACACTTACAGGAAAATCCTCTCCAGCTAGCCCGCGTCGAAATGATGCCGCTAACTGACGATATACACGCAATATTTTGACGTCCTTTGTCTCAAGCAGTATTTCATCTTCTAAAACCTGCATGGAAACACCAACAACATACGGAAATAGCTGAAATCCGTTTTGCTCTGGTCTGCCCTACAGCTGTCGGCCCCCTCAGGCTCAGCCTGCAGCAGCTCTTTTGTAGCCTGTACTCCACTCAGTAGCTGGGAGACGGAGCACTGTGACTTCTGCAGTGTCTTGCTCGGGCGGTCGAGGGGAGAGGACACGGCGCGCGCCAGGAGAAGGGCCACCAGCGATGACTTGTTGCGCAACTGAGCGTGGAGGCCGGCCGCTCTGGCTGCGACGTGGCCACGGCCAGCACCCAGCTCCTCCGTCGTTCTCAGCACCTCATCGTACTTGTATGCCCCCTTATCCCCCAGATCTGCCTATGATGTAGCGAGGCTTTTGACTGAGGAAAGCCCCGGTTCTCCGGGAGCTTAGTTTTTTCTCTGCGGCCGCCTGAACGCCGATTTCATAGAGGATTTCTGTCGCACTTAATTACTTCGGTACCCAAGGGCCCTGATTGGCGAGTTGGTGGCTTTCTCCACCCCTGCATAACCCTGAGGGATCGGTAGGGGAGCGGGATGCGTTGGCAAAAACACTAAGGACTGACAAATAGGGCAATAAGAAGCGACAACGAAGAAGCCTAAAAATAAGAAATAAAACACGATGATCAATCCAAATAATGACGTCAATCTATACCAGGGCTGATATAATATGTTCAATACGTATTGGAAATAATATGCTAATACATACACGAATTATACGACTAAATGTCGTCTTGGAATGCGTTTTGTATCATAACCTAGAAGGAAAGCATACCAGGATGGCTAAAAGGCATACCGAAAAAGGGCTAACAGGCTGAAAAAATTGTTAAGAGGGAAACAAACGGGCCAGCAGCAATCGTTCGATGAGTAACCGGTCATTACAATAAAGATACAAACTACTCTCCCTAAAACATTTCTGGTGCCAGTGCTGATCTTAGTCGAGTTTTGAAATGTGCAGTCCCTGGCTCTATGAGTGCCATCGAGCTATGACACCAAAAGGGGCTTATTTATCAGATCCTCTAAGTCTTTTTAAATCTGAATTAAGCTCTTGCCAGACTGAGCGTCAACTTGTCACGCTGGGGTGTGCACAGTCTTGTCTATTTTGTCACCGACTTGATCTGCTTTTGTTCCCAACATAGCTGGCGAGCTGGCAGATTTTTCGACCTTTGGGGAAGCTGTCAACTCTGGGCATAATACCAAGGGACCCCATCCCGCACTTCACTGCTGCATTTGATTAACTTATGTGCCAGCGGCGGTGAGTTGGTTACTGGACTGGTCAGGGGGCAGATTACGATTAGCCTGAAGTGCACGCTCTATTTGGATCACAGCGGATGATGTATTGCCCTATATACCTGCAGCCCACTTATGATCCGATCCGGGGGCTTGCTGGGCCTGTCCGGGCATTTCGCCAAATTATGAAATCCTGCTGCTGGCCGACATGCCGATGGCTGAATTTTTTGCAGTCGGTTGAACTCTGACTCACTGCTTGGAGACTGACTCCGATTCTTTTTAGATCAACTGGTGGAGCAATTGAGCCGATTTTGGCTCGATCAACATCCATAAATGAGTCGACTCAACTCTGACTGTAACATAATTGAACCAACTCTGACCTTGAGTTGAGACTCAAGTCAGGCTGCTGGACCTCTCTCAGCCTGTTCCAGCTCGCATGTTTCTGCTGCAGTTCTCGCATGCCATTGAGAGCAGCTAAAACATTTAGCAGATTCGGACGTACATGTGGAGAAAATTGCATGCAAGTCCTGAACACTACGGACATAGTCTTTTCAGAGAAAATTTAGAATTATTGTATTATGGATGTGTTCATACCTACACCCTACGTCCTCATATTATACAAGCTGCGATGGGTCTTCCAATGTGTTACTTGGTCACGTGGTCCTCCATAGGCGCGGCGCCTTCACCTGTCCATCTGTTATCACAGTGATGACATCTAGCAGCCTGAAATTAGTTTGATTCGACGCAGCCAGGTTGTCACGTTTGAGACGCCCCGTTCATATCTGTTGCCATCAGACACGCCCTATGGAGCATTCAGCCGGCATGTCAGAGTCGCTGCTGATATCATGCATGTGGCAGTCGCTACTGCTTATTCCACATGTAGGATTCGCTGCTGATATCCCACATGTGGGAGTCGCTGATATCCCACATGTGGGAGTCGCTGCTGATATCCCACATGTGGGAGTCGTTGCTCATATCCCACATGTGGGAGTCGCTGCTGATATCCCACATGTGGGAGTCGCTGCTGATATCCCACATGTGGGAGTCACTGCTGATATCCAACATGTGGGAGTCGCTGCTATCATGCATGTGACAGTCGCTACTGCTTATTCCACATGTGGGAGTCGCTGCTGATTACCCACATGTGGGAGTCGCTGCTGATTGCCCACATGTCGGAGTCGCTGCTGATATCCCACATGTGGGAGTCGGTGCTGATTGCACACATGTGGGAGTCGCTGCTGCTTATTCCACATGTGGGAGTCGCTACTGCTTATTCCACATGTGGGAGTGACCGCTGATTACCCACATGTGGGAGTCGCCGCTGATTACCCACATGTCCGAGCGGCCGCTGATTACTCACATGTGGGAGTCCCTGCTGATATCCCACCCCAGTCGTTGCAGTTGGGTATTTCTGGATGAAATGATAAGCCGCATGCATCAGTTTGCTTTTGTCTCTGACGTCAGGGTCTGCATGATTAAGAGATGGATTGGCCGTAGGTATCGCTCGCCGGAGGTCACTGATCGACCATGTACGTACAGAGTGTTTCACAAGAGAGACGCATTGGTCCTAGTTATGCATACCTCATGTTTTTTTTTAGAAAACTGTCCTAGAATAAGGGAACTACCATCAAGTGATAGCAAACTGTGGAAATGTATTCAATTGTAGCAAGAAAATGTTTGTCTTTAGTGATTACACGATCTCCCATCTGCGGCAATCCACCGTGTTCTTAGCAGTTTTAAAGAAGGCGGAATTACAACGAGTATTTTTCATGCCTTGACCTTGAGTCCTTACTTGCGGATCTGACGTGACTGATGATTTCTGATTTTCACTTCCCCAGCCAGGCGCCGCATAGAAATCTTCAGATCTCGGTAAATTTTACGGCAGCGTCTCCAGCCTTTGCCGCGACTGGGGAGCTTGGTTTATCGCCAAGCCTGCCTGTATTATACACTGAGCCCTTCGTAAAAAAGCTAATAGCCTGAGGCTGGACTTCCTTGATGGTGTTTATTTATTTATTTATTTATCCATATATCAACAACAGCCAGTGCCCACTGACAGGTGAAGTCTAGCAAGTAAAACACATTATTATTTTCAATGTGTGAGCATAAATAATAATACCATTAAGAACACACAAGCATTAGGTTGCCCTTGAATCAGTCGCAACATTTTGCATGATTATGAGACATATGTCAAAAAAGTTTCCATGAATTGTTCTTTCACGTATTTGAAAAAAAAACGTTATTCATATTTATACTACCTAATATACTTCTGCTTTAAATGCGTAACGTTACTGCTCGAACACCCATTGTATAGGTACGATATATGTATGTATACATAAATTGTACAGTTCCCAGTACAGTCACCCCCATTTTACTAGTACAGTCCCCCCATTGCACAGTTCCTACCGTGTGTGATCTTCCGAGAACGAACTGAAGCACTAATGGTCTGCAGTGACGGAAGGAAGCAAATGACGAGTTTTGGTATATATTGTATGGATATTTATGTCGCTTGATTGGAGAACGCCATCGGTTCGGTTTCTATTTCGCAGTGCGTTCGTTCTTGGTCCGAACCCTGGTGAAATTTTCAGTTGAGATCCCCGTCAGGAGTGTTGCGAAGCGTCTAAGGCCCGTTCACGGCGTATCGGCAGCAAATCTGGGGTCGCACGGTCCACTCACTCGTGTAAAAGGTAATACGATCTGCTGATCAACGATATTACTTGTTAATAGCGCCCGGCTGTCTTCTGGCTGTGGGACCGGGGGAGGTACCAGCGGCCGCCTACCGACCCTGGTTTGTCCGCTCCCCCATTTTTCCCGTCCGCGCCCTGCCTGGCTATGTGCATCTTTAATTTGAAATCGGAGGAATGTGGCATCTCCAAATAGCGTCGGGATAAACGGCGGAATGACAATATGTGAAATAGTATTTGAAGCTGGTAAAGTTTGTAATATTAAAATAAGTTTTCTATTTTCCTGTGAGTAGCAACAAGACATTAAAGTATAGGGTGATATTAATTGAGAAAATGTAAAGGTGTGTACCATCTCTTGGGTCACGTGACCAGAGTTATTGCGAGCTCCAGCCGCGAGAGGGCGCTTCTTTCGGTCCTGAACTGCGTGGAGTGTTTACGTTGCGCTGTGGTCGGTTTCCTGCCTTTTGAGCAGATGTTAGTATGGTTTGCGCCCGGCGTTTGTTAGAAATTGAGATTGAGTGATCCACTATTCATGTAGTGAAGTCTCTTTGTTGGTTGTGAGAAATAGCTGGATTTAGGTAGGTGTTTATATCTCGTGGAAGCAGTTTGTTGTGATGAATTAAGTTTCTAACGTGTACTATTGGTATCAGTGATTATTTTGTTCTGGTACTTTATTAATTTGAAAGTGTGCTAAATCTCTTTATTGTCCGGTAAAGGTAAGGGCGATGCCCTAGTTGCCGCCGCGATGGTGGAGGTGGCAAGCGCTACACAGTGATCATCAGACTGGGTGTCTGCTCCTCTGTTGTGCCGGGGCGCGACTGCCCCGGGCACTTCCCCGTTCGGCTGGGACGTGAGAGGCCTAACAGCTGGTACGACATATTCTTGATTTTCTTATTAGCTAGAAATGTACTTTAGACCTTCAGCCCTTCAGATATTGGATACAGTTTTTGTGGTACTTCTAATTGGCAAGTTGTTTTAGGCATAACACCGCAGTATTGCGACTTGTAGATTTCTCGTTTTCACATGGTTTTCCGAGCTGGTTGAAGTTTCATGGGCGGCGTCCGCAAGGCCATCTTGTCATCTGTAATCGGCATTTATGAGTGGGCGCGGGCGGGATAAGTGTGCCTGAGCGGTAGATTGCCAATCGGTTCCTCGACAGTAACTCCATTGGACTGAGACTAATAAACTCGGTTGGAACGTCACGGCTTCGTCTCTTTCGGGGCTGCTACGGGCAGCCATCTACATTACTGTCCAAAATGCGTATTGTATGTATGTATGTATTTATTTTTAACGGATAAAAAATTGTCCATAGCATCACATCCACAGTTCAGCAAACATTCCACCATTTACGTACGTACGTTCTTGCACGTTATCATTTATACCCTAATACACTTCAGTTCTATTCAAATCACCACACTGTCGCTCGGTATACATCACTTGGTTATCTATTTTTATGACGCAGGTGATGTTACGTTATATACGTTGAATACAAAAATTTCTGCCTGTGAGCAGGTATTCTGAGCTATAAAGAAAGGAAGAGTTAAAAAGCAGAATTTACCAAACAATTTTGGCACTTCATCAAGCGAAATGAGAATTTGAAATACATCCTAAGAATGCTGCCACACAAAGGCACTGAGGTAGCGGTGCAGGTCCGGCTTGTGCTAACAAATGCTTAGAGACCGAGGAAAAGTTTGAGAATATCGTGATAGTTTGTCTGAAATTTGGCCAAGACTGAACAACTGTAGTTCTACCAGAGTTGGCAACAGTAACTATCTGAAGAAAAAAATACATTAAAGAAGTCACGTTGCGCTTGGAAGTAAAAACAGCTGTGGTGATAGCTCGGCATCTTGAGACTCTATTTAGAGTATTTAGCAACTTTGTCTTAAGGGAAACTTCTCGATTTTCTCGAACCCATTTTCAATTATTCAGGCTTCTTCTCACTGTGCAAGTGTAGTGGTTTACATAAGACCTGGTACTATTATCTTGCGTCGGTATCGTATGATTTTCCTCAGTTGGTAAAAGGCTTCACATACGGCTCCTGCGTGAAACATATTCTGGAAGTATATGAGAGCAAGCCATAAGCATCGCTGTCGATTATTCTGGACGATCGATTGATTAATGAAATCTTATCGATTTGAAAGCCAGCTTATGTGATGCAAAGTTCCCTGGCGGAAATATTAAACAAGGTTCGAATAAACTGGGATGGTAGATAAAAGTCCACCCTTCAAGAACATAGACTTCACAACTTAGACCGGAAAATTCCATACTCAATCCTAATTTTTTATTCAAAATTCAAAGCCAAGGTAAGGGTGACATGCAAATTGGTTACGACCTTTTCTTGAAACAGGTACTCCTACATATTTAATTCACTGCGGAGCTTGCCAACATTTGCGGCAGCTATATTAAAAATTAGAGCAGGCATATACCAGGTTTCTCTGAAAATACTGAAAAATTTAAGGCATATTGTGATTCTTATCATAGCAGTCACAAAGTTCGTGCTCACATAAGACTATACTCAAAAACGATTTACCTACAGTCGGTCCTGTCCTCTTCTGCTCCTCCCTACCCGAACTGGAGTACGTGCTCGAAATGTGCTCCATTTCTGGCAGGGCGCGTTTCGGCCCGGCGACGCACATGTGCGGGGGCGTCTTGACATGCTTGCGGTGGTATCGCTCGAGCACACTTTCTGAAAGTAGCTTTGAGATCAGGGATCACCTTGTGGCTAGCCCCTTCGACGCCTCCTGGCTCCTCGAGCTGTGATTTATCCTTAAAGGGAATGTAACACCTCAATGGAGTTCGAGACTGGGGCGACTTCAGATGTAATTGGTAATGCAAATAATAAATGGGGGTCCTTCCGTTGAAAAAGGCTCAGAAGCTCAATATCCCGTACTGTTTCATTTTGTTTCTAAAAGTCAAACATCCCTACAGGCGTGCCGTCACCATCTAGCGATTCTTGCCGCCGTATAAAACAAGCTTTGTTGAATAGATAGATCCAGGGCGGGACAAGTAGGGGCACTTCCCCTCGGTCGACCCTCAAGCGCCCCTTGAAATGGTCCTGCGCCCCGGACATTTCGCTCCCCATCCCCCCCCGATGCGAGTATCGGCACCCATGCCATTGGATTTGGTGCCCGTCTGATAGATTTAGCTGCAAAAAGGCGACCCCGTGTTCCGGATCGCAGAAATTTGCAAACAAATTTAAAACGTCCTATATTCAACTAGATGTTAAAAAGATGTTTCGGTTCAGTCGGAATGTACGATTCGCTGATATCCCACAACGGCCAGAAAACTCAATTTATATTTGTATGCAAGCCCAGATGGCCGAAATACCAAGGTTATAAAATGTCAAATAAACAGCGAGTAAAATAAACATCAAAATGACGGCGGTCAGGACGACCAGAAGCCCCTGACTCATGAACTCACACATGAATCTAAATCTGCGACATGGGTGTTATCGGTTGGACGATTTATCATTGATGTTTTCATGGAACAAGTCCAATCCCTTTAAGCTGTTTGAGCTAAAAGGCCGAAACATTGCACTTTGACGAGTAACGTGCTAAATAAGCCTCGGAAATAAGCCGTGGCGGCTCGGATTTCCACCAGGTAATTGCAACATATGGGCCAAGTGGAGACCGAGAGCTTCATTCAGACGGTCGAAACTTTACGGCCACTGAAGACTTGAACTCTTAAGCAAGCGGTAGGAGCTTTACCAATCCGATCTTGTTGTTGAGCACGTGAAGGTGCAGCCGTAGGGTCCTAAACTTATTGCACCGTAGTTCGATATACTGAACCAAATATTATTGACTGTGGGTAGCTTAAGGCTGATTTTCAGTAGAAAAGCTCGTTAACTGAACCTGCTCCATTGAACATTAATATAAAATATTTGTTTTACATCAACATCAGTCTTTCCTCGTGCCCATTTCTTCGCATGCGAAGTTGTTTTGCGTCGGTTTTTGAATACAAATACTTTTGCCCTCTAGTTCTGATCAGGCACTAAAAACAGTCGCTGATATCAATGGTTAACAAAAGTTAAATGTTGTAATGGATCCAATGGATCGAATGGATCGATGGATCCTTCTTTCTGCAGAAATCTATGGATATTAGAACGATATCAATTAATAGTGCAAAAAAAACACACAGTATGCATATCATTCCTAGATCTTTAGTTTCCCCCTTTCTTTGCTTTTCTGAATAAAAATGAACCACAAGATCAACCAGAAATGTTACGGCGACTTGTGGGGGATAGGCCATGAAGCCGACATGGTGTTCATTTTGAGTTCATGATCACGTATACAAATTGATTCCAAGATTTTAGTTTCTGCGACGTCCCGGTTGACTCTTGGAATTTCAATCCGAAATAGGGAGTTGATTTCATCTTTACTTAGGTTTTTATGATAGTGTATTATGTGGTCACCGAGGGGCGTGTCCACTCTATGTAGGCGAGCGTCACCTAAATGTTCGTTTGAACGGTACCTAATGGTTCTTTTGCTCTCGCCTACTACGACTGTATATTCCCTAAATGCTCACATTTAGTGCAAGTCGCGTTGTAAACAATGAGCCGGGTGATACATTTACCCCGAAGGCCACACTCATAAGCATGACAGTGTTTGTTCCCAGCTGTACAGGAAGGAGGCATCAGAGCAGATCGTATCAGTTTTTGTTTTAGGGGCATCCCAGCAGTCCAGGATATGCGGATGAGTAATTTTGAGGCTCTGAGTCTGATGATCCCTTGTGTCCGCTTGGACAGTGCATCATTAAAGGGAATGTGGCACCTTGGTCGAATCCTGGAATTTAGTGTAATTAGGCGCACATTTAGCCGAAAATAATGAAACCACTCATGATTTCTCTTCAAAATGTACAATAAGCTCAATATTTTCATTTTTAAAACACTCCTCTAGGGCGCCCCCCACCCAGCGCCCGGCGATGGGCCCCATGCCCCCCCCCAGGAAGAAAGTCGGCGCCCACCGAGGATTTGGCGCCCACCGATAGGTTTGCCGGTCATAAGGGCGCCCCCTGGTCCGGATGGGCCCCCAGGGCCCCCACCGATCGGCAATCCGGATCCACCATGCCTCTAGGAAAAGAAATAAATATCTGCCTGTGGATGATGCCATGATCTGGCAACCACTACCATACTCGAAACGCTTCAAGGGCTTCGATAGGCGAATGCTCACCGTGAAGTCAGCACATGTCGTCACACCAACAGCCATGACAACTGTGGCCTGCTGCTAAGGGTACATGAGGGGTACATTGCAGGTAGGTTTTAGCTTTTTCTACGGAATTTTGAGTTTCAAGACAAATGATATATAGAGTACCGGGTTTTTCGGCATGCTTTACAACTTGGCTATCTCAGTTAAAATCACGTTATGAAGATGCCACATTCCCTTTAATGAATGGCAAGCGCATTTATATGACATCAGCATGACTTTTGTATTCCTGGCGGGGCTATTACGCGACTTGAGAGTTTTTCCTTCGATGCAAAATTCCTTGTACATGAGCGTATGGTGCCGGTGATGAGCTTTGAGGGTAACCATTGAGCGATAAAAGTCCAGCTATGTGTTCAATGCTACGTTATTTAGTTACTGTGTCGGATGAACACCGGATGACTTTAGTTATCTGTGCATGCAGTATGAATCTTTTGGTAACATAGGGTGGGCGGAATCAAAAGGAAGGATTATTTGTGCTGTCATTGGTTTCATGCAGAGTCCAGGGAAAACATTTTGTACTGTGATAAGGGTATCTAAAAGCTATAGTGCCTGGGTCCTGCGCGTGTTCCATGGTGAACTTTATGGCAGGATTGTAGGAGTTCCCTTGATTGAAAAAGTTTTGTCATGAGTTACACCCATGTGTCCATACTCGCCATATATCATCAATGTAGCGGACATAGTAGATTGGATTCAGAGGCTGTGGCGCCATGAAGGTAGTTTCCAGCATATGCATGAAAGCAGCAGCCACAGGAGGTGCTAATCTGTTACCCATTGCTAGTCCTGTCTTTTGTTGGTAGTACTTCTCCCAAAATCGTACAAAACTATTCAGAATTGCGTGACTTATGAATTTGCGAAGACTTGTTTTTAGTCCATACACATATATTTCACGGTAAAAACATACATCATGTACACATGCAGACAAAAATTCACCTTCAATATAATTTAAACTGCCTTAGGGCAGCAAATCCGGTGCTCCATCGACTTGAGCCATGTATATGGTACCACGCCTCGCACAGCGGCAGGCAGGTAGAACCGCGCAAGGCACACACCAGGTGAAGCCAGAGCAAGCAGCAGCGGATATCTTGAGAAAGAAGTGTGCAGTGTTAATGAACATAAAAAAAAAAGGCGGGGTACGGGAAAAAAAAGAAGAAAAAATTAAAATAAATTCATGGGTTAGCGACGGACGAATCGCCCCGCAGGCCGATCGGCGGCACGCACCGGCGGCGACCCCCGGCGCCGCCCAGCAGTCACCGCAGCATGGCCCAGCGGCCACCGCAGCGCCGTCTAGCGGCCAACTTATGATGGATATGCCGAAAAGTTTGATTTGGTCTGCATTGCTTTCCATTAATGACATCGTTGGGTCTATACCCTCTTGAATGGGAATGCTACCATATAGGTTAAACACATCAATGGAGAAACAGCACTGTTCGAGGAAGGTGATGCGGACACTTAGTTCTAAGTCTGTTAAGAAAGTCGTCTGCGTTTTCTAGATGTGCTGGCACAAATTTAAGGATTTGGGATAGGATACATTGCAGCAGCCACGATAACTTTTCTAGGGGGCTACCGCAAGCAGAGACTAAAGGACAGAGCGGGTTCGAAGGCTTGTTTGGTTTTTGGAAGCCCATAAAACTCCGCCGTCCAGGAACGCCGGGGTAGAAGGCGGCGAATGTGTTCCTCTGGAAGGCAGTCGTTGAGGGTTTTCTTCGTGAGTCTTTTTGCTTCCGTTTCTATTTTTGTGGTGGGATGCTTTTGAATGTTTTTATAACCTTCAACTATTTCCTCGGCTTATTTGATATACTTTTCCTTATTCATGATGGTCAAGCTCCTGCACTTATCCGACCTTTTTGTGGTAGTAGTGTTATCATCACAGAGGGCCTTTAGATCTTTTCCTTGTGCCGTAGACATGTTATGTTTTATTGGTATGTTGTTATGGCGGTAAACTTTCACAATTTTTGTTTTGGTCTACTCCAGGAAGAGCCCCATATGCTTTGATCGTTTAGGTGGCTGGGAGGCATCAGAGTCAGGGAAGAAAGGCTTGGGTAAAGGGGCTTATCGCATGGTTGAGACGTACCCGTATTGGGTTGAGGTTGGCTATTGGTATTTGTCTGGTCTATTTCTGCCTGTGTTTTCTTTTATTGAAAGAAATAGTTCCATTTATACCCGTAGAATGGTCTTTCAATCCCGCCTTCGACGTCACGTAGAAGAGATGTTGGGATATTTATAGTCAGAGCGAAGTTGGAACATTTGATTTTGACTTTGTCCCGAAGAGAGCGGACATGGACGAACCCCCAGGCCAGCTCCTCTGGCTCCCCGAAACACTCTGCCTTGTATATAAGTGTGTGGTACCTCGCCAGCTCACCCGCCGACAGCCAGTCAAGGTTATTTAATAGACCTACTCAATAACCTGTCCGAAACATGATAAAACTTTCTGCGGCGGAAAATTACTTTTGCAGATGCATAGTTAATAATCTTACGGAGCCGAATGTTGTTGATTTGAGTACCGTTGGCGACCACGGTGATACAGTATCGAACCCGGGAAACCACCTGCGAGCTGACTGTCGGTGAGATGACTCTGAGAGGCGTATTTAGGCTGCTCAATGTCAAGGTCAGAGTTTGTTCAAGGTTAAACCCTCATTTCCCGCCTAAAGGCTGCTATGGTGTCAGTTGTATTGTACGTTATTGGGAATACGTCATATTGTTACGTCATAGGTTAGTGACATTGAATGACCGTGACCTCCTACTTTCTGAGACATTTTTGTGGCACCCTCCCTATATGACATTAATTTAATAACTTTTGGTGTACTCCCGGTTTTTTTCCGCATAGTCATGGCATTTCCCAATAAGTCACCAGCACGGACCAGATTTGACATTTACGGCCTCGTGTGACCTTGAAGTTAATCGACCTAGGTCAATGAAACTTAAGTATAATGCAGGTCACCATCGCACCCACACAATCCCAAACGGGCATTTTCCTAATCCTCGTGGTTGTAAAGTCTCACGTGGGCACTTGAGGACCCCTCCACTGTGCGTTGACGCCCGACCCCTCCATTGTGCGTTGACGGCCGACCCCTTCATTGTGCGTTGACGGCCGACCCCTCTCCATTGTTCGTGTTAAAGTCACTTCCCGGATCAGGCCAGTGCTGCCCTGCAGTGTGCTTTTAACAAGCTGCAGGTGGCCCTCCATCGCTCGGGCTCTCATGGTCGACCAGCCGACGTTGCACCTGAGTGTACAGTCTGCTGCGTGTTTTGCTGCTCTCAGGGTCACTATTATGTGCAGTTTTCAATCGTCTGATTTCGGTGCCCGTCAAATAAACAACCTTCATACCGTAAAGTACCGACAGCAACGCTAGGCACTTCCAGTATGTCTTCCCTGCGTTGACTTTATTGCAGATCCTGCCAGTGATGTTGAAGGTCAGATTGGCCATCGGGGCGTTCCAGGACAAATCAACCAGTCACCATCAGGATTTTACATACCATAGTCTCATATTTCGTTCCAACTTGGTACACAGGGTACGCAGTGGCGTAGAATTCAGAATTGGGAGTATTTCATTTCTCAAAATACAAGTTTTGGAATTACAGATTCCAGAAATTCGTGAAAATCCTTGTTTTTGGCTAAACATGGTGGCATACAATTATTATTTTCTACGTAGCTCTTCGTTATTGAGGTCTATTTAGAAAAGAATTGGATTGAAAATTATCAGCAGCGTGTCATCAAGATTAATGAACGTAAACAACGTACGGTATAAAGTATATGTTTTGAAGCGAGGTAGAATCAAGATTTTTCAGCTCATGGGTGGAGCCAAATTCATAGGTAAGGGGCTGTGTTATGACACTAGTGTATTATATTTATAACATTTGGTTCGGTTTGCCTTTATAACCAGCAGAGGAGGCTGAATCAATGCAACAAACGACAGTTTGAATTCCTATTGGGCATGGAAGTGACCTACTTTGGTTCGCAGTGTGAATTGACTTTCCTCCCTTGACGTTTGCTACTTTGGTTCTGAAATAAAACGACAAACCCCAAGCACATCGTATTAGGATTCAAAAACGGTAATAAGAAATTGAAAGCACACAGCGAAAAATAAATCTTCAAACTTCAAAGGATGCATTCAACCAGAAGCTTATCTGTTCTGAAGAGAGTCTCGTCCAGCAGCGGCAATACATGGGAAACACCGGCTTCGGCTGAAACTAATGGAGCGCCCATCGAGTCACTCGATGATAATTGCGTCTCTGCAGCGAGCAGCTTTTCAGTAACTGCCTCCGGCTGCTGTCTGGTTCTTCTTGAACAATTGTCACATTTTCCAGATTTAACTCGCGCATTGACGGGGGTATGAGCCACCTTCGCTTTGACGGAGGGGGGGTGGTACCCGCCCCCTCTAAGATCTCGAGAACCACGCGAGTTAGCGAAAAACGGTAAAAAACGTTGGGTAGCCCATCCACTCCTCCATCGAAAATATTTTGACCATTTTTTGTCAGGTCATATTTAAGGTCACTAGAGGTCAAAGCATACCGTCATAGGGATAACATGTAAATGCAGGTTTTCAGCCATTTCATCTGAACAAGTAAAGATAGAGCAAAACAATTTGAACTATGTGAATCCTCGTAGCAAGCCGAATCGAATAATATATAATATGAGCTTGCTAGATCAGATCAGGGATTTGACCTGACCTGAGGTCAGGTCAAGGTCACATTAGATAAATGCAAACCATTAGAACTGCAAAGACAAGATTAATCTAATGCAGTTAAAATAAACGCTCTATCGCCATCCGTTACTAAGCTATTCAGTTAAAACCATTTTCCCACGTATTTCCAATGGATAGGTCATGGCTCGTACCTGACCTTAGGTAATCGACATCAAAAATAACGGAACACATTTTAGAGAACTCGGTGGGCCCATTATATGATATGAGTTTCAATCGGATAAGTTCACCCTGTTCCGACTTATGCTATCTTAAACTTTTTTTAGGTCAGGTCACTTGGCCCGTACTGGTGACCTGACTTGAGATGACCTAACCTTAAAATGTTCACAAAAGTTGTAAAAATGATGAAAGAAAAAGCAGGCCAAGTACGGCGGCGCTACGCGCCGCCGTTTTTTATAATGTCACCGAAAATCCCGAGGGGGCAGGTACCCAACCCCTCCGTCAATGCGCGTGTTAGTTTTACTCTGTCTTGTTAGTAGCCGTCCTTTGCGGAAAAGCTCGACGGGGTCAGCATCAGAGGTTCTATTTTTGACCTCGGCATCCCGGTGCCGGGACTGTATGCTGGTCCCGGCCGGGACTTAGCCGGGATCAACTGGGTCTGTACCGGTACCAAAAATATCCTTTTGTCTCTTCTGGTAAAACCGGCCTGTCTTCATGATTTCTTATTGAAATAATAACTGGTCCTCCATCTTGTCTCGCGTCTAATGATTTCATACGACGCGTTCGTGAGTGTGATGGTTCGAAGTTCAATTTGCCGTTGGCTTTGTTTTTTTAATCGTTGGTGTCTTGGATCCTATCGACTCCTCGGGCTTTTCCACGTCTGTCAGCTAGCGTCCTTCGCATTGTATCTGTACAGCTCCTCTCCTGGCAGGCAGGGTTTGAAGCTCTACAAACTTGTCTGACACTCACGGTGAACGAGGTGCTTTTCTGCCGACTCTCTTAAACTTCATGTTCGCAACTGATTTCATGCTTCTTGGCTCAACAACAAAAAAGCTGAAGTGTCTAATTTTGAATTTAACATGAACTGCACTATGATTAAGATATCAAACAAACGCCCAAGTTTTAGCGTTGTGCTAGAGCCTGGTCTGTTTTGGGAGGCGCAGATTTCGAGCGCTTGACAAAAATGTGACTGTGTCCTCGTCTGAGTTTAAGATTCAAGCATTACACAAAATCTCCGAACATCATTATTCAGGCTTGTGTATCTCCCGCATACGTACTGTGTCTATCTGTGAGATGTGGAGCAGCCTATGGGTCTCTACAAAAAAAACTTCGCTACCCACGTCATCTCCGGATTAACCCTTGCCCCGGTGGCGGGTACGAGCCACCTTCGCCCTGGTGGGGGCTAAAAAGACCCCCACGATCTCAAAAACTAAGAGAGCTAGAAAAAAAGCGCAAAACGGCAATCGAAAGCTCTTCAAAAATGATATCGAAAATACTTCGGTCATTTTTCTTGTCAGGTCAATATCAAGGTCACCAGAGGTCAAAATAGGTCAAAATCGCTAATATGAGGTGTACTAAGAAAACCTCCTATATCTCAGAAACTATGATAGTTAGAAACATTTTTCTAACACCATTCGAAAGCTCTTGAGATGCGCATTCATTACAGTGACATTCATTTTCGTGTCAGGTCAAAGCCTAGGGAGCTACAGGTCACTAAATATTGAGCATATTCTTGGGAATGTCCATAGCCACCCATGCATAAAGGCGTTTACTTTTCGCTAATAGCTTCCAAACCAAACAAGATACAGCCATAGTTTATGCACCATTGCAATCCTCTCGTCAATACGAATCGAATGATATATGATATTGCATGCCAGGTCAAATTTAAGAATTTGACCTGACCCAGGTCAACGGTCTGACCCAACTTGACCTGGTATAGTCATGATGTATATCATTTGACTTCCAGTGACTATACAAACTATTTGGTGACAAAATAAAAGCTCTATCTTAGTTTATTCAAAATTTATAGAGAAAAACACCAAAAATGCTTATTTGTCCTAAGGTGACCTTTAAAGGTCACAAGTCAAAAATTTTGGTATCAGCTTCAGAAATGGGCTAAGGGCAAGTCGCAACCGATGTTTGAAGTTGATTCCATCCATACTTACTGAGAAAAGCTCATTTCGTGATTTTCCCCATGCATTGTCAATGGGGAGGTCATGCTCTGCACATGACCTTAGGTCACCAATATCAAAAATCCCGGAACAAATGTTGTAGCTCCTGGTGGGCCCAATATGTGGTATGAGTTTCAACTTGATCGATTAACCCTTCTTTTAGTTATGCCGTCCTAAGTAATTTTTGAGGTGAGGTCACTTCACCTGAACTGGTGACCTGACCTGATATGACCTTGAGCCAAAATTTTCAGGAAAGATGTAAAAATGATGAAGGAACAGCTAGACCAAGTTTGGCAGCCTGCGCGCCGCCGTTTTTGGTCACTTTGGAAAAACCCGAGGGGGTCTAAAAGACCCCCCACCCGGGCGAAGGTTAAAAACGCCTCAAAATATCACTCGTATCTTGATTTCTTAAGGATGGCCCAATATGCAGTCACTAGTAACCAAATATACGCTGGAGTCACTAGTAGCTGAGAGGGACGTCATGAAAATATTTAAAATCCTGAGGTGTGATGGCTCTCCATAAGAGATCAAACAGCTCATTACCCTTCGCAGGGAGGTGTCAACCCCAGAAACGCTCGCTTCTTGAAGAGGTGAGCTCCAGCTGCCGGCACTTTCTCTTACAGCACCAAACAGGTCGTTTACGTATCGAGGGGCAAAGGTTTGGAATTAGTTACCAACCGCTGCCGTAAGCGTGACATTGGAGCTTTATGAGAGCGTTGAGAACCACGAGCTGCCATTCATCAATGACCGGGCTTGGATCCGTTAAACCTGCATGTACGTAGAGTGTCTTGTTTTATTGTTAATGTGCTGACAACTGTGCAGTGTGTATTGTGAATTGATGCATGAAATATCGAATAATATTAATGCACAAACTCAATGTACTGTCCAGGGTCTCCAGAAGCAACATCACGAGCGAGAGCTAGTCGAAAACAGCAACAGAAAGCGACAAGAGTAACATTATCATGACGTGATCTATAATGCTATGCATCGGAAACCTATTTGATAAGGGAAAGGCTCCCCCAAGCGTTCTCCTTTGCCCGAGTCTTCCCTCGGGTACGGAAACATTACACTGTCGGTTCGCTCACGCCATTTCAATACAAAAGTACAATACTAGAACCACAACGAACAGGGAGCTTCTGTTCCATCATCATCATCACGTATATTTTGCACCAATCAACATAAATGACCTTGGCATTGGCTCCATTATCCGACTGTCGCAAAAGCGTACTGAGGCGCTTAATTCTACGTTCCTGCCATTGACCGTACAGGAGCCAATCAGAGTTACCGTTACATTTGTTGGGGGACCACATGCAAGCAGTGATTGAGAAGCGATAGGAGCCGGATCAGTAGCAACACCGGTCAAAATGAAACAACCCTGAAATTCCACCCTTCTGTTGGTGATGGTGGGCCTCCTGTGTACCATCAGGCTTTGAAGCCTGATGGTTTGACTGAACAGTCAAACTGTCTGATCTCCTTTCGTCATAATGGCCCACAACACATTGGTTTGAAACGCACCGTCTTTAAGCTGACCGCTGTCCGGTTTCACCGTTTGCTTTTAGCACTGCGACGAGTCCCTTCGCTCACCCTCCAGCTGCAAAAACCAGCCAGAAATATCTCAAACTTCCGTCTCCGTCTGTGTGAGGTTACCTCGGGAATTTCCCGCATTGCTGCGGTCATATTTCCGTTTCGACCGCTGCATCCCCTGACCTCCACCCTCCGTCGCCGGGTCGCGTCTTCGGCGTCAGGGGGCGGCAGGCTGCGACCGACCCCGTCCGGATAGCGCCCCCACCCCCAGCCGCTCCGACTGCGGCACGAACATGGTGGAGGTGTGGCGGGACCCGAAGCTGCGGGTCCAGCGGCTGCCAGCGCCGCCGCGCCGCGCCACCAGAGCGCGGTAGTACCGCTTCTTGATAGCCATACGGACCTCCGAGTTCAGGAAGCAGTACAGAACCGAGACGAAGATGCCCTGCGGAGCCACGCTGGTTACAAAGCGTCACCGCGTGGTGTCATGGTAGACGGGTCTCAACACAGATTTTCATTGCACAGTTAGTGTTGCGAGTTGTGAAATTGGATTATCCAACTACGTGCTTGAACGGACCGAAATGTGTTGGGAAATACCTGTTGGTAGCCTGCTAACGATGGACCAGGCGAAAGTTATCCTTAGCGCAGAGGTCAGAAAAAGTGTTTTAAGTACCAACAGAATTTCAAACCAAACTTGTGCAGCCAAGAATATTGAGCTTCCGCTCCAAGCGATGATTATTCGCCAGACCTTCTGAATCCTTTTAAATATTAAATAGCGTTCTGGCAGACTAACCGTTAACTTCTCACGCTGATGTGTGCACAATTGTGTCTATTTTATCACCGAATTGGTCTACTTTGTCACCAACATGGTTGGCGGGCTGGCAATGTTTCGACCTCTGCCTCAGCGCTTACCTGGGACGAGTGTAGAACCGAGTTGGTGATGAGGTATGCCTGGTACCACTCTGAAGCGTCAGGAGGCCGGATGAAAAACAGCAAGTTGATAAGTCCCAGAAGTGGAAACAGGATCGCCGTCGCCTTTATCGCCTTCCTGAAACAACATACCACTGGTAGTTCTCGTTGGCCTATTAGCGTCTTTCTTCAAAACCCTTCAAACTAACTT
Source organism: Lepas anatifera (assembly GCA_034440635.1). Taxonomy (NCBI): domain Eukaryota; kingdom Metazoa; phylum Arthropoda; class Thecostraca; family Lepadidae; genus Lepas; species Lepas anatifera. The sequence continues at coordinate 204,461 of JAOTON010001724.1, read as the reverse complement.
CATATATTCGGTTAATTTCCTTGAGCTTTCTCCTACGCGATGAGTTGTCTTAATCCGCGCCCCGGTGGGTCTCCGAGCCACCTTCGCCCTGGTGGAGGGTGTTTGAACACCCCCCTCGACCTTGCCCCTACGCGAGATAGCGAAAAAAACGCGATGGCTGGTGTATAGCTCATACACACTCATGAAGAAACCATATCACTCACTTTTTGGCTCAGGTGAATATTGAGGCCATGTCATGTCAAAGAAGGTGGTATTTTGGGTAGAGCTTTTGGGTTCTAGCATCTGACAGAGTTGAGTTAGAATCATTTGTCAGGCACCATTCGCTTCCTCTCGTCACGGCAAATCAATTGATGTATAATATAACCATACCAGATCACGATGTCACCATCGAGCTGGTTTTGTTCCAGGTCTGGTTTTGGATTAAAATTCGGTCCGGACCAGTTACTGCCTTTGTCAGGGCCAATTACTTCTCAAGCGTCATTGGCTTTTTCATTCAACGTGAATTCGAAGTGGTATTGATAGCAGGAAGATTTTCGGAAATGTTTTCAGACACGGAAATGTTTCACCCACGCAGAACCGACAGCAATAAAACCGTCAAGCTACGACGTCACTTGTTTCGTCTGTTGAGCGTGACGAGACGCCTACAGCAGGATTCCCTGAATGTATTTTTATATTCTGAGTTGCGATTAGGCAGGGTTATTAATAGTTTTTCACAATTTAATCGAGATGCGAGGGCATGAACAGCCCATGCATTCGCCGTTTTCTAGTTGAAAGCACGGTGGCAAGGAGTCCAGTCTTCGGCTTATGCTGAAACAGTGGCTTAGATTTTAAGCACGAACGAAGAAAAAGATTTTGGCATTCTAAATTAGAATGTCATAATCTTTTTTTCTTCTTCCTGAAGCAATATAGGCCAGCGAACGGGTAGCACGGGCCGGTCTAGACTTGGGCTGTAGAGTTGCATGAATGCATGCTGCTATATCTAGACATCATAAGACAGAGTGTGGGTATGACCTAGAAAAACACAAGACTGAACATGCGGCAGATTAGGGGCGAGGTGCAGAGCTGGACAAGTACCAGTAAGCTGCATTTCTGTTGCCGGTAGGAGCTTGCTGCCGGATAGCTCATTTCAAGCAGCTGGCGTAAATCATCATGTTTTCTTTTTTAAGAAGCTTGATGTTATCTGTACACGCGACACCTGTATCATTACATTGATAATAGCATGGGAACAGGTATGTCTTTCTATTACGAACTGTGATTGAAAACATGGGCCGAAGTTCTTGGTAAAACCTGGTGATGGGTTTTGGATTCCCGCATTGTCTGTGGTAATGGAGTGAGCTTTCTAAAAGATAACCCGGTGAACCCTATCTCGTACGTCGGCTGCCTTAAGGGGAATGTGGCAACTTCATGATGGGATTCGAACTGGAATAGCAATCTGATAGAATATGCCGCCAAACCACTTGATAGATGGTAAGTAGGCGGAGCAATGTTGGCAGCACGATTATCACTATGAGTTTTAAAGTGGTGTTAAAAATGACCATTATCTGCCAAGTTATTCTTATTTTAGACCTAAACTAATATTGAAAGAATAGACCCAATAATAGAAGCTTTCGACGTCACGTCATCCTCAGCTATCAGCTATCAGCTGAGGATGACATGGCGTCGAATGCTCCTATTATTGTGTCTATTCTTTCAATATTAATTTAGGTCTAAAATAGAAATAACTTGGCAGATAATGGTCATTTTTCACACCACTTTAAAACTCACATGATAGATGTTTCATGTGTCCCAGAACTTACCGTTGGCGGAGAAACCAGTACAAATTCACCCCTGTCCCTCTCCCTGTCGACCCTCTCCCTGTCCCCTCCCCCTGTCCCCTCTCTCCCTGTCGACCCTCTCCCTGTCCCCTCTCTCCCCTGTCCCCTCTCTCCCCGTCGACCCTCTCCCGTCCCCTCTCCCCCTGTCCCCTCTCTCCCCTGTCGACCATCTCCCTGTCGACCATCTCCCCTGTCGACCCTCTCCCGTCGACCCTCTCCCTGTCCCCTCTCCCCTGTCGACCCTCTCCCGTCGACCCTCTCCCGTCCCCTCTCTCCCTGTCGACCCTCTCCCCTGTCCCTCTCTCCCCTGTCGACCCTCTCCCGTCGACCCTCTCCCTGTCCCCTCTCTCCCTGTCGACCCTCTCCCTGTCCCCTCTCCCCCTGTCGACCCTCTCCCTGTCCCCTCTCTCCCCTGTCGTCCCTCTCCCTGTCGACCCTCTCCCCTGTCCCCTCTCCCCCTGTCGACCCTCTCCCTGTCCCCTCTCTCCCGTCGACCCTCTCCGTCCCCTCTCTCCCCTGTCGACCCTCTCCCTGTCGACCCTCTCCCTGTCCCCTCTCTCCCTGTCGACCCTCTCCCCTGTCCCCTCTCTCCCCTGTCCCCTCTCTCCCCTGTCCTCTCTCTCCCTGTCGACCCTCTCCCTGTCCCCTCTCCCCTGTCCCCTCTCTCCCTGTCCCCTCTCTCCCTGTCGACCCTCTCCCCCATCCCCTCTCTCCCTGTCGACCCTCTCCCTGTCCCCTCTCTCCCCTGTCCCCTCTCTCCCCTGTCGACCCTCTCCCGTCCCCTCTCTCCCCTGTCCCCTCTCTCCCCTGTCGACCCTCTCCCTGTCCCCTCTCTCCCCTGTCGACCCTCTCCCTGTCCCCTCTCTCCCCTGTCCCCTCTCTCCCCTGTCCCCTCTCTCCCTGTCCCCTCTCTCCCCTGTCGACCCTCTCCCCTGTCCCCTCTCTCCCCTGTCCCCTCTTTCCCTGTCGACCCTCTCTCCCCTGTCCCCTCTCTCCCCTGTCCTCTCTCTCCCCGTCCCCTCTCTCCCCTGTCGACCCTCTTCCCTGTCCCCTCTCTCCCCTGTCGACCCTCTCCTCCCCTGTCGACCCTCTCCTCCCCTGTCGACCCTCTCCCTGTCCCCTCTCTCCCCGTCGACCCTCTCCCCTGTCGACCCTCTCCCTGTCCCCTCTCTCCCTGTCGACCCTCTCCTCCCCGTGTGGTCACATGGTATTATAAAGGGTTGTATACACGTGGTTGTATAATGTATTTTATAATGACAACTTTAAGGGAATGTGGCACCTTCATAATGGGATTTGAACTGAGTCAGCCACGTGGCAGAGCATGCCGAGAAACCACTGGATCAGTATTTCATTTATCCCAGACCTTTCCGTTCGCGGAAAAAATGTAAAAATTTCACCCCTACCAACCTGTACTCTCCGGTCATGTTTACGTGCTATGACGCAATCTTAGGGAAGTGAGGTCACGCCCAAGCCTCGCTGCGGGTGCTGCGCAGATAACTTTTTCGTATTTGGACATCTTTAAAAACCCTACCTGCGTTACATGCCTTCGGTTCTGTCGGTTTTAAATGCGTTTAACTTACTGTATTGACTGTATTGAAATGCCAAATATGTTTAATATGTGAATAAAAGATATAAGAAATTGGTGAAAGATATTGTGATTCCTAATATTAACCTCTTTTAGCTACAAATGCTTCATTGATATTCGTCTTTATTTTTGGTGCAAATCAGACCGCTTCAGTCTGGCACAAAGCATTGCCACCGTACTAGGTGGTGGGCACCACCGCTGGCACCGAGTCTAGACCACGCTAATTTAGAGACTTCTTTATTGCTAACAGGAATTTTGACTGCAACAAAATGTTTGGCTTATTAGCCATTTCCATTATTTTCAGGATGGATTGTTCCTAAAACCACCACGGCCTAAAATTTCACCACGGTGCCCTTTAATCTCTCCAAAATGTATTTGTGCAGCGTGACATTTGGTACTTTAAATGAGTACCTATAACTTGTTCAGGCGACTAGTTTCAAACGTGAAATATATCTTATATGTCAAGAACAAGAACAGGAATTTATAGGTGTCACTTTGGGTTGCAGTAATGGCCTCCTCAAGCTAAAAGCGCTTCATTTGTCTCGCAGCTGGCGGCAAAGTTTACTGTGTTCTGGTAGGATGAAGGCGTCGTACCAGATCATGACGTCACTGCAGATCTAGATACTTTACTTCTGATACCTTACTTCTGGCAAAGGAGAATAAAATAATACGATTTACTGGATCCATTACTGAGTTCTTAGCATAAATAACGTGAGATTCATTATTTTTTAAAAAATTCCCTGAAACAAGTACAGACTGGAATTGCATAAAGGTGTCACATCCCCTTCAACTAAGTCAAGAGCGTCTGGTCATATACTTCAATCAGTATAAACAAGGGTTTATATAGGTTAAGGGTTTATTGCATGTAAATGAAAAACTCAACTTGGGATTTCCACCACCCTGCCTTCGCTAACTTCCATCAGAATCTGTTTCACTTTTGCTTTTTCACCTATGTTCGTCGTTTGAATACGTGTTTTATGAACTGCTTGGGATGATGGTAACCATTTTTCAGCCCGTGCCCTCATATCGAGTCAATTGGTGCTGCCTGGCTGACTGATCGCGGAAATTCCAATAAACTAGGGATTGATCACTCACGGAACTTGGTGACGTCATGCCGATTTCAGGCGATGGCTTGGCTGTATTGGTATTTGACTGATTATCCGAATTCAATCCCAAGCGAGTAGTGATACTATTCTGTGTTGAATCACTTCAGATTTAAATTTCTCGTTCGGTACAACAATAAACATTAATGTGTTGCAGGTGTTAAATCTGTAACTGAGATAGTGAATTACACCGGATGTTTTCTAGGGCGGAGATCTGAAATGGTAGCCCGCTGGCGTCCGTGGCTGCTGAGGGACTGAGCTCTGACCACCCCGGGACCAGGCACCTGCCGGCGGCTGCCAAGCCCGGCGAGACTGACAACCTGCAGACTTACCGTATGATCAGCATTTGATAATGCTCCTTTTTATACAGCTTGTTTCCAATTTATCGGAAAAATACATCGAGGAATTGTGTATGGGATAAATAAGTATTCTTTCAATATAAGGGGTCAAATGGTGGCTAGCTAAGTGCGATAACAACATATTTTTCAGATGACTTCTTGGACTGTTAGTCGTTTCTTTCTGGCACGACTAACTACCATGACAGAAGCCGAAAAGGAATCAAAACCCGCAGTTCTATTCTTTGTTTTTGGGGTATGATCAGTATATTAATTGACTTAAAAGATTCATAGTGCTGCGATTTTGACTATTGAATGATTGTAGTAGTATGCCACATATACATATAGGTAGTATATCACCTTCCTTTACCCTTATCCATCCTTATCCTTCCAGTCTCCTTCCATAGTTTCCATTGTTTCATGTTCATTTCGACGGCACTTGAAAAGCCACCACCTGTGTGGAAGTGTGCGCAGCTAATACATACGTAGAAACGCAGTCGTACCACCCTTGATCCACCACGGCGATGACCAAAAACGTCTTGAAGCTGCTATTGTTTTTATGTTTTTGGAAATATATCTATTATTTGACTTTAAAATTTGTGCTGTGATTTGGATTGTTCAATGATTATGTTGGAAGATTGAGTCCTAAAGACGGGGGTTGAAACAGTTACCGCAATCTTGCACCTATTGGTCAGTGAATCCGGGAACGTTTTACCAAGTGTCTGTATTGCTTAGCTCGGGATGGCCTCCGCGGCTACTGACCGATCCGCGCGCTGTCCATCCGTCACAGTTACATAAGCCCCACCCGGACTGAGTTCTTGGCCGTACCACGAAAGCCGTCTCATCCTGAAGCTATCAAGGATGAAAGAGAAGTGAGATCTCACACAGGGAGTGTCTACCACACATGGCCACCCTGCGTGGATTTGTGTACACCGCAATTCAATTTGAGGTGGTCGTGCCCTGCGAAATGGATACTTTGCGAGCAGTTGACTGTACGGGTGCTGTTTCGTTCAGAAGCGCGGCACGACAGTTGAGCGGCTCTCCTGTCTGCGGTCCCGGTCGCATTTCGATGATACGATTTCGTCACTGGATGCATGCATGTAGTAAATGCAGCTGAGCTATGGGAGACCACTTTCCAAACACCATGGTCGAAAATTGGCAGGTCCAGGTTTGAAAATTACAGAATTGGCCACCAATTACTGGGATCCCATCTTATAACATGCTTCGTTACAGGACTGAAGTTTCTCGGGAATGAAGGTACGCTGGTCCGGTGTTGAAAATATGTAGAAACGGGTGGAACATGTCTATACCAAGAATTAGAAGGTATGCGTTGTTTTCCCCCACACTGAAAAAATGTTTCAACAAGTTTGGTGTCTCAAGAAAGTCTGCTGAGTCTTCGTTTTTCAAACAAAATGTTTCTGCATGCACCAAGGGAGTAGAAAGGAGAACAACTGGGTTAATAAGCCCCCTCGAGCTTTGAGGAGGCATCCTCGCGGTTGCTTGAGAGGCTCCTTCGGGTGCCAGCTCTCATCTTCCCTTTGTATCCGCCAATGCATTTCAGTCATTGAGAGCGTTGCTGGGAAGTGTGTGGTTTTGTTAGTGAGTGTAGCGGCGATGGCGCGTTTGGCGGAGCTCGACCTCTGGAGCTGGAAACCGCGCTGCACTCTGTTCACCCTCAGCTTCCCACCCCTGTGGGCTCCCAGCGTTCGCTGGAGCTGGAAGCCACAATGTCTACTCACCCTCACTGACTAGCCTGACATGAAGGCTTCAGCCCCGCACCCCTGCGGACCTGCACCCCCTGAACTACAAACGGCCGGGACTGGTGGGAGTGATCGTCAGAAACGTCCGACTTTTGCAGCAGCTGACGCTCGCTCTGGCTGGTTCTCGAGGCTGTCAGACGTGTTGATGTGACTTGTCGCCTGGCCGCCGCAGGATCGATGGACTGGATTTATCTGTGATTTGGATGGTATCTGACGTGTATTACATACATCCCGATGTCGTTACTGGGGAATGGGATGTAAATAAGTATAAGGAGTAGGTATAGGGGAGGGGATGAGGTGGCTTAGTGGATAGCACCCTTGTCTTCTAAGCCACCGGTCCCGGGTTCAAGTCTGACGGAGCCTCTGAATAAGTCGATCTGATCCCAAAATCCCTTCCAACAGGGTGAGAGTTGGCGACGCCGTATGACCTTGGCAGTTGGTGCGCCGTTAAACCCCAACAATTATTATAGGTACAGGGGAACAAATTGGCATCAAAATAGGTTACATTAATTAACGTGAGTTACACATAAAGCACTGAATTCGGTTTCCCACATTTTAGCAGAATAAACGTATCGACAAGTTACGCCTCCCGGCCTGGTGAGTCCTCGCTTATACTCGAACCACAGGCAGAAGCACCACGACATCGGTGCAACGCCCAGTTGGCCATTATTGTAAGGAGTGGTGACCGTTATAAAGGTGCACATTAAGTCCCGTCTTAGAGCCCAGCAGAACATACCTGGCCATGTCTAATGTCCGTTGTCCATAGATCTTAAGCGATATCCAAAGACCTATACTTACCCGTGGGCGGGAGGGCGTTAGCAAATTTATTTTTTTTTTCCGCCGCGGCCCAAACCCCCCACGCTACACCCACACCCTAAATACAAACCCAAAACCCCGCTTACCCCGCCCAATGGTACTTGTCTCTGGAGAGCAGGGCCACCTTGAAATGAAACCGGACGGGAATCATACAAATATTCAACTAATTAAGCATGAGACCAACAGCACAAGAACGATCAAAGGACAGAGTCAGTAAGCATTCTCAGTCACAGGAGCGCTCACCCTTCGACCTCCAGAATAAACACCAATTTGGATATCGGTCGTTTGAACACTGAAGTAGCGGTTCTAACCATTGCAGACCTAACATAAGCCTTCGTGTCAGGGAATGTGTGTGTGACTGAGGCCAAAGGGCAATCACGGCGTGCTGCGTTCATATCGACAACGAGGACGACGTCATTGATTGCTAGATTGTGCTCTACCTTATTCCATTTGTGTCTCATCTGCAACAGGGGCAGGTACTCTTTGATCTAACGCCTCCAAAATAAAGCGGCTAAATACTGAACAAGCCTCCATCTACGCCCAACGTAGCATTCCTTCTTAGAAAGGAGGCTGTCAGGTGCTGTGCCACCCTGCAGCAACAATAGGTCGTTTGTTGTGAGTGGCTGTAAGTCCGTGGGGTCACTGGACCATGTGGTCAGGGGGTGGAGTTCAGAATCGCCTCTACCTCGCAGCAAAAGAGCGTGCAGAGGGATTCATGAGTCAGTGTCTGTCCTGTCAAAAACGCACTTAACGCCTTCCTTATAGTACGAATTTGCCTCTCCCAAACCCCTCCGTGTGAAGTCGCACCTGGTGAGCTAGATTCCCATGTATAGATTCCAAGAGCAAGTCGTGGAGGCCTTTTTCAAACCCTCACGCAGCTCCTTCTCGTCTGCCACAAAATTGGAGCCATTGACTGATCTAATGTACTGAACCTGACATCTACGAGCCTGAAACGTCGTTCATTTATCAACGCATTGATAAATGAACTCGTGTCCAAACACTCACATACTTCGATAAGCGTAGCACGAGTTATTAAAGATCTGAAAAGCAGCCCATACCTCTTAAATTTTTTCCGCCTACCTTTACATGAAAGGGACCAAACATATATGTTCCAATATGGCTAAAAAGACCCTGCACGTGCCATTGTCCTCTCGGACGGCAAACCGGTCATGATTTGCGTGAGGGCTGTAGCCTGCCCTTCTCTGCAATAGACACACTTGGAAAGAACTCTGCGAACGGCCGCATTTCCATCGATTAGCCAATAGTAGATCAAATCCATGAGATGTCCTACTTTCGGCAGAATCACCTGATGTTTAGACTGGTCCCGGATTTTGGCGTTGTCCAGACGGCCACCCACGCTGGGAGCGCCGTCCACCAGGCACAAGTTGAGCCGATGAATTGGACTGGACTTTTTTACCGAGTTTTGTGCTAGTTCCACGGGAAATGTCACCCGCTGTACGTGCTTGATTATGGCCATTTCAGCTCTTTTCAATTAATTTTAGCTTAGACGCGAGGGTTGTTGGTTTCAGCAGGAGCTCTAGAGTTTGCTCCCCCTTTCTGTGCTACCTTAGCTAACAGACACTTTTTCAGCCGTAGCATCCATGCCACTCTCCGTTTCAGCCTGTACCAATCCGAGACACTATGAGGTAAGCGGAGAGTATGGTCTTCTTCTGTAAGTACCACATTCACGTAGCCCTTCTTGACTTCCATTGCCTCATCGTTGGTACCGGACTGCTGAACCACCGGTGGCTCAGGCCACTGAATCTCTGGGCGTCCCAAAAACGCTGGCCCGGAGCTCCAAAGTGTATCTAACAACTCCTTGGCGGAGAGCCCACGTGAAAGGGCATCTGCTGGGTTCAACACGGAGGGGACATACCCCCACTGTTCTGGACTAGAGCCGTAATAAATGACGGCTAGCTTGTTTTGAAATCGTGACGTCCTGTTGTGAATTCTCCCCAGTATCGAGACACATCAGTTCAGAAGTATACCTGATCTATCGGCAGTTGCAGCTCTGACAAAACCTGGGTGCTGAGCTGTACCACCAACGGGGCAGCAGAGAGTTCTGAAGCACTTTTACCTTTAGGTACTTCCTGCGGTATTCGATACACATTTCAACATTCATGGCATACACCTATTTCAAAGTCACGACCAAACCGTACGGAAAAAACGGGCCGGCAAGACAATGAGTATATGCGGTGCCAGCGATGATGAACATTTTGAATATGATGTGTCATTTTCACAAATAAAACATGACATTTCAATGGTAAGGCTAAATTTCAACCATCCAAACGTTATTGCTTACATTGAATATTCCTACAATTTCTCCGTATAGGATAACAGTATGGCGTGTATCTTATGCTACGTATGTTATGTTGAAAGCAGTAGAAGGCATTACTCCATCTACTCCTTTCAACGCGTTTCCTTTCAGACTGTTTTTCTGGCATAACATTTCAAACTGTAGACTGATGTTCGTATTTTCAGCGAATGCGTCAGACAACTTTCCACTCCGGATATATTTCCTGTTGCCCAGTCAAAAATTGAGAGTTCGGGCTGTTTTATTCCGCTCACTGTACAGGCCGTCGCGGCCTGCTTTTGCTATTCATTGTGACTTGTCATCATCTCTTGCCTTTCCTGTTTTTCCACATCCGCTTCAGATAGTGTGTGATCACGCTTCTTTTTTCCAAATGAGCTTGTAGGCTGCAGTGATGGCTTCCAGGCCATCACGTTGTATTGTTCAGTAAAGGTCCCATTTTTCCTGACTTGTCCCTTGGCCTTGTTTTCGATTGCTTCACCGATCTCTAACGAAACATCGCATAACTCTCCCATTTTTTCTCTCAGCTTTGCACCCTGGTTTGTATAACTGGTAATGGCCAGTCTCGTAGTGATATCGGTGAGTGAAGTTCGTCTTGTGTTTTGCTTTTTCCTGTATTACTTATGTTTATGTGTCGGGTACAAGTGATTTGACACCATCGCACTCACTGAAACCCTCCGTGATTCCGGTCCCCGTGTCCAACGGTGATGAACGGTGATGGTGTCATGGCTCGTACCTAACATTAGGTCGTCGATATCACAAATACCAGAATATATTTTGTAGAACTCGATGGGCCCATTATTTGATATTAGTTTCAATCGGATAGGTTCACCCGGTTCTGACTTGCGCTATCTTAAACTCTTTTAGGTCAGGTCACTTGACCTGTACTGGTGACCTGACCTGAGATGACCCAACCTTACACTTTTGCTAAAAGTTGTAAAAAAACACTTTTTTAAAAGTTGTAAAAATGACAAGAGAAAAAGTATATTAAGTACCATTGTTACCCTTTGCGTCCATTTGTGTTTGTGACCAGTTTACAAAAAGCCCGAGGGTGTGGATACCCGCGCCCGTCAATGCGCGTGTTAAGACATAATCTATCCTGCTGCAGGTGCAACAAGATGTTGGAACATCACCCTGTGATCCCTTTGCGTGTCAGCCCGCTGTGTTCGGTTTGTGTGTTTTCCAATGTTTGTGTTACAGTTTCTCGTCTTTTCTCCCTCACGTCCGTGTTTCTCTCGTTTCTCATCCTGTTTGCTTGTTCGCTCTTCACTAACGCGGTTACACTGGCGCCCATGTATATGGCGTCGGAGTGGATGCCGACCACTCTAGCTCAGCCCCCGGCGTGGACTCGCCCCTAACTCCGACTAGCCGGACACGGACACACAGGCCAGCGTCTGGTCCGAAACGCCGCCGCACAGAGCGGGAGACGGCAAACACGTCACGGCATTTCCAAACAAACGTCTGGCGAGGTTTGGCGTCCAAAGGGAATGTACCACTTTTTTCAAAATTTTGAAAAACAGATTTTTAATCAAATCTAGGAATCACCGTTTTCTGCCGGCCAGAATCGCTATTTTATGTCAATTTTTGACGTCATCATAGCAATTTCCGTCGTCTGCAAAATAATATTCTCGATCACGGGAACAACAAATATTTGCTTTTCAAGGGAGCACACCATGAACATCACACATTCAATCCTAATATTTCCTCCGAAATTGAAGCCGAATGATAAGAGCGACATGGAAATTAATGTTAGCATTTTTGTATACAGAAATGTCATGATATATGCCTTGTTTGCCGACACGCCAAGCTAGTAACTTAAAGGTGCAACATGCGTGTAGTGGCAATGACTCTTGCTAGCATTTCTCTGCTAATCTAGAATACTAGGACGAATGACGGATTTAATAAGAGGTTTTAAGACATTCTCCTGGCTATCGCAAATCAAAGCCCATTGTAACTGCCACACTGCCTCTGAAGTGGCTAGTCGCTCCCCCCAACATCTGGTAGGGTATGCAATGCCCATTGATCAGCACCATCCTCGACGGCTTTCCGACAGGAAGGAAACATATCGAACTGAATTATAACGTGGCACGCGATTGGGCAAATATTCGGGAGATGGCCATTGCGTACAGCTGCTGTCAGCCTCACAAACGATCTGTTGGTGAGCAGTTTCCGCTTGCCCAGTGGGTAAACTGCTCACCAGCGGTGGGCTGGGTGACGGCACCGCCAGAAAAGGCGTCACACCCTGGAGGCATCCCAGAGGGCTTTGCCGAGGCCGGCTAGCAACCAACACAGTGACCGCCGGGGACGTCCGCCTCCGCAGTCGGCGTTGACAGTCGGCTTTTATACCGGACCGCCGAACAAATCCCTCTCGGCCTCGTGATGAGTTCAAGGCTGCTGCTCTTGGAATCTGTGTGGCATTGAAACTGAGACAATGTCCGCGAAATTCAGCCGCGCAAATGTTATCGGGACGTTATGAAACAGGCTGTACTCACAGGCGGAGACTGCTGCGTGTTGTGCGTACCGACCCCAAAACATTGGCTTTTATACCGTAGTATACATGGCGGGACGCAAATTCTAGCACCACAACCACCCTGCGTGGATTAGCTGAATTGCTTGGGCCATAGGCGAATTCAGGATTTCCGATCGGGGGGGAGCATCTGGTACAGTGGTTGCCAATACCTATCAGGTAGGCGCTAAATCCTATCTTGCGAGGGCGCCGATACTTGCATCCTGGTGGGAGCGACATTACAGGTGGTGCCATTTACTTTTCAGGGGGATGGGGGCTGTATCCGTTTCAGAGGGCGCCGAGGTTCGATGGGGAGGTGGGAAAATACCCTCCTCCTTGCATCCGCCTCTGGCGTGGGCCACATTTGCACTCATCAAGATTAGTTTGTGTTCCGAGAAGTGCAGGCCAGTGTGGCCGGCTGCTTGCATAGCCCGTCACGAGGACTGTGCGACCAGCATTTATCACCATGACGAGGGTTCAACAGTCGGTGTGTAATGCCGCTGCGGCAATTGCGACGTGGGCGCACATCACACGACAGTTCTGGGCCAGCGCCGACCAGCCACTAATTACGCACCCACTCATCGGATAATTTGAGACGCAGGTCAGCCGTCCCGTCCGACTCATTATGCACATGTCGCAGTTGACGGTTCATATCCACTCTGTCAGTGCAATCTGACACGGCGCAACTGAGGCGCGTCCACGCCGGCCGGTTCATGGAATTCGCCTGTCGGCGGCACCGCCACTCCAGACCGGCGGCGCTTATCAAGAACGTCGGCACCGTCGAAGACTGGCTGCCAGTGAAATGTGAGCTTCACGCAGACGGAAACCTGCCAACCCTGAAACCCACAACTCGTTGGATTTGAGCTGGTTGCTAACTTCGATCTGGATAAAAATGTACCATCTGCTTCAGTTTGTATCCAATCTCGCTGAAAAGAATATTGGGGTCGCCGATGTACCACCCCCCTCCCCCCTCCCTTCTCCGCCAGTAATGGCATCCTTGGCGGTAGACCGTCGACCGCGCGGCGGGGCGAGTTCGCGCCAAATTGGTGGCGGCCACTCATCACGCGCCAGCGTGGTCAATGGGGCTCTACTGTCAATTTCATCGATGAACCAACTGATGAGCGCCGCCCAGGAGGCGGTCGCGCGGTTTCACCGCAGCACATTTAATATTTCAGAGCCGTGGACCGCTTGACGGCGTCTAATCACAGCTTTTAAGTCCGGTACAAATAGCACAGGACTATATGTGCGGAACTATTTGGGTGTTTTTGAACGGCGCATAACTCATTTCTCCATTGACAATAACACTTTTAATGTTTTTTTTTAATATAGAAAATTCCAGAACGCATTTATCAACGCGCGCCCCGCTGGGGTCCCTGGTATGACGCACCCCGCTGGGGGAGGGAGAGATTCTCAAGTTCTGGTTGGATCACGGTCAAACCTTTTAGATGCAGCTTCAGAGACCACACTCACCTGTTCGGATTCCTGCTCTCATGTAGTCTGGCATGTAGGAAGGAATATCAGACAAAGGAAGGAACCCGTAATCACAAGTCGCACTAGTTGCTGAACAATTATAGGATCAGCACCATGGCGGATCCAGGAGCAATTTTCGGAGGGGCCAAATCAACGTTTTGGGGGGGCAAATAGAGAAAATCGCAAAAACATAGTATTTTCAAACAAACACGTATAAAATTTGATCTTTTGGTGGGGGCCAAAAGATACTATTTTAGGCTTTGGAGGGAGCCACGGGCCCTTTGCCCCCCCTGGGTCCGCCAGTGATCAGTGCACTGTAACTGTGCTTCTATTGTCAATACATGACCCCTATCTAACATTCAATTATCCAAAGATTCGTCTCTCAGTGTTTATGACTACACTTCAATGTTAGGTAGAGACATAAAGACATGCATGGCATGGTTGAATGATGTAGGCATGAAATGTATACGGATTGTGACCAAGATCGTCTGTAAGTTTGATTTTTTTAAAGGGGTGATAATCATCCTCAGACGCAAGGTCGGGAGGCTAATTCCAGATATAACGTCAGATGCACTAGATACACGGGAACCCGATACACCAATTGCACAGAAAATCGAAGATGTGTATGTGACTTTTCTTTTTACTTTATTGTTTTCTGTTGGCGCTGCCCAGGCATAAAAAAAGTTTTAAAGGCCGTGGTTTTAAAGAGCCCGGTGTGTTGGCATTATCCTCCCAGTTCAAAGCCCAAATCCCGTGACTGCGTGAGAACTGCTCTAGCTCGATGGTGTCGAGGCCAACTTTAAACCAATTCGCCGCCGTCCTGCCCTAGCGTCCGAATTTACTGCGCGACAGGCTCACTGCTAATTTAAGATTTAGTCGAAGCTCCATATCCAGGAAGCTTAACGGGTGGTTATCAGGTTACGCCAGGGCGTAAAGCATATTGGTGTAGCCATAAAAAGAGCCCTCGAGAGCACGTCGTTCTCTCTCTCTCTCTCTCTCTCTCTCTCTCTCTCTCTCTCTCTCTATCTCTCTCTCTCTCTCTCTCTCTCTCTCTCTCTCTCGCCATAGGTTAGTGAGCTTGCATGACCTTGACCTCAAGCTTTCAGAGTACATTGTGTGGAACATTCCACCTATATATAACTTTGGTTCATTTTCAGAGTGTTCCCGGTTTTTCCCTTCATCACGGTATTTCCCAAAACGTCTGTAGCTCGGCCCAGATTTTATCTTTACAGCCTCATTTGACCTTAGGGATCGACCTAAGTCAATGAAAATTTGATATAATGTCGATCACCATCGCCCCCACACACCTCCAAACGGGCGTCTGTCTAACCCTCTTGGTTTTGGAGATCTCAGGGGGGGGCTACTGTAGGACACCTTCTCCACCGTACAGTTGACGCGGGATCCCGATTCCGTCTCCAACGGACCGAACAAACAGCTGCGCACAGCCGTCTTGCTCGTAAGGGCTAGAGAGGGGATGCGAGAGAGCAGCGCGTTGAAAAATAAGCACGCTGATGAAGCGCTGCTGCTCCAAAATGGCGAGTTTCGAGACAAACGCAATATGCCACCAGGCGTTTATCAGTATGCTCTACACGCCTAATGGCTCAGTCCAAAACCCACGAAGCTGCCACATTTCCTGTAATTATGTGCTCACTCTCTGACGCACACGGATAAATTGAAAGCTCTGTGTCGCCAGGTGCAAAGTGATACTTCACTGGAATCTGTGGAACGTGTTGGAGTGTGTTTTGCATCTCCGTTATGTGCTTATCCATCTGCCTTAAAGCCCAGTTTCAGCCCTATTTTCATTGCAAATGGGTATGTCACGACAAGTTTGCCAAGCGCTCTTAGCAAGGCTTCACTTGGCCAGTGCTGGAGCGGGGGCTGAGCTGCAACACCCCGGCTGCTTCATTAACTTGTCGCTGGGTCAGCGCTGCCATCCATCGCACGTCCCGCCCTGCGCCGCAGTCAGCTCCTTCCCAACTGAGCTAGCACCGAGAGGTCACTTAGCTCCGGCGCACGAACTGCTGGTGTGTGCTTGGACATTGCGGTTTGGGATATGGCGACTCAGCCTTTTTCTTGGGCATTTGAATATGCTTGTGGGGTGTCTATGGGGATTTCTGTACCACTTAGTCCAACTCATTATTCTACTAAAAGTCCCAGAAACATTGATGCTGCAAGCACTGCCACAGATGTTAGGTCGTTATTAGCGCACATCCGCGAATTCGAGATTGAAAATGGTCGCCGTATTTACACAGGGTGATACGTCGGATGCGGCCCCGTTCTCAGCCTGACAGGAATTCTCCGTCTACGTTAACCCGCGCCCCACCGGGGGTCCGGCGCCACCTTCGCCCCACCGGGGGCCATCGATGGCCCCCTCTAACTCCGAAAATATGGGTGTTAGCGCAAATCTGCAAAGTGCAATAGAAAGCTCGCGTGAATTCAGTAAGAAATTACTTTGCATGTTTTAGTGCTCAGGTCAATGGTTTGACCTCCAGAGGTCAAATTAGGTCAAGATCGGCTATTTTCACTCAAATATGCAATGATTAAGCAAACTGGGCATAACTCTTATGTCATTAGAGCTATTGAGGCCTGGTAAAGTACATTTGATAGAAAATTGCCAGTACTTTTTCCGCTATGTGGAACGTAAAGACCTCCCGCCAGTGGTTTGACCGCCAGAGGTCACCTCGTGACCTAATATGACCTGAGGTCACGAAAGGTCAAAAAGTGACCTTGCCGTATATCAAATGAAAGCCAGTGACAAGACAAACACGATGGTGTTTGTTTCACCGCTCTAGCTCAATTAGGTCAAAAGTTATTGTCAAAATACTGTTTTTGACCTCTGATGACCTTGGATGACCTTGGAAAAGTCAAAGGGCAAATATGACCCCTGGGATCCGTGAAAGGGTGTCCAAAAACGTTGTTCTGAGCAGTCTGAGTATTTTCAATCTTTTTTGTGGCTTTTATATCATGAAATAGCTTTTCCCCATGCTTTTCCAATGGGAGAGGTCGCCTCGTGACCTGACCTCAGGGCACGAAATCGAAAAATCCCGGATATACACCTTGTAGACCCTGGAGGGGTCATGAAGTGTAGGAAGTTTCAAATCGATCGACTTTGAAATGTAGCTCTTACAGAGGCTCTAAAGGTGAAGTGAGGTGACCTTGGTTGACCTCGTCTGGTGACCTGACCTTGGGTGACCCGGGGTAAAAAATTTCAGGGATGATGGGAAAATGATGCAGTGAGAGGTAGAGCCCTCAACCGCGGTGCTGCGCCTCGTCGTTTTTCTGCTATCCCGGAAAAACCTTAGGGGGCCATCGATGGCCCCCGGTGGGGCGAGGGTTAACTGATTCGTCTGTTGTTACATCCACGTTGAATGGTCCGTCTGCTGTTACATCCACGTTGAATGGTCCGTCTGTTGCTACATCCACGTTGAACGGTCCGTCTGTTGTTACATCCACGTTGATGGTCCGTCTGTTGTTACATCCACGTTGAAGTTGTTGCGCAGGGTGTGATGTCACCATCTGTTTGGTGAGCCCTTCTAAGAGGTTTGCTCTCAGGCTCCCCCATTGTCTCCCTGGGAGGCTCATCTCGCGCCAAGTTCACTGCTGGAAATGTGATTTCCGAGGAGGAGCCGTTGCCGTCCGCCTTCCCATTTGTAAGGGGGTACCGGGCGCCAGGCGTATTGCAGTTGCGTTTCCTCGTGCAACGGCTATTGAAATGCGTTGCAGAAGATATTCGCTTTCGCGCCGATCGCCACTTTCGCCGGTTATGCGCCGGCCAAGGTCCCTCAAGAAAGATATGCTGGCCTGACCAATTGCACCAGAGGTTTCAACAGCGATGGGCTGAAAGTGGTACCGCTTGTTGATCTCCTGGTAGCGCCGGTGTTTGCGCCCTTCGGCGGCGTCTGCCGCTGCACCTCCGCGGGCAGCGGCAGTGGCGAGGTTGGTGGGGGCGAAGGTGTCCACGCAAGTGGCGTCCCAGGTGAGACACTTCCCGTCAGCATAGGGGAAAGTCGTCAGGCCATCGGGACGTCTGCCGTCTCCACGGTCCAGGCCTTCCGGTCCTAGTACGGATGGTATTCCGGCCGAGAGTAGAGCACGCTTGATGATGTTGTTCAAGGTTCACGCTTGATGATGTTGTTCAGACGGACCATTCCTCGTTGAATGGTCCGTCTGTTGTTACATCCACGTTGAATGGTCCGTCTGTTGTTACATTCACGTTGAATGGTCTGTCTGTTGTTGACGCCTACGCTGACTGATCAATTGATGGTTCACACCCACACTGACTGGATACACCTACTGTTAATATCTAAGCGGACTGATCCGTCGATTGTTCGTAACTACGCTGACTGGTCCGTCGGTTGTTTACAGCAGATAACAGATAACAGATTTATTTGAACATGATCCTCAAAAGAATGAGGCTTTTCACACATTCACGTCATATGTTAAAATCGGTTCAAAATAGGCTGAGATAAAAGGGTTGGATGCATACCGACATACTCCTCTGCAGAAACATACACCAAAACAGAAGTGAGCGAAAATAAAAGCATTCACAACTCAATCCTCTGAAATGTCTAGCAAGGTCACTTTAAGTTCAGTCTTAAAATTCAATGAGCCAGGTGTAAGTCCAGTCCGGTTCAGCAAGGACACGCCTCGATAACACAGCCGCCGTCGACCCGCCTCTGTGCGTATTGCCGGCAAGGTCCACTGGCAAGAGCGACGGGTATCGTGACCATGCACTTGGTTGGCTTGCCGGCCCATGGTCTCACACAACAGTCTGGGCTGCCCCGTAGCCAACACCCGCTCCACCGCGCTCACTGTGTGGTAAATAACCATCCTCTGGGCAGTCTGCCAGCCAAGCTGCTCAACAACATCTGTTATGTGGTCAAATATCCTCATCCCAGTCACAACACGGGCACAAAAATTTACTATCTTCTGCAATCGATGCACCTGAGTCACACCACACGAGCCGTGCACAGACAAACAGTAGCGCAGTATTGAAATGACGAGTGTTTGTACAATTGATGCTAGTGCGTTCTTTGGTAAAACATGACGAGCGTGACTTAAAGCAATGAGAATGCCTGTACATTTTTTTAGTCACCGTGTCGACGTGCTTTTCGTAACTGAGGTGGTTGTCCATTATTAACCCTCGCCCCACCGGGGGGCCATCGATGGCCCCCCTAAGGTTTTTCCGGGATAGCAGAAAAACGACGAGGCGCAGCACCGCGGTTGAGGGCTCTACCTCTCACTGCATCATTTTCCCATCATCCCTGAAATTTTTTCCCCCGGGTCACCCAAGGTCAGGTCACCAGACGAGGTCAACCAAGGTCACCTCACTTCAACTTTAGAGCTCTGTAAGAGCTACATTTCAAAGTCGATCGATTTGAAACTTCCTACACTTCATGACCCCTCCAGGGTCTACAAGAGGTATATCCGGGATTTTTCGATTTCGTGCCCTGAGGTCAGGTCACGAGGCGACCTCTCCCATTGGAAAAGCATGGGGAAAACCTGTTTCATGATATAAAAGCCACAAAAATGATTGCAAATACTCAGACCGCTCAGAACAGCGTTTTTGGACACCCTTTCACGGATTCCAGGGGTCATATTTACCCTTTGACTTTTCCAAGGTCATCCAAGGTCACCAGAGGTCAAAAACAGTATTTTGACAATAACGTTTGACCTAATTAAGCTAGAGCGGTGAAACAAACACCATCGTGTTTGTCTTGTCACTGGCTTTCATTTGATATACGGCAAGGTCACTTTGTGACCTTTCGTGACCTCAGGTCATATTAGGTCACGAGGTGACCTCTGGAGGTCAAACCACTGGCGGGAGGTCTTTACGTTCCACATAGCGGAAAAAGTACTGGCAATTTGCTATCAAATGAACTTTACCAGGCCTCAATAGCTCTAATGACATAAGAGTTATGACCAGTTTGCTTAATCATTGCATATTTGAGTGAAAATAGCCGATCTTGACCTAATTTGACCTCTGGAGGTCAAACCATTGACCTGAGCGCTAAAACATGCAAAGTAATTTCTTACTGAATTCACGCGAGCTTTCTATTGCACTTTGCAGATTTGCGCTAACGCCCATATTTTCGGAGTTAGAGGGGGGGGCATCGATGGCCCCCCGGTGGGGCGAAGGTGGCGCCGGACCCCCGGTGGGGCGTGGGTTAAACCCAAATTTTTTACCATCCTACCCTCCTTAATGGTAGTACCGCAGAAGTTCAATGTAATGGGTGGCAGGTCGCGTCGCGTAGCAACGCTGACAGATCCGTCAATCCGACATACCAAAAAAAAGCCTGACATCAGTGCATCAGCAAAACATGGAGCCTGACATCAGACACGTCAGTGAAACTTCTGACAGAAACAAGCAGCCTCTGCGTGGTAAAAGTGCTGAGTCGGCAGCAGCATGACTGTAAAACAAAACCTGCATGTAAGTAATTAAAACCAACGTTGATAAGTTTTGAAGTGCTGCGGCGAGGAGCATGATGATGAGTTGTTAAGATGTTCCCTGGCCTCTCCCTCGAATCCGGAAATGTAAAAAACACTGAAGATTATATATTCGGGCACAGCCCTTCATCAGAATCCTGGAGTAAATATCAATAATTCTCAGTCCTAGTATAGCCAGACCTCGAATTCGAGGAGGAATTAAGGAGGAATTAAGGAGGGAGAGGCCAGGGAACATCTTAACAACTAATTAAAACCAATCTAAATTGTAAAGGTACAAAATTGTCAAGGTCTAAAACTTCACGGTACTTTCTTACCTTAGATTGATACACATTGCACATAAAACGTTGTTGCCCTAAATAGGGTAATCTTACGAAGATTACGTAAGATTACGAAACGTCTGAGAAGGCGCTGCTACACGAAAGTGTTCGAGAAAATAAGAGAAGACAATTTTTTGGTTATGGAAATTTCAAAAAATAATATTGCAGCCTCCTTTACGTTCAAGATGTAAGAGTGAAATGACTGAGGAGGCTTGGATAGTTGAATGCCTTGTGGGTAATCCGCCAGCCTTTGCAGAGCCAAATAAGGAAGTTGTCGATTTTGTCATGTCTCTTTAGATGCACACCGGCGTCATCTCTTTGGACAAGATAGCAATCAGCGATAGAGTGCTTTGCCCCTGCAGGCGGCGATGATCGTTTTCCTCTTTTCACCGTAAAACGACCGTCCGTTTTCCCGTTTCAAAGGATGCAAACAGTAAGTTCAAAGATCTGATTGTTTCTCTGACACCGCATAATTAATATGTTGGTCAAACGTGCGTTTCTTGTCATGTCCAGTGTAGCACTAAGCATGGTGAGCACTTTTGGATTGCAGTGTTGTCACGTTATACATTTCGATGATAGGCTTGTTGCAAAGCGTTAATATCAGAGACGTATGCCTTGAGGTTTTTAGGTTCGGTTCTCACCATTTCGACACGGCGCAAATCCGATTTGGATGGAACTGGTGCTCCCTCACATCTTCTAGACTATTGATTTCCCCGTAAAGCTCGACATCGCCGGCGAACATCAGTCGTCAGTCCCCGGATGCCGGTAAGGCATTTATAAAACTGGAAAATAGCAATGGAGACATCAGCCCACCACGCAGGTGCTCCTGTAATCACTGGCATCCTACCTCCGCCCCCCCCCACTCCTTTACAAGAACGCGGTGTTCTCTTCTGGTTAAGTAAGACTTCAGACGATTCAAGTCCTTTTCCAGTAATATTGTGAGATTTAGCACCAATGCCATGATTTGCCCTCGGAAGTGTTGAGCTGTAATCCGGATAAGCAGCGTCCGTCTTGTATTTAGAGAGCCGTCGTATATACTGTGCCAGGCCGCGTGCAGCACGGTGCTTAGGTTTGACGTATGACCGCACCGACATGAACGCCCGTTGTTGAGAGGCTAACACGGGCCGAACATGAACCATCAGGGAGCGGGCCCAGCCAGCACTCACGGATCTACGGCTCCGTGGAGGAATTCTCAAGCCGACGCCAATATACAGCCTGGGTCAGGGGTGCAGCCACGGAGTACGGACCACTATTGGTGCTGAAGTACCCTAGACCGGTGAATGGTGCACCCCTATGTGCAAGTGCCCCAGGTCCCCGAGGCTGAATGCAACTTTTTTACTGCCAATATACGTATGGATTCAACTGGACCAAATGTAGCTATTTAAGCGCTTCTGTGGCCATGGAGTGACCCCTATATCCAGCTGAGGCAGCATGTCATATATCAGGGCTCCTGAAAGGAGTCAGGACGCCTGATATGCTGTTCTCTGTGTGATAATAATGTACCCCCCCCAACCCACTAGTCAGCCGAGGCAACTGATGAAGTTCCTGCTTCTGGTCACAATACCCGCCTTTGTGTCGTATTGTTTAAGCTTACCCCTACCCTTCGCGCGGACGTGGCCAGTACTCCCGAACGTCGTCGGCACCTGGGCGCGTTTGTCGGCACGTCTGGACAGAACAATATCTAAGCATGCACACTAATCCGCTCACTTAAATCGCTTTCGTTCGAGGCCTGTTCCAAATAATCTCCTTTCGGAGGGGCAGACGCCAAAAATATAGAAAGACATCCTTTTAAAAACATAATGCAGAATTAGGTACTTCGGAGCAGCCTTGAGGAACCATGGCCTGCCTGAAAGGCCCCCTTTGAACCAGGGGGCGTAGCCAAGGCGGGGGGCAGGGACAGCCGCCCCCCCCGAGGGCCCGAAGGGCTCCCCTAAGGACACGATTATGTAACAAGCAGGGCCCTTTTTACCCACCATGACCCTTTTGGCGCTGTCGCAGGGGCCCTTTTCGGGACGCCGCCCTCCCCCGTGAGCGAAATCCTGGCTACGCCCCCTAGTTCCCATTAGCCTGCTAGTTCCAACCCATGTCGCGCCGAAAAATGTGGCCCTGATAATGCTTCGAATAATTTTCCTAATACGGCTGAAATCAGAATTGTCTTATTGAAAATGAGGAGACACTTTTTCCCCTTATCCCTGCTTCAACGCCCATGCAGTTTTTGCTCACCTGCTATTTCCATTTTACCTTCCCATTCCCCAAAATAACGTGCGTACCTAACGTTCGGGACCGACCTTCGACCTCCCCTGTAACGCTGTGTAACATTGCAGCTGATTTCCCACTCCCCCGTGCGTTACCAAATTTATGTAAGGCCCTAAACAGTTGACCTCTGGCGTTGTGGGATTAGGAAGGTAACGTATATGGAAGAGGTGTCAAGCGCCAGCTATGTTCTGCTGGCTGGTTCGGAGCGGGGCCTCCCTTCTCGCCCATGAACGGGTCACTTACCATGCAGGACACCTGTATGGTAATCGTTTCAGGTACTTAGCAGATTATGTCGGGAGTAGATGCCGCCGCACCACCTGGTGTCATCAGATGACCTTTCAGGGCGTCTGAGTCCGCTGGTTGCGTGGTTTCGCATTTACCATAGGCCAGGGGCGGACGCAGACCCGAGTTTTGGGGGAGGGGGCCAAACCCATGTCTGCCTCTCCTCCTGGGGGGGAACGGATTTTTTTGCTCTACAGACCTAGTGTAAACACCTTTTTCAAAAATTTCTCCGGCGTTTGGGGGGCCAAAATATACTTTCCCCCCTCCAGCGCTTTGGGGGGCCATGGCCGGAATGCCCCCCTCTGCGTCCACCCATGCCACAAGCCGAATGTTATGACAGGTTTTCGCAACGTCTTTTCCAAAGGTGTAGTGTCAGGTTGATGAAGACCTACCACTGTAGGTGCCTCGAGGCCTTCACTGCATCATCACCAGGAAACCCTTACGACTGTTCCGATCGACTTCTGGCGTCTGTCTCTTGTGGCGGATTTCCCCATCCTACTTGATGAGGTAGTATGCTGCTTAAACTGCTTGTTCGGTTAGTAGGAAAGCTTCATGATATTAAATGTTATACAGATAAGGTATCAATTTTTCCAGATTTTCTACTAAGGAATAGTTTCTTTTTATAATAGAATTTCCAGATTTTTCCAGTTTCTTACTAAAGAATAGTGCTCTAAAATTGAAAAATCCACTCCCAGATCCCAGTTCATCATAAACTCCCTCCTTTTACATTGGGAGTTTTCCTTCTGGTACGTGACTTGTAACCCACCTCCCCTTCAAGTTGTTCGCGAAATATCAACGTTCAGGTGTCATCTACAAGGTGTTTCAAAGGTACTGCTCTGTTTGAATTGGCCACCATATGGCAAATCTATATATATATATATATATATATATATATATATATATATATATATATATATATATATATATATATATATATATATATATATATATATATATCAATTGAAAACAAATTCTGGAACATTTACGAATATGCATATTTTAATCGGTATTCTGAATTATCAGCTCAAAACGATCCTAGAAATGGTTTGGAAATTACTGCTTATTATCGATTCATAGAATTTTTCCGCAAAAAAAACACTAGCGTGAATTTGGAGCATGAATCATTTTCTGAAAGTGTCATTTATGACCCCAGATGCACCAATCGGTGCGCCATTTACAGCCAAATGGTCCACATATTAGGACCATTCAGTCCAAGCTGGTGATACTTTTGGCACGAATCGATGCATCGTGTGCAACCTTTTGGTCCTGGTACGGGGTACCATTTGATCTGAACTGGTGACACCATTAGCACCAAATGGTGCATCATTTGCAACCGAATGGGCCCTATATTGGGAACATTTGATATCAATCGGTGCCACTGTTGTCACCAATCGGGTCCGGTGTCGGGGGCTCCGCTGCACTCCAACGGGCTCCTAATGGAATTCTCCGATAGGAACCAACTGGACAAGGTTCTGAGATTAAAAATATGAGCACATTAAAACCCACTGGTGCGTCTTTTCCCATACTTATGTTTTTTCCGAGAATTGAGGATGACCGTTACCAGCCTGGTGGAAGTGTACAAACCGGAGATGATTAAGCTGGCCAACCCGATGCTGCCCGAGCTGAGGGAGGTTGGAGGAGGAGCTGGGCAGCGCTGAGACTATGGGATGGATGAGGAGCGGTTTTCACCCCAGTTCCCTGTCAAGTGACGGCGGAGAGGGACCACGGCGGGATAGACTACCATCTCTACAAGTCTGCTAAGCTGAGTGCTGTGTCACGGCAGCACATCCTCCAGCGGCGCAAAGACTTCAGGGAGGGAGCCACCAGCAGTTTCAGGTCCTACAGGCAAGCGGCCAAGGACAAGAGGGAGCTTGATCTGTTCTAGTCTAAGCAGATTGATGATAACATGCGGAAGGGCTCCGATAATAAGTGGGAGATGGCACCGAAGCAGGAGCGGAAGAACCTGCCGGAGGGCTTGGAGGAGGTGGGTGACCCGTGCACTTCAGCAGAGCAGGCGGAGAGCTTCCTGGTGACATCCTTCGATGGGAAGGAGAAAGGAAAAGGCTCCAACATGAGGTGTAGTACACGAGCGAAACCACCACCCTCCTCCTCCAGGCCAACCCTCTGTTCCGGATACGAGCAATCATAATAATGTTTGAAGTTTAACCACGCACCAACTGCTAAGATCATATGGCATCGGAGGGAAAGGGGGAATAAGGTAGGGCAGGAATCCAAATCCTGCCTCTGGGCGGGCTCGAACCCACGACACCCTGCAAATTCAGAATGCCATAAGCCGAGCCGAGTGTGTCCGCTAACCGACCGCGCCACCCAGACCCCCGAATACGGAAGATGCTGCTCTCTGGAAAGCAGCGAGAGACGAGGCAGCCACAGAGTTCGCGGTATGTCTATTGCTGCTGCCGAGCAAGCATGGGAAACAACGGCTGCTGGACTACGGAGGGTTCCAAGATTGACTGGAGAAGCTGGCCTTCTGAGAAGAGAAGAGATCTTTGCTAATTCGCAATGTAAGTTTATATAATTTCAATAAATGTTGAATTATGACCATTTACTTCATCGTTTATTAGCAAGCCAGCTCCGACCTTTTCCATGGTGGCCAAATACAGGCTAAGCACGGTTTGCCACGAAACTTAACCAGGGTGCCGGGGTTTTAAAATCAAGCAAGAGGGCTTAGTGTCTTACAATTTTTATGTATATATGCAATCATAATTTTGCTAGATTTGTGGAAGCTTTACAAAAGCTGTAATTATGACCCAGCACTATGTTGTGCATACATCAGACCTTAGGTCGAGCTAAGCGCATTGGGGGAGAAGCATATACTTATTTATCTGTTTTTCAATTTAGTCGCCAACCAACAAGTGGAACTAACTTGAAATCTAGACGGCCTAAAAAGGAATGATAACTTAAAAAACACAGTCACTACCGATCATCTAGGCAGCTCAAAACATCTTCTGTACATGTCAAAATTATCATAAAAGAAGTCGGCCCTGGGAGCTGACAGAGACCCATTCATCTGTCTTGGTACCCTACAAAGAAGCCCCCTGCTGACAGCGCTCACGCGACCACAACGCCCAACAAAAAGTCGCAAGGAGCGAGTCAAGCGGAACGCAACGTAAGGGAACTGACGGTATAGGACGGATTATGCCAGCAACACGGTAGGCTTTCAAGCTATCATTTCCCTATGCCTGCGTGCTGCACTTAAATATATATATATATAAAGTGCAGTATAAGCATATATGCTCCACGCCTTCCTGTCGAACGGAGCTGGATTTTCTCATATGTGGATATATCTTGCTTCAAGTTCACCACCTGAAGACTACGTTGATATTACTCCAGTGCAGTTTTCCTCACTATTTAATTTATTCAAAATAAAATGGAGCTTATATGTTTGATGAATTAGCGTTTTACCTCAAAGTGCGTTTTTCCCTTCAGCTTTGGGAACAGTGGCCCGCTGCACCGGCGCGACCTGTGCAGCGACGGCCACAGCTGACTCGGAGGCAAGGCCGCTGAGAAAGCCCGAATAGCACGCTTAGAATACACAGGTCAAGAATGATTATTCTAAGTTGTATTCAGCCGAGAATATCATCGCCGGCTGTTAAAGTTATGGTTTTACTCCCATTGTAGCGAAACAATTTTTTGCACGAATGATCACCAACCGATTTGAACAGGAGACGCTGCACTTTCACTCCCCGAGAGAGAAGATTCTCTCTCTCTCTCTCTGTCTCTCTCTCTCTCTCTCTCTCTCTTCTCTCTCTCGCTCTCTCTCTCTCTCTCTCTCTCTCTCTCCCGTATTATGTCTCTGTTGTGAGCACCATTGCACTGGGAAATAAGCGTGTCAGATAATTAATGATGTTGAATATGACAACAACGGATACAATTTTAAAGCACTACGCAACATTTTCTCCGTGCGTGAACTTTTAATGAGATTTATTCGATTCAATGTCGCGTTTAACTTTTTCTAAACTTTCGGAGTCCACAAAAGGCTGAGGAAACCGGTTGCGGCAGGACACAAAGAACTTCAATAGACTTTACAGAACACATCGGGCTAACAAATCCCCGGATGTAGCCTCTCGTTTTGATGTTGGCTGGTCTCAGATGAAGAGTCATAGGCGGATCCAGGATATCCGATCGGGGCCATCCAGACCAGGGGAGGGCCACTTTTCAAGGGGGGGACCAGTGGCGGATCCAAGGGGGGCAAAAAGACATTTGCCCCCCAAACGGAAAAGCTCGGGGCAAAACTATGTTTTTGCCCCCCCAAGTGATTGACCTCCTTTTCCCGGACTCCTTTTTAGTTTATATGCAAGATTTTGGTGCTTCAACTCTCAACTTCAAACAGAACCAGTTAAGTTCAGTGTAAATATTGGCCCTCGGACTGGAAAAAGTATATCTGGCCCATATTTGTCATCCCGTGACGTTTTTTTATACTTCTCGCCTCAATTAATCAAAATTCTTAAGTATTTGGCCGCTTCGGCTGACGTTTTTTCTTTTTCTTGTTTGCCGCTCAAACCGACACAATCCCACGGAGGGACGCTATGTTAGTGGCTTGCCGCTAGTGTCAGTTGAAGTGTTTTCGTTCTGATTTATTTTATTGGCCAAACAGATACTTTTGGGGTATATAAAATTCAAATTCCTTGGTCCCAGCGCCTACGTTGTCCCGGCTAAGTCCGGCGGTGAAGATCGGGTCCAGTACGGGACGTCGAGATGAAAGGATCTGCTAAAGGGAGTGTTCGAAATTTATAATGGGTTTGAAAAATTGCAGTTTAACAGCTCTTGAAAATCCCTGCATATGCTATTTCAATGATAGCCCCTGGATTATATTTCAGCGATTTTAACTATTGACGGCACTGTTGGATTTTAAAATCAAAGGAACATATTGGTCGAACCGAGTCCTCCCAGTCATGAAAATGTGATGCTATCGAGCGAGCCATGCTTGGGCTTCACGATGCTAAACTTTCCACGAAACCCTTTTATTGTGGGTATATATTTTTCCAGATTTCGCAGTCCCAAGTTTTGGAAACCTGTAGTGTTTACTACTTAACCATCGGCTGAAAATTTAAAACATCGACTGTAAAACATTGCCACTAAAATGTCAATGGTGCATCTCATTCGGATGTTCTAGAGCGAGTTATGCTTGTCCCGATTAAGGTTTTCATTTCAAAACCAGAAAACTCTTAGACATCAGAAATTGTAATAAAAGGTAATATTTGTTTCAACGCCGAAAGTCACTCCGAAAATGGCACCTCGACTTTCAGAGTTCTGCAACACAAGCAGTATTTCGGAATGATAAAGTGGAATACTACCGATATGAGAAGTTCTGCAGTGCGTCTGCAAGGTTTTGGTGGAACGGCTTGGCAAGTTTGAAATATTGCATCGAAAAGCATCGTGGAGCTTGTTCGGTTAAGAAGCACATCGAATTCAATTATTCGTGCTCTTCAGATTTTAGACGAAATATATTTCACCGTTATGTGCGACCGGACGAAAGCCCTGGTGAAAAAATAAGGTATGATTAGTTCATGTGACATTGAGTTTGGGAATACCTAGGACCCTAAAGATGATCAGATGACATAAAAGCGCTAAAGACGGCAGCCTAAAACACCAAAGTCCAGAAACTAAAACGTCTAAACCAAAAAGCCAAAAGGCTACTAAGTAAAGATAAGAGGAAAAAGCGTGGAATGAGGTAAATACAACGTTTCGGTCTTGGACGTCGTCAGGCGAGGGATGATCGTCGTCCTGCCTGACGACGGTCAGAGAAACGTTGTATTTACTATCCCACGCTTTTTCTCTTATCTTACCTGACGAGCCTTTGGGCTTTTAGGTTAGACGTTTTAGTTCTGGACTTGGTGTTTAGGCTGCCAGTCTTTAGCGCTTTATGTCATCTGTATCATCTTTAGGTCCTAGGTCATTCCCAAACGCTGCGGCTTATGGCACCCTATCTCAGCAGGCCTCGAGAACTTATCATGTGACATTCTCCTTCTTTCTTTTACTATAGGACCCTGGGGGTATTTATTAAGCTGTCGTCTATTTGACTGTTGAAACAGTCCAGCCCATTTAACCCGCGCCCCACCGGGTCCGGCGCCACTTTCGCCCCACTGGGGGCCATCGATGGCCCTCCTCTAACTCGAAAATATGGGCGTTAGCGCAAATCTGCAAAGTGCAATAGAAAGCTCGCGTGAATTCAGTAGAAATTACTTCACATGTTTTAGTGCTCAGGTCAATGGTTGACCTCAGAGGTCAAATTAGGTCAAGATCGGCTATTTCACTCAAATATGCAATGATTAAGCAAACTGGGCATAACTCTTATGTCATTACAGCTATTGAGGCCGGTAAAGTACATTTGATAGCAAATTGCCAGTACTTTTCCCGCTTGTGGAACGTAAAGACCTCCCGCCAGTGGTTTGACCTCCAGAGGTCACCTGTTGACCTAATATGACCTGAGGTCACGAAAGGTCAAAAGTGACTCCGTATATCAAATGAAAGCCAGTGACAAGACAAACACGATGGTGTTTGTTCCTGCTCTAGCTTAATTAGGTCAAAATTATTGTCAAAATACTGTTTTGACCGGTGACCTTGATGACCTGGAAAAGTCAAAGGCAAATATGACCCCTGGGATCCGTGAAAGGGTGTCAAAAACGTTGTTCTGAGCAGTCTGAGTATTGCAATCATTTTGGGGCTTTATATCATGAAACAACTTTTCCCCATGCTTTTCAATGGGAGAGGTCGCCTGTGACCTGACCTCAGGGCACGAAATCGAAAATCCCGGATATAAACCTTTAGACCCGGAGGGGTTATGAAGTGTAGGAAGTTCAAATTGATCGACTTTGAAATGTAGCTCTTACAGAGCTCTAAATGTGAAGTGAGGTGACCTTGGTTGACCTCGTCTGGTGACCTGACCTGGTGACCCGGGGTAAAAATTTCAGGATGATGGGAAAAAGATGCGTGAGGGTAGAGCCCTCAACCGTGGTGCTGCGCCCCGTCGTTTTTCTGCTATCCGAAACCTTAGGGGCATCGATGGCCCCGGTGGGGGAGGGTTAAGGCCCACGATCTATTTAAGGGCTTCCGGTACTACCGTAATGTCGCAGTTCGATGACTGATCTCTTTTGGGGCACTTTTTGAAACCCTTACTATATATGTGTATTGTCATATACTTACATCGCATGGGTATTGTTCACTACGCATTACATGACGAGCCATGTCATGACATGAATGACACGCAACATTACATGGGTATTGTCTTCTAGCGTCATCACGCCCAATAACCCACTTCTCTAAACCCTTTTTCAATGAGGTATGTTTCACCGTTGGACGTTGGTGGTGAGTGACCAAATTCACCTGGTTATAACCACCTGGTGTATAAGCCAAAACTTTGGCTAATCGCGTGATAGCGAGGTGGCAGATCGATCCTGGCCCGTGCTGTCGCCAGCGTCGGTCTGGAAGGTCACAGAGGTGGGACATCCGGGCATGCACGAGGAACAATGGGTTGACTCCACCGTGTCTTGTGCCGGGTGCCAAAAGTCATCGCCTGCGACCCTCATGATGAGGTCTAAGTCTTGTTAGCTTATACCCTGGTTGATATTTTCATGTGTGGCGTGTTTTCTCAGTTGTTTTCGCACACAGCTGGAATTGCGTTACGGTGCATAGTGTTTGTATCCAATATTTTAAAGTATTCTTCCTCACCTTTGAATGCATTCCTTCACCCACATACGTAGAGCCTAACTGTAACCACGGGGACTGACTCTTCCTTTGGTAATCCGATCCGAGGTGTCTGGGAGGCGCGGTCGGTTAGCACGCGCACGGGAATGGACGGCCAAGTGTGGGTTCGAGCCCACCCAGAGGCTGGATTTGGCGCCCTGTCCTGGCTTGTGCCCCTTCCCCTCTGACCTCTGGCCTCTGACCTCTATGAACTCAGCAGTCAGTGCGTCGTTAAACCCCGGAAATTATTATTGACCTGACCCGACGTCAGGTCAATCTCGTCCGCCCGTACTGCACTCGCTGTACTACTGTCTATAGCGCTGCAGTTGTACCCAGGTGTACAAGCTATTACGAAAAGTCATTCAAACTCTAACCTGCAAGTAATCTGAGTACGAAAGTAAATGGTGGAAACAGAGACCGCCAAGATACCGGGAACCGCATATCCCACTTTTTCACCACCTATGGCAGCAACATCATCACATGGTTTCAGGAATAGCATGTCATATTTTAATCACTTATCGACACCAAATGGGTTGTTTGTATTTATACATATCCTAGGCACATTTTCAATGGTCATAACCGATATCACATCTGTCCGAAATTGCACCTGCAAACGAACCAAATCAACGGAACGGAAAGTAGCGCAAGAAATTCCCGAAGCTTGTCCCTTCATTTTGTTTTATTGTGGAGATCTTAAAACCCTTTGTTAGACAGAGTTGAAGAAGACGGCATGGAATGTCGATCTTCAAGAGTGAGTGGACCCGGAGGTGATATGCTTCACGGCTGATTAATTGAATAATTCACTGCGCACTCTAGAGTTTCTGTTGTTCACGAATTGTACTTATATGAAGGGGTGGGTCGGCGTCCGCAGTAAGGATTGGTTGTACTTACATAAAGGGATGGGTTGGCGCGGTAGCGATGCACTACAAGACCATCAGTCACGCACTGGGTCGTATTTTCTCACCCACCAGCACCGGGAATGCATTACAAAAAGCGTTTAGGCTCATCGTTTGCGCACCCAGAAAGAGATGAGAGCTTATGTTCGGAACTTAATGACTATCTCCCAGGCAGCAGGGCCCGAGGCCTAGCCATTTACTCTGTACTAACGGTTAAGGCGCTGAATGGGCTTTCTCAGACAAAGTTGGATGGAAGCTCAATCAATACTTATTGATAATTAACAGCTAAATGAGTGCAGGCCCCCGCCTTTCACGACAGGAAATGCAGGGTGATTCGATGAGCTGAAATTTAAGACTAAAATCCGGCATCCCAGGTGTAAGTCTTCGGTACCTTGAGATACAATAATGCTCAGGCTGCTGGCATTTCCTGGACATTTTTGCCTGTCTGCGCCACAAAAGAATGCCAATATAAATGGAGTATTTTAAACTAAATCAGGCTGTTTTTACAACCCAATGTGACACTTAAAAATATTTATTATTTGTATTTATGTATTTGAACGTAATCCACGTGTGACACTAGTTTTTGAAGCAAGCTATGCGCATTTATAATCGTAAGCACCAAAGTTACGTTTAGCACGTAGGTTTGAAGTGGTCCAAGCAATACAAATTCGTGCAGCATGCGCAGTGGGACTTGAGTAAGACGTGCAGAATGTGCAGTGGGAATTGAGTAGAATTTTGTTTTCCCCAGGCTACCCCACACCATGTGATCACCCGGGGAGGAAGGAGCCGAAAGATGGTGAAATGTTACCCTTTTCTATGCGAATAGTCAGTTCGGGGCTAAATGAATGAAATATCCATAACGTGATTTCTCGGCATGCTCCACATGGCTGTCTCAGTTCAAATCTCATTATGAAATTGTCGCATTCCCTTTAACACGAGCAGTGGAGAGGGCTCTGGCGTCAATGAACAGTGGACAGGTCCTAAAGTACATTCCTGAGATCTAACAAACCAAGATGGAAAAACGCCTGTTTGGGGGGATGTGGGAGGCGATAGCGATCTACACTATAGCCAAGTTTTATTGTTCTAGCTCTTTAACTTCAGGGTCAAACAAGGTCGTACAGGTCACATTTGAGCAGTGCTTCAGCCCGATGAAGGAAATGCCATATTTGCTTATTTGGGAAATGTCATGATCATGTGGAAGAGAGGTCGGGAATACACTAAAAGCAGCGCTAGGCTGGACAGTGAACTAGACCTGACCTTAGGTCAGGTCATTTTTATGTTTTGACCTAGTATGGTCATATTATACATCATTGGATTCGCCGTAACGAGATAAAGCGAATGGTGCCTAAAAACTATTCGAACTCCACTCTGTCAAACGCTAGAGCCCGGAAACTCTTCTCTAACGTGCCACCTTCTTTGACTTGTCATGACTTCAATATTGACCTGACCCAAAATGTGACGGATGCAGTTTCGTCATGAATTTTTATGAGCTATCCAACAGCGTTTGCGTTTTTCCGCTATTCCAAATGGGAGGTGAGTTTGAGGGGGTGTTTGAACAACCCCCACCAGGGCGAAGGTGGCTCGGAGGCCCACCGGGGCGGGTGTTGAATATGGCAGCATTGGTTTCTCGATGCGCTCTACAAAACTGCTGCATCATTTAAAATCCCATTACAAAAGTGGAACACTCTCTTTAAGGTCACCAGCAGAAGTATAGGGGAAAATGAATTGTATACCCCTAGCGTTTGTTGGGGGAAAATAAATGGGAAACCCATGCTTGAGAACCGTCGTTGACAAAAAAAGAAGAAGGTTATCATGTAAAGGCGGTGGGGGTATTTTTCAACCCTACATTATAAAAGCTTACTTGGCAAGACAATTAACTTCACCAGGCTTCCATACCCTGCCGTTAGACGCGTGGGCTTCTATGGAGCTTTGGAATATTATTTTCAGGATGCTTTTTGTTGATCCCGAAATCTCTACATAGGTATTCTTATGGTTAGAGGAACCATTTTGGAAAATATTTATTTATTTTTCAATACGTACGTACAATTCAAGGACGATTACTTATTCATGGTGGCGACCCTACCAGTTTGGCTTAGCGTAGGCCACCGCTTCAAAATCTTCTCATTTTTACATACCCTTTCCGGAAAACATTTCGGCTCTGAGTAGCTGAAAGAACAGGAATTAAAAAAGAAAAGCTAGCTGTTATGGAACTTACGACTGTGGCTCCCTTCTAAACGCTAATTCACTAATTTTTCAATTAACTAATCCGAAATTAGCTCATGATCTGATAACCGGGGAATCAGCGATTTTCGGACTTTATTAGCAAAATGCACACGGTTCAATTCTGATGCAGAGGAATAAAATGACTGTTTTTATTGAAGAACATTACTTTTATGACATCAGGTTCGAGGTTAAAAATGACAACGGTGCAGAAAGTGTTCTGCAAATGCTCAAGAAAATGATGGTGCAGGAGTATGCAAATGATTTATTAGAACCTTATTCCAAGGTCGTGTTATTATCAGAGCAAAAGAATATGGCGATTTAAAAAACATAAAATATCAATAGATGCTGAAGGACCAGCTCTATAGCTTCATAAACAAAAGACTTCAGCAAAGTGGGTCGTGTCAGGTTGTCGCGTCTTCCATGAACACGTGCAGTACACGTGCTTCAAGTTTAACCATGAACTTGATGAATGGCTTGTTCCTCATGAATGGCTCGTTTAAAGTCTGAACGGAATAACCGTCGTTATGACCCTGCGCAAACTTTGCAAATTCTGCCGAGAAAAGCTGCTGCGTCTGGCCTTGGCCTAAAAATCTAGCTGTAGCACTTAAGTTCTAACGCAAATTGGATTAATCTGGCGAATTAGTCTTGGTCTCAGTGGTGTAATTACATGCAAAACACAATGTTCTGACATACTTTTTGGCAAACAATTACATTTGTGCTAACTTCCCATTCCTGTGATAGCTGCGTCTCTGGGTACGGCATTGGTTCTTGCATTTCCGAGTTGAAACCTACCTGATTCTCTCGATTTCGAGTGTTGTGTTGTTCCGAAGTCTTGTGACGAGGATTCGTAGAATGTTGATCATAAAGAGAAGATTGATCTGAAAGAGAGGAATGTATGGCTTAAAACTGCCTTGAAAGATAAATCCTCACTTGACTATATCACCTTTGTGTTTCATCTGACTGGAGGGGAACTCGGCTGATGCGGGACGTTGCTTCTAGACAGTTTCTTTACAGAAGAAAGCGGGGTCCGGGCCCGCGAACTGAGGGATGTCGTTTGAATCCGGAATGAGGCTCTGTTGGCCGTCGTTTCGATATGCAAATGGTGCAACCATTCCCCAATGCATATGGATAGAGTAGCCTGAAGCGGCTTTTCATACAAGTAGAGCAAGGACCGGCTACACGACACTGAAAAGGGGCTGAACCTCACGGAGAGAATGGGTGTGCGTGGCTCAGTGGTAGAGCGCCTGCCTACAGATCCGCAGGTCCTGGGTTCAATGCCCGGCCAGTTCTCTGAGCAAGTGAAAACTGATACCTCCCAATAGCGCAAGTTCGTGATGCCAACCCTCAACCCTGGCAGCTTATTCATCGTTAAAACCCAGCAATGAATATTCCCGTCGTGGCAATGTCTGCTATAGCGTGCGTTAAACCCCAACAATGTCTGCTATAAAAACAGGCAATATCTGTCACATTTGTTCATGGGCGCTATATACGATTTAAAGACTGGACTTTGGCCAACACTAAAGTCTAGGCAATAAACTGTCATTGAATTGGGTCGTCGCTCTCTTTGCAGCGTTCGCGTAATGTGGATGGATCGGCGACACCCGAGCTGAGGTCAAGGTCACTGACCCCGAGTGCGACGATCATTGGTGCTATGATGATCCAGACCAAGTCTTGCTCGGCGTAGCCCTGCCAGCAGTGGTTGGGCACAGCCTGTTCCGTCAGCGCCGCCCACACCGCCGCGAACACCGCTGGAAGGCCTGGAACCGACGCCGCACTCGGTCAGGGTTCGTGGTGGTCCTCCACCGACTGACCAGCGGTGAAGCCAGCGGCAGAGGGGAATGCAAACCGAAAATGATGTCAGGTGGGGGAGAATTCAGATTTGTGGGGTTGCACGCTTTTGTGTGGCCTATGAATTTTAGGAATGGTAGAATGACATAACATTGTTTTGTATTTCATCCCTTTACACAGGTTTTCTTGACTATACTCAGTACTCTGATTTACTCGTTCTTAAAGAGTGCATCTATTGCCCGACCTGGATAGCGTAGACATGATAATTTCACCCGTGGGTGGGAGACTTGCGTTTGTAACCGGACGGAGTAAAAAAAACATTGGGGTATCACAAGAGTGAATCTGGGTGTCCCAAGAACAGTGCTCTGGATCTGACGAAATGTTCAGAGCTTGTTTCGACAGGGGGAAGGGATGAAGCAGCGCAAGTTATGAAACAGGCTCTAGATTTGACGTAAATCTGTTATTCTTATGGATCGAACATGACTGGTTTGCGGCCTCGCTCCCTCGATTTAAGGGTGCGTGCTGTGATGATCATATCGCTGATTAGTTTGCCTGTCCAAAGGCTTACAGACAATGGTTGTCCTCAGACTTTGAAGAAACCGTAGGTTCTCCGACCTGGATTGACAGCTCCTCACCCCAGCCCATGAGATGGAGGAACTTGAAGGGCGCCTTGGCGTCGAAGATGGAAACGGTGATGCGCGAGTGGAGGAAGAAGCCCTCGTTCCACATCCACATGATTGATGCCAACCGTCCGTACATCTGTAGTGCCATTACTGCCTTACATATCCAGTCCTGGAACAGCACAGCCGAATATATCCATTATCCAGTGATGAAACAGTACAGCCGAACATAACCAATCCTGGAACAGCACAGCCGAACATAACCAATCCTGGAACAGCACAGCCGAACATAACCAGTCCTGGAACAGCACAGTCGAACATAACCAGTACTTAACAGCACAGTCGATCAATCCAATCCTGGAACAGTATAGCCGAACATAACCAGTCCTGGAACAGCACAGCCGAACATAACCAGTCCTGGAACAGCACAGTCGAACATAACCAGTACTTGAACAGCACAGTCGAACATAACCAGTACTTGAACAGCACAGTCGATCACATCCAATCCTGGAACAGCACAGCCGAACATAACCAGTCCTGGAACAGCACAGCCGAACATAATCAGTCCTGGAACAGCACAGCCGAACATCACCAGGCTTGAAAAACGCAGCCGAACATAACCAGTCCTGCAAAAGTACAGTCGAACATATCCAGTCCCGAAACAGCACAGCCGAACGTATCCATTACTGCAAAAGTACAGCCGAACATACCTAGTACTGCAGCTATTTAGTGGAAGGAGTGAAAATTAAGTTGAAAACTAACTATTATGTGACCGCTACCGAGTTTGCTGGAATGGTAAAATAAAATGCGCATCGAACGTTGGGTTCTGAAAACGTTTATCACTGACATTGACGTAAATGCAGCACGGAAGGTTTCTCAGGACTATCGTCACTTGACCTGTCTCCTAGAATCCTGGATGAAAAATTGAACAAAGTCACTGCGATTATATATTCGGACACAGCCCTTCATAAGAGTATTTATCAAACAGATGATGGTTTCACAAATCCTTGGTCATTGTGTGAGCTGCGACATTGAGTTTCGATAACAAAATCAGAATGCTTAATGATATTCTAAAGCATTTCCGGCATTTGTCATTCGGCCGGCCGTGTTTAACGGCCATCAATTCGAATTCGCAGTCCACACTATGACCCAGAATTTGCATAATCATCTACTGTCGGATGGTTATGCATCCGATAATCAATCGATGCATCTAATAAGGGCTGTGCCCAAATATATATCACAGTGAATTTGTTCAATTTTGCATCCAAGATTCGAGGAGATAGGCCAATGAACAATTTGAGGACCAAACTTTATTGTTCCTGTTCATGACTGGCTGTTAATACGATTAGTAGAACATTTATTACAGAACAAGTTACGTTTATTGGTAGAACATTAACGGGTGGGATTTTATACTCTGACGAGGCTTACTGCCGTAATAAATGTTCTATTAATCGTAAAAATAAACAGCATAGTCACCCTGCAGCACCTGTCCCTGCATCCTGACGGATCAGCCCCACGCCCCGGTGTACTCATTTGCTCACATTTTTTGATCATCGCTCGTAAAACCACCAAGAGCCCACAGCTCGACAGGACCTATTCAGGGCACAGGCGTGCTACCAGCACCCAACAAAATCAAACCGGGCTTTCGATCTTGGGGTACTCAAAACCTCTCCTGCTAATGAAGCATTTCCTGCCTTTGCGCCTGTAGTGGAATGGACTCATCTCCTTCAACAAAAGGCCGGAGTATAGCATAAGATACGCATTCCCCTACGTTAAGCCACAGCCGAGAAGGTGGGTGACTCCGCCTGTAGGCTTCTCTTTTGTGTTATGTGGGAGCAGGGGGGCGGGGTTACGTTATATTTTCTGAAACGCCAATGCTGGTTTAAAGTATTTTTCCTACTCTTCGTAGAATCCCGACCCCCGAGCTGTGGAACAGCATTGTTCTGACAGTGTAGAAACACTGCGGTAGGAGGTTGACATCTTTTGGCTCCAGTGCTCTCCGCCGCTTGAAATTAAAAGCACTGATGCAGCAAAGGCTCCCTCCACAGAGCGGACTCGATGAAAGCAAACTGAGTGGTTGCCCCGGGCTGAAGTAGGCGAAACAACCAAACCGCAAAACGGTCGGAGATCCGGACATAAACTTACCAGTCTCTCTCGACTCGGACTTGCGTTTAATTGCACATGCCAGGGTTTCACACTTGCGGCCACCATGTCATGAAAATTCAGCGGTTTCCTAGTATGGTTTTTTTACAGCTTATGAACAACAAAACAAAGATGCCATGTTTAACACGCGCAGTGGAGGGGTAGGGTAGGAGGTCCTAAAGTGACCCCCTAACCTATTTTCGGAGGTGGTCGGAGGCCCATTCATGTACCATCAAATGTACGCTACTTGGGTACATTTCAGTGAATTAGTGAGCGCGTTGACTGTGAAATGAATTTTGAAATGCTATAATATTTGTTTTATTTATAGGTTTTCAAAATCAGACCTGTATTTTGAGACCGTCGTAATCGCGCGTTCCCACCAGTTCACCTTACTGTACACCGAGTGGTAACATAATAACGTCATATAATCGAGTTATATGTCAAATACACACCAAGTGGAGGTCAAAGGTCACAGGTCAAGGTCATTGACCTCAGTATTCCAGTCAGGTAGCATTATTCCGCATCACGTATGCTATGACTTCATAGTTAAGACTACTCGATATCAGGGTCAAGATCAAAGTCTTTTGAAGGTCAGCTTTCATTTCCCGCCCAAAGACTGATATAGTGCCATTTTTGTACATTTTCGGGAACATGTAATATTTTGTTATCTCATAGCTCAGTGATCTTTGAAAGACCTTGACCTCAAAATTTCAGAGAAAATGGCGTGGGCCTTCCCTCAATGACCTTAGTCCGCTTTTGGTGTATTTCCCGCTTTTTACCGCATAGTCATGCAGTGGCGGATTCAGGGGGCAAAAAGGCAATTGCCCCCAAACGGAAAAGCTCGGGGCAAAACTATGTTTTGCCCCTAAAGGATCAACCTCCTTTTCCCCCGACTCCTTTTTAGCTTGTAAGCAAAACTTTGGTGCTTCAACTCTCAACTTCAAACAGAATTAGAGAAGTTCAGTGTAAATATTGGGGCTTGGATAGGAAAAATGTATCTTGAGCCCATATTTTCACCCCGTGACGTTTTTTGCTCTTCGTCTCCAGTTCCCAAAATCCTACCGAAAAGGCATATTGTAGCGCAATTTTCACTGTGCGACGTTTTTTGCTTTTCGACTCTGGTTTGCCCCTCCCAAACCAACCGGCTAGATCCGCCACGTAGCCATGGTATTTTCCCAATTTGCACGGCCTTCAGCACGGGCCAGATTTGATCTTTACGACCTTGTTTGATCTTAAAGATATGGACCTAGGTCGATGAAATTTAGCTTAAAGTAGATCACCATCGCCCCCACACCCCCGCAAAAACGTTTTTCTAACCGTCTTGATTTTTAGATCTCAGGGGAAACTTAAGAATCCACTCCGCTGCCGCTTGACGCCAGACTATTCTCCGCTGTGCGTGCTAATTCAAAGTGCATTTGTGCTCCGTTCAATACAGAAAAGCAGGAAACTGGTCATTCCTTGACATTTAGTTTGAACGAGGAGCAGTGTGCATTGATCCAGGCTTCGGGGCAGTGTCGGTAATGGTCTCCTTGCGTTCAGCAGTGGCCGTTTGCCGCTACATCTGCGATTGCAACGGTCCGTCATCTGCAGTCAATTTATCGCCACCAAAATGATCTATAGATGTGCTCTTCAAGGGTATGAGGCCTGCGCTGGGGATTTATAAACAGCATCTGAGTGGCAAAAACTGATAAAGCGCCTGCTACGGTCAAGTTGATAGATTAAGTTTAGGAATAAAGCTTATACCCAGGGGACAAAGTGCAAAAAGCTGTCCGGCGTGTTGTAAAAGGTTGTTGCACAGAAATGAAAGCCCTGAAGATTCAGGATCATGACCTTGGGTGGACAACCGATACAGCGCCTACTCGTTGTCCGCAGGAGGTGCATTTGTCAAAGGATGAACGCGCAAAATCGACCCGCCCCTTGTACTTAAACAGCTTTTAACTAAGCTAAAAAGACCGTTGGTGGCAAAAACATAATTTAATTTTCAAGCTCAAAATACACTGCTTCTACACATGTCAGTTTCTGTATTCTGGTTTGGTCCTATCACGTCATTTTGCCAGGTGCAGCTCAGCGAAAGGGGTCTACGTCAACACCCCTTCTAGCTCAAAACCTATATCTCGTATGGGTTAAATGAACAGCCGTAAAACTTGTACACATGTCGCTTAACATTTTCAGTATAATTGCTACAAAAATTGTTTAGACACCTAGAAGAGCTATTGAGCTATGACGTCATATCTCAACACGTGCAAATGCACTGTTTTCAAGCCAATTGGGAACATTGTCCGAGATGTTAGCTTCTTGCTTCAGCGCAGGTAACAACTGATTGGATAAGCAAATAGTTCCAAATATTATCTTCCTGATTGAAATCAACTATTATTCTCTATGCTGAATAGAAAATTGCGCAATGGGTGTCCTGCCCAATACTCCAGCACGTGCAACATCGCCTGAGGGACATCGTTACACCCCTTTCAGTTAAGCTCAAGTAGATTAAACTCAATTCAGTTAACAAACACTAAATTTTGCAGATGTAATGCTTCACATGTTTAATATATTAACACAAAGATTTGTGAGACTATAATGATTATTGCAAAAGTTATGGCCATTCCTCAAAACAAATGTATATGCATGGTCCAATGCAAAATGTAGCACTGCAGTGCTCTTATGGCAGTGATGTTTGGGAGTAATTTGGTCCGCCTGTAGTTATCATGTGCCGCATTGCAGCTCCCGTCTGAAAACTGAAGAGGTATGCTGTGCGCCTGAGCATATGTTCCCTGGTATGAACGGTAGCGCAGGGTACCCCCGTGTTTGTCCGGTCTGTTCCATTGTAGCACCAAACCTTAGGAGTTGAGATCAAAGATCATTACCCACATTTGACTTTCATAGCCCACGTCCAAAGATATATTACATGCAAATAACAGACCATGCATGCTTCTGTCGCTAACTAAGGTCGACTTTGAACCTTTTTCTAAAAAAAGTTACCGAAAGAAATAGCGCAGGAAGCTTGCAAATGGCGAATCACTAACAAACACGAGAAAGACGCCAGTACACAATGCCGTGATTGGAAATCTCGTCAGTTTTTAAGCAAAACGGTAGGATTATAAATGTTGAAATATATTATTTTCTAGGTCATCTCCAATGGGGTTGTTAATGAGGCACCGCAAAAAGTGAATTTACCCGCGCAGGGTTGATGTATTGTATACAAGTCTTACACGAGTAGCTCGAGATTAGAATGGATTTGAAGCGATGGAATGGTGTGTTTGCTGGTAGACTTTGGGTCCTGAATAGATATTACATTGCGGGACCTGATTAAAATATCATGATCTATCATGTTTTAGCCGCGTTTTTTATAGAAAGAGTCTGGGAACCCGATGCATGGCCTCAACAAATAACGTTTATGTTCTATCAGCTCTGATGAGCGCAAAAATGCGACAAAAATGTCACTATTACCCGACAAACTTCAGACAGTTGCTCAGCACGCCACAAAAAAGGATTCGCAATGATCTGAGTACATAATATGCAGAGCGCATCATTTTCCAAGGTAATACTGCAGACAATTTATGCTACGTTGAGTGGGAGATAAGATCAAATTTCACAAAGGTTCGTCATGGTGAAGTTTTTGAAGAATCTGCGATGGCGCATTATCAGGAAATTGTCAGTCAGAGGAAAAAGTGGCATCCTGATATCAGAATCGGTATTTTCACGAAAAGCGCTGTCATTATGCTGACAGGAAGCGTCCCTCTGATAATAAAAAAGCAAGTAGATAGGCATGTAAGCTAATCTGAGCCTCCCGAATTGATAGCATGATTTCCTGAGCAGCTCTGGGGCCCTCAGCTGAGCAGGGCTCGCCGAGGCTGATGAGGACCCCTGAGCTGGTATGGGGCTCCTGAGCTAATTATGTGCTTCCTGACTTGATCTGGTGCCCCTGAGCTGGTCGGGACCACTGAGCTAATCCCTTGTCCTCTGAGCTGATAGGGTGCTCCCTGAGCTGATCTAGATCCCTGCTCTGGTCTAGGGGATAGGAGCTGATCTGAGCACCCCAGCTGATAGATCTGGTGCCCCTGAACAGATATGTTGCCCTCTGAGCTGAAATAATGCACCCTGAGTCGATCTCCTGAGCCCTTATTGTGCCTCCTGAACTTATATGATGCCCTCTGAGCTAGTCCGGTGCCCGCTGAGCTAATCAGGTGCCCTTTAAGCTGATTTGAGCCTCCTGGGTGGATAAAATGATATCCTGAGAAGGTCTGGGCCCCTGAGCTGGTATGGGGCTCCTGACCTGATCTGGTACCCCGAGCTAATCTGGGCAACATCTTGGTCGATGATCACTTAGCTGAACTAATGCTCCCGGATTCGATCTGGTGCCTCCTGAACCATAATTTTAACTCCTGAGCCAAATGCACCCTGACTCGATCTTGGGCCTCCTGAGTCATTATTTTGCCTCCTGAACCCATCTGATGCCGTCCTAGCTAGTCGGGTGCCACCTTTTTATCGCCGCTCCCTAGGATCCAGCAGTGTAGTAGTCAATGTATATAATTAAGAGTGCCTAAGCATCACAAGACGTTTTAGCGATGGCTCATTCCTCCTAAGCTCCATTTTACAAGGGAAGTTTGCATTGTGTTCTTATTCCCCATCTATTCAAGATCAGTTCAGGGGCATCCTAGTGTGGATCAGAGCCCTCCAAAGCAGCTGTCCCCCAGTTGTGCCTCCAGGGACTAGACTAGCTCAGTGGCATCCCGAGATTATGGGAGTTGGCCTTGTATTCTTATTCTCTGTCTATTCAAGATCAGCTCAGGGACCTCTGATGTGGACCAGAGCTCCCCAGCGCAGCTCATGCTTCGCCCAGCGACTAGACAAGCTCAGTGGTCCCCAGAGAAGGGGTTATCAGACTAGCGTAATGAGGCCCAGGTAGGCTCATAGGGCCTTGAACCAGCTCAATGAGCCCCGTAACACTTTAAGGCGCCTGATCACCTCAAGGGGCCTCCGGCCAACTAGGGAACTCTAACAGGTTCAGCTCCCAGACCAGCTCAGGGTACCCCCAAACTCCATACCAGCTCAGGGTACCCCCAGGAGCCAGATCCGCTCTTGGGTCTCAAATCAGTTCAGGGGCTATAAGTCAGGTCAGGGGACAAGATCAAGTAAGGGACACTAAATCAGCTCAGGAACCTTTTATCAGCTCAGGGATCCCGATCAGCTCAGGAGCCCCAGGCTGCTCAGGAAATCACATAATCAACTCAGGAGGCCCAGGTGAGCTCAAAGGGTACCAGATTAGCTCAAAGGGCACCATATTAGCTCTAGAGGTATCAGAATAGCTCGGAGGAAACATATGGGCTCAGGAAAAAATTATGGCTCAGGAGGCACCAGATCGACCAAGAAGTTGCCCAGATTAGCTCGGGGTACCAGATCAGGTCAGGAGGCTCTTAATCAGCTCAGGAGCCCCATACCCGCTCAGGGACCTAGATCTCCTCAGGATATCATTTTATCAACCCATGAGGCTCAGATCAGCTTAAAGGGCACCTGATTAGCTCAGGAGAACTCGACTAGCTGAGAGGGCATAATGTGAGTGCAGGAGGCACAATAAGGGCTCAGGAGATCCAATCAGGGTGCATTATTTCAGCTCAGGGGACAACATATCTGTTCAGGAGGCACCAGATCTATCAGTTCGTGGGCCCAGATCAGCTCCTATCCCCTAGAGCAGAGCAGGGGCCTAGATCAGCTCAGGGAGCACCCTATCAGCTCAGGGAACAAAGGATTAGCTCAATGATCCCGACCAGCTCAGGGGTACCAGATCAAGTCAGGAAGCACTTAATTAGCTCAGGAGCCCTATGCCAGCTCAGGGGTCCTCATCAGCCTCGGCGGGCCCAGCTCAGCTAAGGGCCCCAGAGCTGCTCAGAAATCACGTTATCAACGCGGGAGGCTCAGATTAGCTTACTTTCGTACCTACTTGTTTTTTATTATCAGGAGACGCTTCCTGTCAGCATAATGGCAGTTCTTTTCGTGAAAATACCGATTCTGATATCAGGGATGCCACTTCTTTCTCTGACTGGCAATTTCCTGATAATGCGTCATCGCAGATTCGTCGAAAAACTTCACCGTGGCGAACCTTGTGAAATTTAATCTCATCTCCACTCAACGTAGCATAAATTGTCTGCAATATTAACTTGGAAAATGATGCGCCC
Organism: Lepas anatifera; assembly: GCA_034440635.1. Taxonomy (NCBI): domain Eukaryota; kingdom Metazoa; phylum Arthropoda; class Thecostraca; family Lepadidae; genus Lepas; species Lepas anatifera. The sequence goes on along the minus strand of JAOTON010001724.1, from coordinate 159,916 downwards.
TGCATATTCTGTACACAAATCACTGCGAGTCCTTGTTTGCTGGCGTGCTGAGCAACTGTTTTGCGTCTCTCGGGTAATAGTGACATTTTTGTCGCATTTTTGCGCCCATCAGAGCTGCTAGAACATAAACGTTATTTGTTAACACGCGCATTGACGGGGGCGGGTACCCGCCTCCCCCTCGGGTTTTTCGTAGACAGCAGAAAAACGGCGGCGCGCAGCGCCGTACTTAACATACCTTTTCCCTCATCATTTCTGCAACTTCTGTGAAAATTTTGAGGATAGGTCATCTCAGGTCAGGTCACCAGTACAGGTCAAGTGACCCGACCTCAAAAAAAGTTTAAGATAGCATAAGCCGGAGCAGGGTGAACTTATCCAATTGAAACTTATATCCCATAATGGGCTCACTGAGTTTTTAAAATATGTTCCGGTATTTTTATATCGATGACCTAAGGTCAGGTACGAAGCATGACCTCTCCATTGGTAATACATGGGAAATATGGTTTTACTGAATAACTCAGTAACAGATGGTGATAGAGCGTTTATTTTAGCTTCATTAGACTCGCCTTGGCTTTGCGGTTCTAATGATATGCATTTTATATAATTTGACCCTGACCTGACCTCAGGTCAGGTCAAATCTTTTATTTGACCTAGCAAGGTCAAATCATATATCATTCGATTTGGCTTCTGCGAGGATTCATAGAGTTTAAGTCGTTTTCTCTATCTTTACTTGTTCAGATGTAATTGCCGAAAAACTTAATTTACATGTTATCCCTATGACGGCATGTGACGGCATGTTTTTGACCTCTGGTGACCTTAAATGTGACCTGACAAAAAATGGTACAAATATTTTCGATGGAGAAGCGGATGGGCTACCCAACACAGTTTACCGTTTTTGCTACCTACCGTGGTTCTCGAGATCTTAGGGGGCGGGTACCGCCCCCTCGTCAATCCGAAGGTGGCTCAGACCCCCGTCAATGCGCGTTTTAAGGCTATGCATCTTGGTTCCAAGACTCTTTCTACAAAAAACGCAGCTAAAATATGATAGATCATGATATTTTAATCAGGTCCCGCAATGTAATATCTATTCAGGACCCAAAGTCTACCAGCAAACACACTATTCCATCGCTTCAAATCCATTCTAATCTCGAGCTACTCGTGTAAGACTTGTATACAATACATCAACCCTGCGCGGGTAAATTCACTTTTTGCGGTGCCTCATTAACAACCCCATTGGAGATGACCTAGAAAATAATATATTCCAACATTTATAAGCCTAACGTCTTGCTTAAAAACTGACGAGATTTTCAATCACAGCATTGTCTACTGGCGTCTTTCTCGTGTTTGTTAGTGATTCGCCATTTGCAAGCTTCCTGCGCTATTTCTTTCGGTAACTTTTTTTAGAAAAAAGGTTCAAAGTCGACCTTAGTTAGCGACAGAAGCATGCATGGTCTGTTATTTGCATGTAATATATCTTTGGACGTGGGCTATGAAGGTCAAATGTGGGTAATGATCTTTGATCTCAACTCCTAAGGTTTGGTGCTACAATGGAACAGACCGGACAAACACGGGGGTACCCTGCGCTACCGTTCATACCAGGGAACATATGCTCAGGCGCACAGCATACCTCTTCAGTTTTCAGACGGGAGCTGCAATGCGGCACATGATAACTACAGGCGGACCAAATTACTCCCAAACATCACTGCCAATAAGGGCACTGCAGTGCGCTACATTTTGCATTGGACCACGCTTATACATGTGTTTTGATGAATGGCCATAACTTTTGCAATAATCATATAGTCTCACAAAACTTTGTGTTAATATATTTAACATGTGAAGCATTACATCTGCAAAATTTAGTGTTTGTTAACTGAATTGAGTTTAATCTACTTGAGTTTATCTGAAAGGGGTGTAACGATGTCCCTCAGGCGATGTTGCATGTGCTGGAGTATTGGGCAGGACACCCATTGCGCAATTTTCTATTCAGCATGGAGAATAATGGTTGATTTCAATCAGGAAGATAATATTTGGAACTATTTGCATATCCAATCAGTTGCTACCTGCGCTGAAGCAAGAAGCTAACATCTCGGACAATGTTCCCCAATTGGCTTGAAAACAGTGCATTTGCACGTGTTCAGATATGACGTCATAGCTCAATAACTTCTAGGAGTCTAAACAATTTTTGGAGCAATTATACTGAACATGTTAAGCGACATGTGTACAAAGTTTTACGGCTGTTCGTTTAACCCATACAGAGATACAGGATTTGAGCCAGAAGGGGTGTTGACGTAGACCCCTTTCGCTGAGCTGCACCTGGCAAAAATGACGTGATAGGACCAAACCAGAATACAGAAACTGACATGTGTAGAAGCAGTGTATTTTGAGCTTGGAAATTAAATTTTGTTTTTTGCCACAAACGGTCTTTTTAGCTGAGTTATAAGCCGTTTAAGTCCAAGAGGCAAGGGCCGATTTTGCGCATGCATCCTTTGACAAATGCACCTCCTGCGGACAACGAGTAGGCGCTGTATCGGTTGTCCACCCAAGGTCATGATCCTGAATATTCAGGGATTTCATTTCTGTGCAACAACCCTTTTACAACACGCCGGACAGCTTTTTGCACTTTGCCCCCGGGTATTATGTTTCAACCCCTGAAACTTAATATTGTTTGTCTGAGCTTAGTATAATCCGTCACCGACTTGTGTGAGACCTTCATGTTGTGTCTCCCTGTTACGGCTTGTTAGCATGGATTTATAACCGAAACGATGCGTAATCCTCAAGCCAACAGTGCTTGGCGTGAACCGTCTCCAATGCCAGCACCTGACTCACAGAACCTGGCTTATATTTGCATCCTATAACATCTAGGTACAGTTGAACATGGTTGCAAACTCGATTCACTGACACCTTTAAAGGTGCACCAATAGTTGAGGGAAATACACACCTCTGTTTGAATAAGAAAGTGTCCCCTAGTCTGTCTTTCTTTGCAATAAACAAATAGCTGGGTCAAAGCCTTCAGCAAAACAGCAGTCCGAAGCATGTGCAGGTGCCTGCTTTTGGTGAAGGTGTCTCCCTACAACTTATCCCTACTCCCTACTCCCTCCCTGGGCCGTATGGCGCCCCCCCCCCCACATATGCCTCTCCCATCGGAGACCCTGAATCCGCCTATATCTGGAACCACATGAGCTTAACCCTTGCCCCAGTGGCGGGTATGAGCCACCTTCGCCCTGATGGGGAGGCTAAAAAACACCCCACGATCTAAAAAACTAAGAGAGCTAGAAAAAAGCGCAAAACGCCAATCGAAAGCTCTTCAAAAATAATATCGAAAATACTTCAGTCATTTTCCTTTTCAGGTCAATATCAAGGTCACCAGAGGTCAAAATAGGCCAAAATCGCTAATATGAGGTGTACTTAGAAAACCTCATATATCTCAGAAACTATGATAGCTAGAAACATTTTTCTAACACCATTCGGAAGCTTTTGAGTTGCTCTTTTATTACAGTAGTATTGATTTTGGTGTTAGGTGGAAGCCTAGGGAGCTACAGGTCACTGAATATTGGCAATATTCTTGGGAATGTCCATAGCCACCCATGCATAAGGGCGTTTACTTTTTCGCTAATAACTTCCAAACCAAACAAAATAAAGCCATAGTTGATGCACCATTGCAATCCTCTCGTCAATACGAATCGAGTGATATATAACATTGCTATACCAGGTCAATTACCCAGGTCAACAGTCTGACCCAACTTGACCTGGTATAGTCATGATGTATATCATTTGACTTGCAGTGACTATTACAAACACTGGTGACAAAATAAAAGTTCTATCTTAGTTAATTCAAAATTTATAGAGTAAAACACCAAAAAATGCTTATTTGACCTAAGGTGACCTTTTGAAGGTCACAAGTCAAAATGTTTGGCATCAACTTCAGAAATGGGCTAAGAGCCAGTCGTAACCGATGTTTGAAGTTGATTTCATCCATACTTACTGAGGAAAGCTCATTTCGTGATTTTCCCCATGTATTTACAATGGGTAGGTCATGCTCTGCACATGACCTTAGGTCACCAATATCAAAAATCCCCGGAACAAATGTTGTAGCTCCTGGTGGGCCCAATATGTGGTATGAGTTTTAACTTGATCGATTAACCCTTCTTTTAGTTATGCGGTCCTAAGCATTTTTTGAGGTGAGGTCACTTCACCTGGCCTGGTGACCTGACCTGATATGACCTTGAGATAAAATTTTCAGGGAAAGATGTAAAGATGATGAAGGAACAACCAGACCAAGTTTGGCGGCGCTGCGCGCCGCCGTTTTTTGGTCACTTCGGAAAAACCCGAGGGGGATCTAAAAAGACCCCCACCCGGGCGAAGGTTAAAACAGCATATCATTGATTTAACCCACGGAGGATATCAGAGCATGGTAAGAAGCAAGCAGAGACTAATAGAGTTACATGAGTGGCTCGAAATGGATGAAGATCAGGAAAATGTGTCACGAATTGCAGTGTGGGTATTTCAAGTATGGGAAAATCAGCATCATCAAGGGGAGCTCCACTTTTGTAAAGGCCAAACTGTTTTAAAGCAATTGCACTATTTTAATTTTTCTAATTTAATAACCAAAAAATTTCGCTTTTACAACTAAATACCTCCCAGAGACCTCTTAGACCCAGATGACCTCTCAGTGGTCACAGGTCAAAAATTACAGCGTGATCTTGGAGAGTGCCCCCCAAGAAACCACGATTTGGAGGAGAAGTTATTGTAAGCCGTATCTACAGGTATAGAGCCAGTCTTTGGCCAAATCCTGCTTTCTCCATGTATTTCAAAAGGAGAAGTTATTCAATAAACCAACAGGTTCTGTGGCAAATCAGCTTCAGTAATTGATCAGCGACCAGGTATGGTCAATTGGTCAGATAATAGAGAAAGACAGGTATAGGTAATCAATTTAACAGGTGATACTCGATTGGTATTTATTCTAGACCAGAACATTACCGTAAAGGAAACTTTTCCCCGGAACAGCAGCGCGACAGAACCCGACACAGTTCCGGCAACTCGCGGCACAGGCGCGACAGTGTCCGCGGCAGTTTCGGCAACACACACTGAGAAGGCGGCAAACGTCAGAGGACAGAGACACAGGTGTTTAGGCTGCCTCGGCTGTGTCAGTGATTGGTGCATGGCCTGGCGGCCAGTCTGACCTCTGCCATGGGAAGACCCCGGCCGCAGCTGGGCCTCCGGGGACCCGTTACTGATAACTACATTCGCGCGCGATTACAGACGGGCCGCGCGCGCCCGAGGGAGTCGTGCACTGCCTCGGAGACGAGCTCTGGTATTGCTGCGGAGTGTTTACTTTGCGACTGTGCGGCCGCTTCAAGAGGTCTGTGTAGTTTGCAGTACCATTCACGAAAAATGGCGATGATTTATGACTGCATAAAATGTCGGGGTCCAATCCCGGTGGTCTTATCAACCGGAACACATCTATTACGATTATATCCTACTTTGCTTTTGTGGCCTTGGGGATTAATTCTCCGTCGGTTTTTTGTGTGGCCGCTAATAAAAAACGCCCTGCGTAATCACGGTTCTGTTGATCAGCCAGCGGAACACAACAGTTCCGGGCAGCTCGCAATACACCATTCCAGAAAGTAGGAGCGCCCTGCTGGGTCCTCACGGGCGTTTCCGCCACGCTTAATGGCCAGGGTTTTAAAAGAGGCTGCCATTAACCAGGCTTGGGCTCCCGCTGGGGCTCCACGGAGCGGGCGGCAGAAGCAATAATTTTCCGGGCTTAGGACACACTCTCGGCGTGATGGCCTACACACCTTGAGCCCTGAACGTCTCATGAACCGGAGGAATGAGACACGGCGATCAACGAGGACATCCAGCGCTCATGATAAAATGGTCATTCATTTCTGGTAACATGGACAAAATTGACACACTGGACGCTGTTCTCTCTCTCTCTCTCTCTCTCTCTCTCTCTCTCCCGCTCTCGCTCTCACTCACCACGTGTCGGTAGTTTGTGCTGTCTCGCCGCGTGATGACTGGCTCGGAGATGATGATCATCAGTGCGTTACACAGCATTAGGGCGATGATGAGGTTCTTGTGAACCGATAGCCGGCTACACTGAAGACACCTGAGACAGAGCACAGGGGTTCAACAGGCGCATGAAGATAGCCGTCTGATGATTTATGGCTTGACAGATGGGCTGGCTGAGTCAATCAGACACCCAGCACAAAAATGAAGCTTTCAATCTTCCCTATCCAAAATATTTAAACCCCGGCGGAGCTAAAACACATATGTCCAAAAGTTACATCAAATCCTGGGCATCATATGACATAACAGCTGGAAAATGTGAACATGAATATTCCAGATATAGGCCGATTAGGACATTTTGGTACTTCACACTGTAAAAAAAGCTTATACATTTTGGATTTTCATACCTATCTTAAGCGATTCCAATTATACCCAAACGCATTTATTGGCATGATCTATTGGGGTTAATTTATTTTTATCTGGTCAGTCGAACTCATCATCGACATTTCGCAACATTTTTTGCTTGAAAATCAATAAATGCAAACCAATTTCAAAAGCAACCGCTAAAATCCGATTTGTGTTTCTTTACACCCCTGGGTCATCTTACACAAACTTAGTCTTTGTTCTCCATCCAAGGATCATAGGACAAAAAACATGTAATGGTTAATCACAACCATGTAGTACTACACTTTTCATGTCATTGTTTGGGAAAACGGCATCCCTTAACACCCATCTATTTATTTAATGAATTTTGATACACTATTGCTAGAACCAACATTTTCAAATTCGAATAACGCATAATAAATCAGCTCAAATACGGTGTAAGTTTATGCAAAACAAGTTTAATGGATTCGGAAATGCTATTTGATGATACACGGCACTACATAGAAGCTTCTGAAACATTGGGGCCAATTCGAAGCAGCAAAACCAAACACGTCCCGAGATTGATACAGGATCGGCGATTAGATCCACCGTAAATGTCGGGGAGTCTCGGCAACACTAAATCTCTCGACGTCTGGCCAGCTAGTTAGCGCTATTTAGCTCTGTTAGCACACAGCTAACTCGTTGCCGTTTCCTCCGGCGCCGCACCACAGCGGCAGTCGGTACATCGTTAACCCCAGATTAAACGAAGCTATTAGGCCGTGCAGATTGCATCGGCCCACCTCAGCCGACTCGGCCGCGGTCGATGTGGGGCGGTACTTTTGATGTTCATCCTAGTGCGAGTCATTGGCCTCCCAATTCAATTCGCGTGGACTCGGATTGGATGTTTCCTCCGAGATAAACAGGGTTCTGTTTGCCTTGTCGGAGTTCTTTGGTGACCACCAGGGTGTGAGTTCACTTTGCTGGGAGCCATCAGCGTCAAATGCTCGCACCATGGGCTCAACATCCCTGGAAACGTTCGTCACACTGCGAAACATCCGTGGTCACCCCCCCAACCCCTCCCTGCAACAAAAGTTTCAGAAAGAAATTCATCAAGCTGCGCATCAAGATGAATAGAATATGGTATCGACATATACAGAAATCCTGTCAAGAACTGTTATTTGACGCAATACAAAAACTGCTGCGATATGGTTTTGTGTGCGGTTTCGGAGAATAGTATAAAGGCTTTGAGATTGACAGCGGTAATAGGCGCGCCGAACCTTATCATTTTACAACCAAAATTTGGTTAGGTATCAGGTCGGTACCGTCAGGTCGTGACCACCTAAGTTTAACAAGTCGAGGGTGAGCTTATCGTAAACTATACATGGCCCCACAGTTCTCTACATATGTTGGTATTTATATCGATGACAAGGTAGGTCGCATGCTTCATGAAATACATGGGAAATTGGTTTTACAGATAACAGTACGGATGGTGTAGACATTTATTTAGCCAAGACGCCGGCTGGGTTCTAATGATATCCATTTTATATTACCACAGGTAGGATTTGTTTACACAAGGTCAAATTATAAATTGATGGGCTTGCAAGAAGATTCATATAGTTCAAGTCGTTTGCTATCTTTACTTTTCAGATGTATGCCAAACATTTAAATGTTATCATGCGGGCATGGACCTCGTGACCTAAATGACCTACAAATGGTTCCAATGTTTCGATGGAGGGGATGGGCAGCCAACGCCGTTTCCGTTTCCCACCGTGGTTCTCGAGATCTAGGGGGTCGCCCCCCTCATGGGTGGCTCAGACCCCCGTCAATGCGCGTGTTAATTTCCCAGTAGATGCGGTGGCGCGGTGGTGGCGTGTTGGGCTTCTGCGCCATTGAGCCAGACTCAAATCCTGGTCGGGGATTCTGAATAAGGACTTCCTAATCCCTAACATACCCTTCCGACAGGATGAGAGGCATTGGTGGACGCAGGGAGGGGGCGCGGCCCCTCAAAGCGCTGGAGGGAGGCCAAACTATCTTTGGCTCTCCAAAGGCAGGTGATTTTTTTAAAAAGGTGTTAAGACTAGGTCTGTAGAGCAAAAATATTCGCTCCCACTCCCCCTCCCCCAGGAGAGCGATCATGTACTTGGAGAGGTAGCTTATACTGGGTCTGTCGAGCACCCAAATTGCACGTCCTACCCCCCTCCCCCAGGAGAGTGATCATGTACTTGGAGAGGTAGCTTATACTAGGTCTGTCGAGCACCCAAATTGCACGTCCTACCCCCCCCCCCAGGAGGAGAAGCAGACATGGGTTTGCCCCCTCCAGGAGGAAAGGCAGACATGGTCCCCCCCCAAAAAAACTCGGGTCTGCGTCGGCCCCTGGTGAGAGTTAGTAACGCCATATAACCTCAGCTGGCGCGCCTCCAAGCCCCTAAGGCTAACGGGATTGATTAATTCAAAATGAACAGCGCTTTACGGCCAATGGGCGATCTGATGTTCCCGAGGGAGCATAATTACGGCTCTTAGGCGGTTCCGTCCTTTGAATTGATTGCCCTTGTGCAGGAGTTGGTGGTGTGTCCCGCAGGGATAGCCACAGGTGGAGTTCGCTACCGCTGGAAAGTCCCTGCTGCCTGCAGCCCCGGCCTGCTACTGATGCGATCCGCATTAAACAAGCCGGCGTGAACTGTTCCGTCGCCGGTATCACACGAGTCAGCAAACAGCGGTCTGCTGTTCTTTTGCAAACTTTAGAAGCCGAGGTCTTCGATCGCCAGCGGCATGGTCAGAAATTAGAGGCTATTCTTGGCCTCATGCGGTATGGATTTATCCAGACACAGGATATGCCTTGCATAGGCAGATATACGTTTTCATCTAAGAGGGACACCCTCAATGGGATCAATCACATCGTTGGAAGAAATGCTGGTTGATCACTTCACAGAGATTCACAGAAGTCACTTTCATCCACTTCTTCTGCACTTCTCAGCCTCACCTCCTCTGATTTAGCTCAGCATGGACTTACATTGTGTTTGATGTGCATACATTCATTAAGGGGAAAATGTTCGTTGGCCGCTTTTATCGCCGGTTTCGGCTTCAGACAGAAGGTACTTTAGATTTGCGAAAAAAACTGTTATTGACAGATTTGGCTTCCTTGCCCTAAGGCATCTCCGGAAAAATTTCTGTGTTTGGATTGGTATCTATTCTATATGTTATGTATGTATGCAGTAATCAATATACCATGTCCGCGGCAACCAATATATCCACGTTCACGGCAACCAATATACCAACTTCCACGGCAACCAGGAGGATTTTCATCCAGTTACGCCAGGTATGATAGAATAGTCAAGGCAATTACAACTAAAAGGAAGTAAAACATGCACGCAATGATCAGTTATTATATAAATAACAAACCTTGTGACGTCACTTACTGCCTCTAATCCACCAAATTAGGTATAACTCGAAAACTGAGTGTTGAATGTCTTGCTTTGATAACGATGCACCGCTATTGATAAATCCTGATGATGATAAACAATAACTAACTTGGAACGCGACGTCACTCGGGAGATGAGTAGCCGAATATTGTAGCATGCAAAAAAAAATTAGGCCTAAAATAGAAAGTCGGACAATCACGGTTAGACGGCCGTGCACAGTAGCTTCTGGCTACTTGGAGACCGGGTGGGAGTGGTATCAAAAGGATGTGATAAGGGACTGGCTTATGCAAGGGAATACTGCATGTCTCCTATACCTGCCCCCCCTCCCTCAGTGCAACGGAAGGCATAACGGCCACCCATTTCTAACGCCACACATGCAGGTTTTATAATCCGCAACGCAAACCCTCCCCACTGAGGTTTGAACTCGGGGTCAGTGGTGCCCAGCGTGCGTGACCTTTCTAACCTCTGTGCCCGCAGGCAAACGGCAGCAAGCGCATGGCGGCCTCTGGTTGGTGGAGGCGTGTTCATTTTTGTTGCGATGAATCTAGCGCAAATTTCTGCATGGAAATGATACTGCCTTAAACCATGAACCTGGAGATGTATTATAGCATCTTTTCCAAACATTTTAAGCCATATTTTGCTCTCTATCGGTTTGATTATATGCTCCACAATCCGAGGCTGCTCCTCAGTACAGGCGAGACGGTGGCAATCAGCACAGGCTAGCCGGGCGGCCGAGTTCGTTGAAGTGAGGAGTGTCGTGACTGGTTTCTACTGACTGGAGAAGAGTTGGGCCTGGCATAAAGGTAACTGAGGGAAGGGGAGAGGCGTATATCAGCTAAACTTAGCCGTCAATCGAGTTATTGAGACTAATACAGACTAATAGGGACTAATAGAGAGCGCTACCGAAGTACAACCAGGTGATATACCAAAAGAGGGAAACACGTGCTGCTTTGCTCCGTGTTGGATGGTGGAATGGCAAAAAGCTTCACGCGGGACTCAGAACATTGTTGATGATTCAACACACTGAACACCCGCCCTGGTGGGCCTCCGAGCCACCTTCGCCCTGTGGGGGGGTTCAAACACCCCCTCGAACTCGGCTCCTACGCGGGATAGCGAAGAAACGCGAACGCTGGTGCAGGTTGGCGAAAAACGCGCCTATACAAATTTATGAAGAAACTACATCAGTCACTTTTTGGCTCAAGTCAATATTTAAGGTCATGACAGGTCAAAGAAGGCTGCATGTTAAAGTATAATGTTTGGACTCGAGCGTCTGACAGAGTTGATCTAGAAACATTTTAGGCACCATTTGCTTCCTCTGTTCACAGCGAATCGAATGATGTATTATTTAAACTGTGTCTTGCCATGTTTTACATGGTTTTAACATCCTCGGGCCATGTATGTGCTATCTTAACCTTCGCCTGGGTGGGGGTCTTTATAAGCCCCTCCCCTCGGGTTTTCCAGTGACCGGAAAACGGCGGCGTGCAGCGCCACCAAACTTAGTATAGCTGTTTCTCTATTATTTTTACGCCTTTCTTGAACATTCTAGCTCAAGGTCATATCAGGCCAGGTGAAGTGACCTCAGCTCAGCAAAATGCTTAGGACTGCATAACTAAAAAGAGAGAGTTAATCGATCAAGTTGAAACTCATCACATAGTGGGGCCCACCAGGAGCTACAATATGTGTTCCGGGATTTTCGATATTGGTGACCTAAGTTCATGTACAGAGTACCTGTACATAAGCTATGTATTTATGTACATTAGGGTGGAGTGAACAAATCAAAATTATTTGGATCGTTCCTTAACATAGTTTTTTCTATTGCACTAGGCCTTATGAAACTCAAAAGTCAAAGAATTTTGGAAATCGGACCACGGGAACATGAGCAATATAGAGCATTTATGCATGGATGTTTCAGAATCGTAAGTCGCTGCAGTCTCCATTGGAAATCTTTGGTGCTAGCGTACGGTGGTTTAAGTGCTAGCTGTTAGAGCAAATCACTTGTGGTTTTAAGCGTGGGGATCATCCCAAACATATGTTGGAGGTGGAATATAGGTCCAAGCTAGGGGATTTGTATATTTCGGTTGCAGTGGGGGATGCAAGGAGGAGGGGGACAGGGGCTTAGCACGCGCATTGACGGGGGTCTGAGCCACCTTTGCATTGACGGGGGGGCGGGTACCCGCCCCCACCTAAGATCTCGAGAACCACGGTAGGTAGCGAAAAACGATAAACGGCGTTGGGCTGCCCATCCACTTCTCCATCGACAACATTTGCACCATTTTTTTGTCAGGTCACATTTAAGGTCACGAGAGGTCAAAACATGCCCGTCATAGGGATAACATGTAAATTCAGTTTTTTCGGACATTACATCTGAACAAGTAAAGATAGAGCAAAACGACTTGAACTGTATGAATCCTCTCAGCAAGCCGAATCGAATGATATATAATTTGACCTTGCTAGGTGAAATCAAAGATTTGACCTGACCTGAGGTCAGGTCAGGGTCAAATTATATAAAATGCATATCATTAGAACTGCAAAGCCCAGGCGAGTCTAATGCAGCTAAAATAAATGCTCTATCACCATCCGTTACTGAGTTATTCCGTAAAACCATTTTTCCCATGTATTTCAAATGGAGAGGTCATGCCTCGTACCTGACCTTAGGTCATCGATATCAAAAATACCGGAAAATATTTTAGAGAACTCGGTGGGGCATTATGTGATATGAGTTTCAATCGGATAAAATCACCCTGCTCCGACTTATGCTATCTTAAACTTTTTTTTAGGTCGGGTCACTTGACCTGTACGGGTGACCTGACTTGAGATGACCTAACCTTAAAATTTTCACAGAAGTTGTAAAATGATGAGGGGAAAGGTATGCCAAGTACGGTGGCGCTACGCGCCGCCGTTTTTCTGCCATCTCCGAAAAACCCGAGGGAGGTGGGTACCCGCCCCCCCGTCAATGCGCGTGTTAAAAGATATTCGTCGGTGAGTCTCGCACATGTCTAATATGCAACAGAAAAGTGGCGGATCCAGGAAAATATTTCAGGGGGGGCTAGGGGCTCGGGCCTCCCCGTCACTACCTCGGACAGCCTCCAGCTATACATCTCCCATAGGCACTCAGACATTTCGCGAAGTGGGTTTGAGTCCCCTGCCCCCTTACATCCGCCACTGCAACTGAGATATACTTATCCACTAGCTGGGATCTGTTTTCACCTCTAATATGTGTTTAGGATGATTCCCACGCTTTAAAACGCACGTGATCTGCTCTAACAGCTAGCCCGTAAACCACCGTACGCTAGCACCGAGGATTTCCAAAGGAGACTGCAGCGCCAAAAAAAACGATTAAACATCCATGCATAAATGCTCGATAATGCTTATGTTCCCGGTGTCCGATTTCCAAAATTCTTTCACTGCTGAGCTTCATAAGTCCTAGCGCAGTATAAAAACAATGTTAGGGAATGATCCATATAGTTTGAATTTTTCACTCTACCCTAATGCACATGTACCTCCCCACTGCAAATGCGTGTGGAAAATCACGAAATGAGCTTTTCGCAGTAAGTATGAATGTAATCAACTTAAAATATCGGTTAGAACTTACTCTTGGCCCATTTCTGAAATTGATACAGATCTGTGACCTTTGAAATGTCATCTAAGATCAAATACATTTTTTTCGATGTTTTACTCTGTAAATTTTGCATGAGCAAAGAAAGACCTTTATTTTGTCACCCAAGTGTTTGTATGGTCACTGTAAGTCAAATTATATACATCATGACTATACCAGGTCAAGTTGGGTCAAACCGTTGACCTGGGCCAGGTTAACTTTTGAAGTGGACCTGGCATAGCAATATCATATATCATTCGATTTGTATTGACGAGAGAATTGCAATGTTGCATCAACTATGGCTGTATCTTGCTTAGTTTGGAAATAATTAGTGACAAAGGAAACGCTCTAATGCATGGGCCGCTATAGACATTCCCAAGAACATTCCCAATGTTCAGTGGCCTGCAGCTCCCTGGGCTTTAATCTGACTCAAAAATCATTACATTGTAATGAAAGAGCAGCTCAAGAGCTTTCGAATGGTGTTGGAAAAACCTTTCTAGCTATCTTAGTATCTGAGATAAATGAGATTTTCTTAGTACACCTCATATTCTCAATTTTTCACCTATTTTGACGTCTGGTGACCTGGATATTGACATGACAAGAGAATGACCGAAGTATCTTCGACCTCCTTTTTTTAAGAACTTTCTATTGCTGTTTTGTGCTTGCTTCTAGCTCTCTTAGTTTTGTTAGATAGTGGTAGTCCTCTTCACCCCCTACCAGGGCGAAGGTGGCTCGTACCCGCCACGGGGCAAGTGTTAGCTCACCAATTCAGATACCATCACAGATTTCAGGTAACAGGCAACACAATGCAGCTGATCGCGCATTTTTATCCAGGTCTTAAAACGGCTAATGAGGGGGTCAGTCGTTTACCAAAGTTTACGGTGGCTAAAAAGTTTATTCAGCATATTAATTAAAATCAGTCTTTCAGTATTCTGCATATTCAAAGCAAATACATATCGAGCTATTTTTATTTTATTTCGTCATTTTTCAATGTACTAGGGATCGGTGCTGGTCACGCGACCAAAGATCACTGGGCCAAACTCTCAAAAGAAGAGTGAAAATTAAAAGCATTAAGATAAAATAATAAAACTCGGAAACTTAACACGCGCATTGACGGGGGTCTGAGCCACCTTCGCATTGACGGGGGGGGGCGGGTACCCGCCCCCCTAAGATCTCGAGAACCACGGTAGGTAGCGAAAAACGGTAAACGGCGTTGGGCTGCCCATCCACTTCTCCATCGAAAACATTTGAACCATTTTTTTGTCAGGTCACATTTAAGGTCACGAGAGGTCAAAACATGCCCGTCATAGGGATAACATGTAAAATTCAGTTCTTCGGGCATTACATCTGAACAAGTAAAGATAGAGCAAAACGACTTGAACTATATGAATCCTCTTAGCAAGCCGAATCGAATGATATATAATTTGACCTTGCTAGGTCAAATCAAGGATTTGACCTGACCTGAGGTCAGGTCAGGGTCAAATTATATAAAATGCATATCATTAGAACCGCAAAGCCCAGGCGAGTCTAATGCAGCTAAAATAAATGATCTATCACCATCCGTTACTGAGTTATTCCGTAAAAACCATTTTTCCCATGTATTTCCAATGGAGAGGTCATGCGTCGTACCTGACCTTAGGTCATCGATATCAAAAATACCGGAACATATTTCAGAGAACTCGGTGGGGCCATTATGTGATATGAGTTTCAATCGGATAAGTTCACCCTGCTCCGACTTATGCTATCTTAAACTTTTTTTGAGGTCGGGTCACTTGACCTGTACTGGTGACCTGACCTGAGATGACCTAACCTTAAAATTTTCACAGAAGTTGTAAAAATGATGAGGGAAAAGGTATACTAAGTACGGCGGCGCTACGCGCCGCCGTTTTTCTACTATCTCCGAAAAACCCGAGGGGGGCGGGTACCCGCCCCCCGTCAATGCGCGTGTTAAAGTAGGATCAGTGTGATTCTAAGGATGTATAGAATGTCTATGTTGTTCCGCCTTAACCCTGTGATGTCGATAAAAGAACAATTTAGGCTCACGGTGACCTTAGAAATTGCCTCCAGCGATAACTCCGTAACAGGGAAACTGATTAAATTTAAAAAAATCTGAGATCTCGTTTCTGCTGACCAGGAAACCCAGCGCACCAACTTTGTGCATATCCAAGAGAGAGTGATGTCTATCGCGTACTCTTAAGTATATCCTCTCAGTGCCTCACTTACGTTATGAACAAAAACTTTTTAGGGTTTAGACGTCTTAGTTTCTGGACTTTGGCTTTTTAGGCTGAAAGTCTTTTAGCGCTTTTACTGTTTTATCATCTTTTTAGGGTTCTAGGTCATTCCCACAACACTCTGCGGTTTATGGCACCCTATCTACAGCAGGCCTTCCGAGAACTTATTATTCTAAATTGACCCTTCGTTGTGGGAGTGGCTCGTTCGGGTGGTGGGGTCGGGGTCTCCGTGACAAGTCCCTTGCTGACTTTAGTGAGGCTCTGGCTCCTATAGTCGTACTAGGAACAACTTGGGCAAAATTTATAAATAAAAGAAAAATGGTAATTTTGCATTACGCAAAACGGAGGCCAAATGTTCTAGACAGCCTTTTCGTGATTTTTAGGCCATCTGTTCCAGCTCCTAGATCTTACACTTAATTCCCTTGAGAATGATGCAAATGTGTTTCTGCTGGTATAAATTTTCTAAAAAAGAGATTTAAATTAAGGAGTAATATTCTGAGGCGCACTCGAGGTTAAATTCCATGGATCACTCAATTTTTTTATTTTTTTGTCAGTGATTAGTCGACTGCTTTGGGGAGGCTGGTACCTCCGTCAGTTTATTGATAGCACTGACAACTTGATTGGATGCTTCCAACGTTCTTATCTATGAGTAATGACTGAGTCCATCATCTTTGATTAGCTGCTTTAAGAGCATCATAGCTTGGGACCAAGATCTAGGTGCAGTGAACGGTAACTCATCGACCCATGATCGCCAAGCGTGACACATGACGCTCCTTTACGGTTCTCCGCCGGTCTCGGCGTGGTTTTACGTCTCAAGCTCTCAGCCGTGGTGGTCAGAGGCTAGACGGCTCGGTCATCAGCCGAAGCTGGCATGTTCCCCGGATGGTGCCGGTGTCAATCATCTGGGATGCTCCCCGGATGAGGTTGGTATCAATCAGCTGCAGCAAGCTCTGAGCCCCTGCCTAGTGCCTATCGCGACGCACGCTGATGAGTAGTAAGCCAGCAATCACCAACGGCAGCGGCGGGGATCTACCATCTCCTCACGCTTCGTCAGCGCCGGAGGGACGCGTCATCCTCAATTGGTGAACCAGGGTAGCGCCCCCCCCTTTGGCCAATTGTCGCACGCAGCTGATTATTCAAGTCCTTTCCTGTATGTGCCTCTTTTCAAATTCTACAAGCCTCTTTTCAACGTGGAATTAAGAAATTATTCCCACTTTTTGACAACCCATGCTCTCAGATATTCAGAAAATTCCAGTGTAGCTGCGCCGCTCTGCACGTGCGGAAGATGGAGCTGCTGCAACACTTATAATATGACCAGGCGACAAATTTTGCTGAAATTATCATTCTAAATGACTTCTGGCTGTGATAATCGCATGATTTACAGACTTCTGGATGGAAATAGACACCTGCTTTGAAGTTGTGGACTCCGTCTGAAGGACTGCATGCACTGCAAATAAGGACGTTCTAAGCCCCGCTCTGTCATGTCGTGCTGGATGAGCTGACCTTTGACCCCGTCACCTCACTTAATGAAATCCAAGAGCGACAAGATAGCCCGCACTACCTTTTGATGTTCAGAGCCTGCCACTTGGCATCAAATCACGGTATGAAGATGCTTTCGGTATCGCCTTAACCCTTGCCCCGGTGGCGGGTACGAGCCACCTTCGCCATGGTGGGGGGGCTAAAAAAGACCCCCCCCACGATCTCAAAAACTAAGAGAGCTAGAAAAAAGCGCAAAACGGCAATCGAAAGCTCTTCAAAAATGATATCGAAAATACTTCGGTCATTTTTCTTGTCAGGTCAATATCAAGGTCACCAGAGGTCAAAATAGGTCAAAATCGCTAATATGAGGTGTACTAAGAAAACCACCTATATCTCAGAAACTATGATAGCTAGAAACATTTTTCTAACACCATTCGAAAGCTCTTGAGATGCGCTTTCATTACAGTGGCATTCATTTTCGTGTCAGGTCAAAGCCTAGTGAGCTACAGGTCACTAAATATTGGGCATATTCTTGGGAATGTCCATAGCCACCCATGCATAAGGGCGTTTACTTTTTCGCTAATAGCTTCCAAACCAAACAAGATACAGCCATAGTTTATGCACCATTGCAATCCTCTCGTCAATACGAATCGAATGATATATGATATTACTATGCCAGGCCAAATTTAAGAATTTGACCTGACCCAGGTCAACGGTCTGACCCAACTTGACCTGGTATAGTCATGATGTATATCATTTGACTTCCAGTGACTATACAAACACTTTGGTGACAAAATAAAAGCTCTATCTTAGTTTATTCAAAATTTATAGAGAAAAACACCAAAAAATGCTTATTTGACCTAAGGTGACCTTTTAAAGGTCACAAGTCAAAAATTTTGGTATCAGCTTCAGAAATGGGCTAAGAGCAAGTCGCAACCGATGTTTGAAGTTGATTCCATCCATACTTACTAAGAAAAGCTCATTTCGTGATTTTCCCCATGCATTGTCAATGGGGAGGTCATGCTCTGCACATGACCTTAGGTCACCAATATCAAAAATCCCGGAACAAATGTTGTAGCTCCTGGTGGGCCCAAGATGTGGTATGAGTTTCATCTTGATCGATTAACCCTTCTTTTAGTTATGCCGTCCTAAGTATTTTTGAGGTGAGGTCACTTCACCTGACCTGGTGACCTGACCTGATATGACCTTGAGCCAAAATTTTCAGGAAAGATGAAAAAATGATGAAGGAACAGCTAGACCAAGTTTGGCGGCGCTGCGCGCCGCCGTTTTTTGATCACTTCGGAAAAACCCGAGGGGGTCTAAAAAGACCCCCCACCCGGGCGAAGGTTAATCGTCTTCTAACGAAACTTCAGAGCTACACGGCGTGACCTAGCTCGGTCTTCACTTAGAATGATGGAGAGACCGGAAAATGTGCTACAAATCCAGCATAATATTAGGAACGACGATAATCGCTGTTTTGTTTTTTGCGTTTTAAGAGGTTTTTCCTCTAATAGAGTTTTATCAACACTAAAAATATTGAAAAGGCAATTTATCCGAGCATCATATTCGGTGTTGAGCAATACTTAGATTACGCTTGGGTACCTTTGGAAGCGCTGGTGACCCAGTGAAGTATTCCTGGTAATAACCAAAGTAACATGCTCATCGGTGAAAATAATGAAGCGTGGCTTGTCATCTAGATTTCAATGCAATATTTCCTGCATTTACTCAGGCGGTCTGAGCGTATTTTGGGGAGCCATATTGCAGCAGGACATACGGAGTGATGGATATAAATTTCGGACATCAATCCCATACAGATCGGACATGTATCCAAATAAATACACCTCGTGCAAGGTATAGCTGGAAAGTGAGAGCGATGAATGGGATTTTAGTCTGTAAATGTGTCAATATTTTCTCTGTTGAACAATCATAATGTTTCATCAGAGGTGGGCGCCTTCAAATCCGCTACTTCCGCTGCCTTGGCGAGCTGAAACTACTACTAAGTGCTACTAGCGCCACTTTTTGCAAAGCGTGAAATCACTACCCGCTAGTCCGCTTCTCCGCTATTGATTCTTTTTATCATAAAGTGTTACTAAAGCAGTACCCAGGAATTGTTATTTATGGCGTTTTTTTGGAATATATTAAAGGAAAACTTTTGCTTTCTTGCAAATTGAAAACAAATAATAAATTACATGCAAGATGCGCAAACAACAAACTACAACAAGAAAATAATTCATTCAATCTTTTTCGATAACTAAACTGCAAAACATGCAAAACAGGAATTCTTACTGAGGTCCTGTGCTTTAACCCTCGCCCCACCGGGGTCATCGATGCCCCCCTAAGGTTTCTTCGGGATAGCAGAAAAACGACGAGACGCAGCGCCGCGGTTAAGGGCTCTATCTCTCTCCTCATCAACATTCCACCATTCCGCGGCGTTTCACCCGGGGCGCCCCCAAACCCACGGAAATTTGGCAGCTTTCATCCAGGGTGCACCCAAACCCACGGAAAATTTGCATCAGGGTCTGGAAACCGGAACTTCTTCAATCAATCCTACCTTGGCAGGTAGGCAGGATAAATTCTCGAGGAATTTCAGGGTTCTGGGGTGTTGAAATTTTGTTCAAATCGAGTGGAGGGATGGTGCTTGATATCGGTAAGTTGTGGCACCAGCCTTGCTCTTTACTTGGTCATGAAAACTGCGGGCTGGTCTTTTAACTCGCACTCCGCTGGGGTCCTTGACATGAAGTGCCCGCTTGGGGGAGGTGTTTCCCTCCCTCTGCATCTCATTTCCGGGAAAGGCTGAAGGAAAATTGTAGACGCCGTTCGAAAGCTCTTGACGAGGTGAATGGAAATTACTTTAAATATCTTTTCCCAGGTCAATATTGAGGTCACCGAAGGTCAAGGAAGGTTCCAGAGGCTTACAATAGAGCATAATATATTTTCCCATATATTTTTACTGGGTGGAACTAGAGCAAAATTGTGAGGCATCATTGGAGTCCTTTCATCATGGGGAATCAAACAATGTATATAATGGCTTTGCTAGGTCAAATAGTGAAATGACCTGACCTCAAACTAGGTCAAGGCCAAACGGTAACCTGGTATGGTCATATTGTAAATCAATCGACCCCGTAACAAGATAAGCACGAAAAAATCAAAATGGAAGCCCCATCTTAATTCAGTTCGAACTTCGGGCAAAATAATCCGGGTAGGCTCTAGAGACCTCACATGACCTTCGAGTGGTCCAATGCAAAAAAATGAAACTGTATTTAACGCCACCCTGCGGCCGTGTCTCTCAGCCAACTCGCGCTCGCTGCGACGAAGGCGGAAGGAAAATAACGATGAGTACCTCGTAACACGCAGCTACGCACACAGACAAGACGAAACACGCCGCCACGCAAACAAACACCGTAACACACAATCACGCTGTAACGCGCCGCCACGCACAAACACCGTAGCACACAAACACGCCGAAACACACCGCTACGCACACAAACACTGCAGCACACAAACGCGCCGCCACGCACAAACACTGTAGCACACGAAGACGCCGCAATGCGCCGCCACGCACACAAACATGCCGTATTATGTCGTTACGCACAAACATCATAACATACAAACACGCCGTAACGCGCCGCTACGCACACAAACACGCTGTAGCATGCCGCCACCCACACAAACACACCGTCACACACAAACAAGCTGTCACGCGCCGCCACGACACAAACACCGTAGCTCACAAACACGCCGTAATACGCCGCCACGCTCACACAGCAGGCAGCAGGCTCTCGGGGTTCGCTCTCCCCAAGGGCAGGGTGGTATCGGTACAACGTCGACACGGTGCGAAGTTCTTTAGAGGGTGGGGCTGGCGACGGTACTCGCTGCTGGTAAAGACGAGGAGGGAGGGAGAATGATACATTGAAGGGCGCCAGCACGGATTCCTTTTCAGGGGATACAGACCTGGGAATGTAAGTCTGTCGTTCACTTTTCCAATTGTTTGCTGGGACACAAAAGACAGCGCAAACATTGCATCGTGTTAAACAAACCTGCAGATGCACGAAATTCTCAAAAGGAAACGTTTTCAATCGCGGCATTTTTACCATATGCGTACAATCATGACTGTAAGGTAGGGACTCAATTGCCAGAAGAGGGCGTGCCAAACAGACTCTTGCACGTGAAAAATACTGAAAGCGCTGCTTGATCAGAACTGATTTCTGATTATCAGCCGGATTCTTTCCTATCGTCCCTCGCAGATATATTTCCCAATATATGGGTAACCTGCGCCTGTCTGTCTGTCGTCTGGATCGGCTGCAGTTTAAACCACTATGAATATGGAGATGAAACGTTTTGTACCGTGTTGAGAAATGTGTGGGCGAGTGTCAGGGTTTGACATTAGGTAAGCCAACAGCCCTGGGCGTTGAAGGCAGGGAGAGGGAGATATCCTCCACTAACTGACCAACCGGGGGGGGGCATCCCCAAAACTGCGCCACCGGAAGGATGATTTTTGCCTTTTCTTGTACTTACCAACTTAGGCTCAGGCAAATGCTCACATAGTCTTTGTAGGTAAATTGCCACGATGAAATTCCCCCGAAATGCTAATAACTTATCGCTTTGTTCTAGCCATAGGCGGTTCCAGGGGGGCAAAGGGGGCACGTGCCCCCCCAATCGATCCTCGGCGCCCCTAAAATGGTCACGGCGCCCCCTGAAAGGTCGCTTCTCACCCCCCCCCAGGGTGCGAAAATCTGTGCCCACCGGTAGGATTTGGCGCCCACCTGATAGGTTTTGCCGGTCAAAAGTGGCGCCCCCCTGGTCCGGATGGCGCCCCCGGGAGGTGCCCCCCGATCGGCAATCCTGGATCCGCGTATGGCTCTAGCCCACCCCTCGTATTGACGCTAGGTCGAAGTCCAGGGAAAGAAGAAAAACGCGGAGCTTAGCCCCTTCAACAGTGTGCTGCTCTCACTCTCACCCTTTGCGTACAATTTAGAAGGCCATGTTAAGCCTTAGTCGAAGGATCCGGAGGATCAAAGGATAAGGATAGGATAAGGAAATCGAGGAATCCAAGGATACACCCGATCAGTCTCTGGAGAAAGCCACTCTAAACGTTTGGTGTGTCTCGCTTTGGCACACTCGTGTTAGAATTCTGGTCTGTGTATCACCAGATTTGAAATTCAACAACAACGGCCTCTATTATTTATGACCACATAAAAATGCAAGGAAGCGTCTGCTCGAGGCGCGGCGCCGCCGCCTCAGCACTAGCACTGCCACAGTACAGATCATGTGCTATTCACATGCCAAATGGTGGAAAAGACCAGTCGTCGTGTTCCAAAAAATTATGCCGCAAACGCGCAGGCAGGCTTGAAGGCGCCGCCGGGATAATAACAAGAATAGCCAGTTGGAAACAGGCCATCTGATTTTCATATGCCAGAATGGAAACATAATGCTTTCTCAGCGCACGGTCCGAGAATGTTTCCAATTCATCTTGTGTGATTGCCAAGCTTGAGCCCAACCGAAAACGAGTTGGCCAACCAAGTTAATCTGCATGTTGTAACCACCGCCCCTGTGGGCTCCCGATCCACCTTCGCCCGGTGGGGGGGGGGTGGAACATCCCCTCCATCTCGGCTCCTATGCGGAATAATGAAGAATATGAATGGTGATAACATGAATAATGAAGAAGAATCTGTCCCCAGAGGCCGAGATTGTTGTGGCCATGAAATTATTATGCACTCTTCTCATACATATGTTTGACATTAAGGTGTGGATGATACCGGCACTTAGTGGTAAATACACCTATGAAGATCATAGGCAGGCGTTGACTGGAAAGAAGTAGGTTGAAAAGTGCCTCCTTAGATACTGTCCCTCCGCCGGTACTATTCATGACTGATTAAATCGCAGTCACTTCCAGCGAGGGAGAAGAAAGAAAAAGATGGCTGCGGCAGGAAAGCCCAGATTTATAGGATTGGCGTGGGGAGCCGCTGTTAAAAATATCAGGTGCTCAGACATAGCAGCGTGTGTTCCGTTCAGCTGAAGTGTTCCTTTCCTTCTTGTCAGTGCACCAGGTGCCAATCAGAGACTGTTGGTAGGAAACGCACTGTCATCTTCTCCAGTCCTTACTTTTCATCTACCAGCTACGTTTCTACCTACTTATCTTACTTTTCTACCTACCAAACCCCAATAAAGGGGACTGCCCGGCAGCGTTCGCCCTTGAGAGCTGTACTGTGCCGCAACACTTTCACGTCCAGCGGGTCGCGCGCCGCGTCAACGGTTCCCAGGCACGTCTCTGCTCAGGAACATACAGTGTCAATACACGTGTTGAGGCTTGGGATCGAGTCCCCCAAGGCACTCCGGCGCCCAATTTTTATCCGACGTATGTTGGCTGGCAACTGACTGGTGAGGGTGAGGTGAGCGGGGTGGCCGGTCCTATGCTTTGTGGGACGTCGTACACTGGGTTTCAGCTTCACCGGCCGCTAAGGCCCTGTTCGGGTCTCTGATCGGGGTATTGGAGTAAGTTCAGGAAGGACTTTACTGGGCTTATTAATTAATTATAATTAATTAATCAGAAAACCAAGCTGACCATAATCCGAACAAAACAAGGACGACTGAGGTCAATAGTCGGGGCTAGGCCGGCTCAGTGGATAACCTCAAAGTCTCTAAGCCACCGGTCCCGAGTTTAAGTCCCGGCGGAGCCTCTGAATAAGCTGATATGATTCCTAAATCCCTCCGAAAATGGTAAGAGTTGGTGATCCCGAACGACCCTAACAGTTGGTGCGTCGTTAAACCCAAACAATTATTATTACTACGGCAGTAGTCAGATTAGGCGATAAAATCGTAATCTAGAGGTGGCGCTAACTAGTGGGAGGGATAAGTAGTGACAGGGACTAAGCAGGATGTGAATGGACAGGGAAGCGAATCTTAACCCTCGCCCCACGGGGGCATCGATGGCCCCTAAGGTTTTTCCGGGATAGCAGAAAAACAAAGAGGCGCAGCACCGCGGTTGAGGGCTCTACCTCTCACTGCATCATTTTCCCACCATCCCTGGAATTTTTTACCCCGGGTCACCCAAGGTCAGGTCACCAGACGAGGTCAACCAAGGTCACCTCACTTCAACTTCAGAGCTCTGTAAGAGCTACATTTCGGAGTCGATCGATCTGAAACTTCCTACACTTTATGGCCCCTCCAGGGTCTACAGGGTGTATATCCGGGATTTTTCGATCTCGTGCCCTGAGGTCAGGTCACGAGGTGACCTCTCCTATTGAAAAAGCATGGGGAAAAGCTGTCTTATGATCTAAAAGCCACAAAAGCGATTGAAAATGCTCAGCTTGATCAGAAAAGTGTTCTTGGACACCCTTTCACGGATCCCAGGGGTCATATTTTCCCTTTAACTTTTCCAAGGTCATCAAAGGTCACCAGGGGTCAAAACAATATCTTGACAATAACTTTTGATCTAAATAAGCTAGAGCGCTGAATCAAACACCATCGTGTTTGTCTTGTCACTGGCTTTCATTTGATTTACGGCAAGGTCACTTTCTGACCTTTCGTGACCTCAGGTCATCTTAGGTCACGAGGTGACCTCTGGAGGTCAAACCACTGGAGGCAGGTCTTTACGTTTCACATAGCGGAAAAAGGACTGACAATTTCCTATCAAATGCACTTTACCAGATCTCAATAGCTCTAATGGCATAAGAGTTATGCCCAGTTTGCTTAAGCATTGCATATTTGAGTGAAAATATCCGATCTTGACCTAATTCGACCTCTGGAGGTCATACCATTGACCTGAGCACTAAAACATGGGAAGTAATTTCTTACTGAATTCACGCGAGCTTTCTATTGCACCTTGCAGATTTCCGCTAACGCCCATATTTTCGGAGTTAGAGGGGGGCCATCGATGGCCCCCGGTGGGGCGAAGGTGGCGCTGGGATGTCTGCGTTCTGTGGACCACAAGCGTCGAACTTGTCGACAATTGTCTTGGCGTTAGGCTGAGGAAAGTGGTCTTGGAGCAGTCAGATAAATTTCCCAGCCGGATATTTTTCTAGCTAGTCGTTTATTGTACACTTTCCCGGCCACCTATGTTTGCAGGCCCCTTAAGCTGACCGGTACCGATATGAATGAGCTCTTACCCCGGCGGCGCGTGGGTTATTGGAAAGAACGGGTTCACAGAGAATGCTGCGACCGGCCGGATCTAGATTTCCGCTAACTCTTTATCCTGAATACCGAGTAATATCAGCAGATTGCGCCATAGCCAGGTAAATTTAGGCTTAATCCAGTCCAATCTGAACTCTCCGAAAAACCCAGCCAGTCCTCTGCACACCATGATTATTAGTCTGCATATAATCCGGATCTGAAAAAATTGCAACTAAATTGACAAGCAAGAAGAATCCAAATCCAGACCCACGTTTATCTGAATTCTCTCGGAGGATTTTTGGGGATTCTTATCCATGCCTTACTACTCAACGCAACATGTATGACGTCATGGGCTGTAATATCCCTGTTAAGCTATAAATGCACCTGTAGGAAAACTCACACCTACAGTGTGTGTATTGTGCAAGGTAAAGGAACTTCACAGCAGGGAATTGGAAGTCCGATCTGACATGAAACCTCTTTGAAATTTACAATCTTTAGAAATTTTCCTCGAATTTAAGAATTGTCTAGTGGGCGAGCGGGCTTCATTCGGTTGTCTTATAAGACGCGTGAGATTGCAAAAGAAATTATCTAAACTTGATAATAGGACTGAATGAACGCCTTCTTCATTTTCCTGTACCATCAGCATGAAGGTTTGGATACTCACCTGAAGTAGCAGAATATGAAGAGCGAAACTCCCAGAAAGAGCACAGAGAGAAGAGAGCCGAAGAAGGTCACGTAAGTCAGCAGAAGAGCTCTATCTTCGCCGGCCTGCCACGACACAGAATCAGATCAGAAACACAGTTAACTCCTCGTCTTCTGCTCGTTACTGCCTGCCCTCCATCTCACTCGCCCCTCTGTCCCTGTTTCTCCCTACCTCTCTCCATCTTCACACACAGTGAGGAACTGCAGTTTTGCAATGTTTCAGAATGGCTTCTTCACGCTATCTGTGTAATTCATTGAGTGATTGGGTTAATTTCGAATGGATACCGTATCACCAGAGTTGTGCGTTTCAGAATTTTCTTGAGTCGACTCAACTCAACTCAAGTGCTGAGAGCGGTTGGCTCAACTCTGACTCAACTCATGATCAAGAGTTCATTGAATCGACTCAACTCCGACTCAAGGCTAATTTTATCCGACTCAACTCTGACTCAACTCACGACTCAGCTCAGCTCAAACTTTGACTTGTTTTCAAACTAAAATAAATAAATGAAAAATTTATAAATAATATTAAAAAAACAATAAAACAGCAAAAAAACAAGCTGTTCAGAAAGTCTCACACCATGCGGAAGATTAATAGAAGCAAACTCTAATTGGAATTCAAACATTGGTTAACAATTAGCCAGCAACCATGAATAACTTTTTAATTCTTCCAAACTGTCACTGCCCAAAAAAGCTACCACATGTTGCAATTATTTCTAAAAGGAGCATTGCATATCAAACTAAGTAAATGAAATGGAAAGGAACCTAAAAGAGCTAAAGTTACACCAACACTGGCAAAAATTGAGCCTCCATATTGTCAAAAAAGGTCCAAGCTAAAAAGCATGATATAAACTGTATTTTTTAGGGATGGTAAAGGTATTGTTTTTTCTGTTAAAGAATGATACTAGGTGACTTTCACAAATTAAACATTACTATGTCATGAGTTTTATCAGAAGTTAAGCAATAACCAGGTACTAGAGTATCTAGTTGCAATTGCCAATTCTAAGAACTACAGCAAACCCTAAGAAAATTATACCATATATGGCAAAGGACAATAGAAATGGAAATTCTATTAATGTGTTGGATTTTAATGTATTCATATTTTAAACCCAATCCAATTTTTAGCTTGAGAACCTCCAATACAGTACATACCTATCGCTCTTCAAAATTGGAGCATGAATTCATAGAATTTTTATAATGTTTAGCTTTCTAAATAAAATACGGACGCCAGGCGAGGGTCACTGATCAGACAAAACCAGTAGTATGAAATAATTCCTCTGATTCTTGCGATTAAGGCGTCCCAGCATTTCTTATCATTCAACGATCCAATTTTTCTATACTAATAGCAATATCTGCTTTTAATAGGCAAAATGAAAAGAGCGGCGGCAGACGGCGCATTTAGGCCAAAAGAAACAATTCAGCATGAAGGTATACAAATATTTCCATGGCTTTATGAATTATCACTTGATATTTACACTTTTTGCCTTGAGGCTGGTTAAGCTTGAACCTATACTCGGTTGAATTTCTTCTTCAAAGACAGCAATGGCGCACATACTATTCTCAAATGGACGACGACCACTGACGACAACAAAGTGTCTCTATTGCTTTGGCGACGACGACGCGTGTTGTTGGGCTGGTTGAAGTAAAGAAGTAATGTTAAATATTGAAGATCAGATGTTTTTGAGAGATTTGAAAAGCATTTTGTGGTGTGTTCCGCCACTTCAAATGTTTAAGACAAGGCCAGTGATAGGAATCTGTTAAATTTTTAATATATGTATTATTTGTGCCCAGGGATTTCTTCAGATGGGATGGGCCTTTAAAATAAGCAATTGAACCATATAAGTATTGATATATTGAAAACAATTAACGTTGATTTAAACAATTGCAATTCTGGAGGTAAAAGGTATTTAAAGGAGGTTAAAGGAGGTTTGCAAAAGATAGTCAAATTCAAACACTTTTACTTGACATCATGTTTACCTGTTGAGCTAACTTTTTCGTCAACTCATTTGACTCGCTGTCTTCACCACTCAACTCAACTCAACTCACTTGTCAATTTTTTTTCAACTCAACTCAACTTAACTCAGAGTCGAATGAGTCGGAATTTGAGTTGAACTCCGACTCTGACTCGCGAGTCGCACAACTCTGCGTATCACTTAATCACAAATAAGACATTATCTAAAATATGCATCAACCTTCCTCACCACAGTACCTTTATTCCATGGTGCTACCACTTGAATAAAACCAGCAAATAAACGGCTGTAAAAAGGTACAGCGTGATATCCTGGTGAACCAAGTTAATTATTGTGACGTCATCAAGTGGTGATGTCAAGGACAAACACAAATAAACATTACAGATTTGTGTACGGAGTGCACGCGGCCGACCCGGGTTCAAGGCCCGGCGGCTTCTCTGAACAAGAAGCAAGCTGGCTCCCGAGAAACCCTTCCAAGAGGGAAAGAGTTGGCAACGCCATAGACCCTGGCAGTTGGTGCGTCGCTAAGC
The DNA here is from genome assembly GCA_034440635.1 of Lepas anatifera. Taxonomy (NCBI): domain Eukaryota; kingdom Metazoa; phylum Arthropoda; class Thecostraca; family Lepadidae; genus Lepas; species Lepas anatifera. The sequence goes on along the minus strand of JAOTON010001724.1, from coordinate 131,515 downwards.
CCCCCCCCCAATAGAAATTATGTACGAAGTGCCCGCGCGAGAAGTGCGCTCATGTTTCAGCTATATATACTTCGAAAAAGAGTAATTTAATGAAAATTCAGGCACTGGTACACAAAGTAATGCAAAACAAAGCAGAACACAGCTTTACTCCTGAAATTATCTCAAGCAGATGGATCTGACGAGGAGTTTTATGTGGAGGTCATCGGACACCTAAATACCGTCTGTCTCTTCATGTGGAGGTCATTGCTTCGGATGCAATGGAGCTTATCTGAGCACCTGCCTTAGATGCTCGAGGAAAATGGATTGATGGTTTATGTGCCATTATTTGTCATGATCTGACTTGCTAATGCATTTCTGACAGTTTCCAAAAATGGGTAGTTTCCAGAAACCTTTCTGACATCTCCACCAGCCAGACTTCGGCAGTGCCTGCTCTCCGCAACCAGTCTTTGACCTGAAACAGTTAGGATGGGATCCGGTCTCACTGAAATATCGCCTTGGCACTGCATGAATTGAGCTTTTTTCACTACAGAACCAGTCTTTTTTAGAAGCCGTTTGTATTTTGCTCAGGCTCGACTTTAGAGTGTTGAGCTGCAGAAGCTTATGTTCACCTCAAGCCTTCAGGCAGTCCAAATCATTCATGTTATATCTTGTTAACCTAACATCCAGCCTATAATATATTTTTTGATACACACATGGCTTCAGCCCAGAGGTGTTGATTCAGCACCCTTGGCTGAACGCCGCTCGGCACGAGTGCTCGCTTTAACACGCGCCCCACTGATTTCCCTGTCATGACACAACTCACTAGGGGTGGCGTATTTCGCCCCTCCCCTTCGTACCTCCTTTCCTCTCTCTTGCCGCCCCTTCTCCCGCTTTCCATGCCCCTATCCGTTACCCACCTGTTCCAACACCTCCACCGTGCTGATGCAGAGCGAGTAGTTGGTCCAGTTGCCACCGATCCAACGGCCCGTGACGTCACAATCGCGAAACGCCACCGCTGAAAAAGGCCGTCCATCGTCAGCATCAACCGGGAATCGTACAGGGTGCATGGTAGAGGTCCCACCGCGAGGAGGATGCCAAAGAAGCAGTGATGCGCTGTCGCTTTACGTTCGGTTTGCTCCGTTAGCTCGCTATTCTCGGAGAGACGGGCGCAGGCCGCCGTGAAGCGCGCCGTGTATATTGGCTTAGTGGAAGGAAAATAACTTATAGACTGTATCGCAGCATTAACGGCGGTAGTTTGCCCGTTAAAGAGGGCGCTTATAGCTTACATCGGGATTCATGTGAATTCCTGTCGGCTTTTCCTATCAGCCATGGGAATATAGCTCCTGTTCGGGGTTTTGTAGAATCTGGAATGTGGAGCAGGAACACAGTTTAGGCTGTTGGAAAAGAACGGAACAATCAGCATTGTCGCGAAGGAAGCGGCGCAACAGCTTTGCGTCGGGGTGGGGGAAGGGTCAAAGTTCCTCAGCTCAATAGATAACCGTCATGCTGTGGTTCACCTGGCAGCGAATGTTTCTCTGTGTCTGTGCATGTCCAAGCTGCATCACTGCAATCATTAGGAAATCCATGCATCATTGCCTCCCACTTATTTTTTTGTTGTTACGTAGCATGATATGAAAACATAACGAACATTTCCCTTAACATTGATCTTCAAACAGTGGCGGATCCAGGAATTTATTTGGGGAAGGAGGACCTGGGGGCTCCAGCCTCATCCGCCAGTACCTCTGGCAGCCTTTCACCAATGTATTAACCACAGGGGCTCGGACATTTCGGGAGGAGGGGCGCCTGAGCCCCCTAGCCCGCCTGGGATCCGCCACTTTCTTCAAATAATACGGATTTATACTCTAGGCTTGCGGTATTTGTTTGGTCATTAAGCATGCACGCAGCGTGCCTTATTGATAATGATCTCCCGGTTTCACAAAGGTAATGCCTGCAGCAAGTACTTAAAGAAATTAAGTCGATTATGTTTTTTCTACTATTGTTTGTTGTTTGATTGTCTACTATGTGCGACTTTTCTATGTAAAGTGGTGCTGTTTGATATTAATCTTGCGTCGTGTGTTTTTTTATTGCGTTGGGTGTTTTCAAAAATTCCTTTTACTTATATATGTGGTAGCTGGATGGTGGCGATTGACTTCTATTTCAAGATTTCTTACTAGTAATAGTCATTGCCCTCGTGCTCTTCTTGGGATGATGAGAGTCCTAGTTCAGATATTGTTCTGTGGCTGTGGGTTGTATTGTATTGTATTGTACAGCGTAGGTCCATCCACGATAGGAAACCGGGGTTAACGTGGCTATTCTTGGACCCGAGTCATTTGAAAGCAGAAAGTAAGGCAGGTAAAAACCAATTAAACATTCGCACTCGCACCAGCATTCATAAAACCTGACTAGTATAATATGACTAACAAGCCTAATAAAGCCCAGCACGCACCAGGTGTTGCTTCACGGCAAGCTTAAAGCGGGACACAGTCAGTTCGAGAAACTCAGGCGGCAGAGCATTGTAGATGGTCACACCTCGGTACAAGAATCGACGCTTGCCAGCAGCTGTGCCACGGCCAGCTGGCAAACTCAGGAGTTCGTCCTGTCTGGTACTGTGGGAGCGGCCCGGGCGCTCGCGATTGCGGTAAACCTGACAGGACAACGACTCGGGAACACCACTGCAACGTACCCTATGAAATAGCAATGCAGTCTGGTAGGTAAGCAAATCCGGTGTATCCAGCCAACCCAGTCGTCGCTGTTCTGCCGAAATGTGGTCAAATTTTCTTTTGCCAGAAATAACTCTAGCAGCAAAATTTAGAATTTTCTGTAGAATGGCCAGATTTTTGTTAGATCCATTCCCATAAACTGTGAGACAGTATCTGACATGTGAAAATTTGATTGTATACAGACATCTTTAATGTTGTTGCACACTCACCAACTTCGAAGTCCAAGAATGGAAGTACGTTGTTCTTCTCGCATTCAACGATAAACTTTATTGAGCCCTTGGGTAGGTATTTGATGTAAACAAGAAGGGTGTTAACTAAATCGTGACCCCGTTCCAGAGGATGAAGTTGTCATCTATGCATCATAGCCACAGCTATGACCTTTTTGGGCAGGTGCTGTTAGCTATGTTAAAAAATACATGTAAATGCTCGATACCACAGGCGAAAGATGGGATTTCTTCTTCCTCTTCGCGATTCTACGCACGAAAAATATTATGGAAGTGGTTAAAAGAAAGTCATTACTCTTTGATACATTCAAGAACCGAGTTTTCATACCATAGAAGCAGAGTTTTTCAATAAACTGCACTAACAGTATGGTGTAACTTTTTGTCTTCTTTCTTTTTGTCCCAGGACTTTAGGAAGGCAAAACCATATCTTTGTCCGTTTCTCAATCTTAGAGTGTGGAGGGGGGGGGGGTAGTTCACCCTCCTGCTCCTCCCCAGGACGCCGCCCCTGCGTGAAAATGCATTTCATCCATCAGATCCCAACGATTCGATGTCAAGTGTAAATGAGCTCTATTTGGGCCAGGTCGATGTGATCTCGCTGTAATGCAAATCACACCGCTCCGGCTAGAGTAGAAAAAATTATGTCCACCACCAGTCGGAGTTTTACCTTCATTCTGGCAACGTTTTAAATAGATTCCAAGTGTGGTGTCCGCGAAATCGTCTTTGAGCTCCAAGTTTTGTTCATGACATTTTCACAGATAGCCAAATTGATCCAAAATTATGGGAAATTGCGGAAGGCTATCATTAAAGAAATGGCAGCATGTGCAGGCCTAATGAACATTCAGTCTGGTTGGAATAGAAGCGTTTCATGAATTGCCCACACTCTAGACACACTGATGTCTTCTGAAAGGACACGGGGTGATCATGTTTCGTTCGGTTTCATTGCTAAGCTGAGAGGCTGGCAACTTCCTTATTCAGTCACACTGGCATGACGTGCATGTGGAGTGCTGAGCGTAAGGCGAATTACAAATGTATGAGCGGTTGTAAATGCAATCGTAAACGTGATGTGATAGTGAGTTAGCTGATGGAAATGGCCATAGAAGATGGAGGTGGACACCAGAAGTTACAAAAACATTGAACCTGCCATATAATTCGGGACACTGTCGGTCACAAGCTCCCTAAGTTTCGGGAAACTGTATAGACTCACGGTAGAAATTGGTCTCTGGTGGTGAAAGCGATCAATTTTTATTACCTCGGATGGCCACAGGGAGCGGCTTCCTATCCCAGATAACACCATGAGCCTGGTCGGTGAATTAAAGCGTCCAGTTCTGCTAAACTTTAGAAGAATTGATGAGACTCATAGCAATACTTGATAAGACTTTAAGCAATGTTGTAAGTATTCTCTTCTCCCCAGAATAACTTGATCCAAATGTGTATTTTTTAACTGATATCAATACGAATGCCCTATGCGAGAACTACACAGCCTCAATATTGAGGCTGTATAGTTCTACAGCAGGTTACTATGTAGGCTTAATATGCTTACAAAATCTTTCTCTTTTAAGATAACCGTAGAAAATGTCCCCCTAAATTCCAAGTCGTGTAAGGGAAGGGTGACGGAAACATTGTATTGTATTGAATTTGGACACCATCGAACGAAGTTTGGGCTATTCTATGCTAGTCGTCACACATGTATGCACATTCATTGCTCATTCACCCTATCGAGATCGTCATTTGCTTGTTCGATTTGTCAAAAACGGTAAAACGTCCTTGCAATAAAGACTCTAAAAGATAAAGCTTCAGGGGATGATGGATAAAATCCATTAGGAAGACGTAGCCTCATGCATATTAAGAGTTCTAAACTAATACCTGGCTATTCTTTTAAACTTATTCTATGTAGCGCCCAGAAAGTCATTGAAACGACCACAATGATTTGCTTACAGGTGTTTTCAAAACAATTGTAAGCACCACATCCAAGTTTAAATTTTCCCAAACATGAAGGATCTGCACTTCCAACATTCTGAACACACTACTGCAGTTGAGAAAAATGCGAGAGGATCAATCGTAGCATTATGTGTACATGTGCTTAAAAATATATCAGAGAAGTATTCTTTTGCCATTATAGAATTCTTAATAATGAGCCTCGATGACCGGCGCTGATGGTGGTGATGATGTACCAGAGCACAATGTGTGTGGGTGTGGGCGTGCGTGTATATCAGTGGGATAGTGTGCTTGTAGGTGGGCGAGAGGGAGTACTTGTGGGTGGGAAGGTGGATGTCTGCCGTGCGTGGGTGGGTGTCTGCGGTACTCGGTGTGTGTGGGTGTGTACGTGCGCGTGTGGGTGGATGTGTAGGCAGGCGTGCGTGCGTGGATTCGGATGTGTTTGTGTGTGTGTGTGTGTGTGTGTGTGTGTGTGTGTGTGTGTGTGTGTGTGTGTGTGTGTGTGTGTGTGTGTGTGTGTGTGTGTGTGTGTGTGTGTGTGTGCGCGTGCGTGCGTGCGTGCGTGCGTGCGTGCGTGCGTGTGTCTGACTCCCTGCTGCGCTTGCTTGCTAATTTGCCTGCTTGCTTGCTTGCCTATGCCTGCATGTCTGCCCTAATTTGCTTACTGTCTTCCGAGTTCTCTGGCGAATGTTACTAGGCCTCTATCTTTTCGCCAGAATCTCGGAGGGGCTAACACGAATCTCCAGTTTTGGGTAGTCCCGTTTGGAAAAAGACTAACAATCTAACCGGTAATGAGCTAAATTATTGTGCATTTAACCTAAATAGACCTGTATTCCTGCTCCCTGTATATTTCCAGGGAGCTACTACTGGCAGTTTTTACTAATAGTATGATATTTATTATGCTTTCTTTAAGTTACTTTCTTTTTCCTAGCAGGGCGTGCCGCAACTTGTAATATTTTATGTTCTGGTGGTGTTAACGTAAGGGTACTGTTGTCGTTGGGATCGCGGAGGGGGCACGCCTGGCTACCCGTTTAAATGGGTGGCGGACCTTTTCTAGCAATAGAATTGCATGTAAAAAAATTATATCTCGAGGCAGCACATGTTTTGCAAAGTCCATCAAAATACCAAAACACCGACCGTATATGTGCTTCATGTGACTCTCCCACATAAGTTGCCTGTACATCATCAGACCTAAGTTTTTCACAACAGATACGCATCTTCACTATTGACCCATAAAAGTAAAAGCGGGTCGGTCAATGCGGACCAGATGAAGCCAATCGTCGCACACAATGAATTCAGTTTACCCTGCATTCGCAAACATGCCATGCTGCTGATACCATGGACTCATGATATCTAAAACAGATTCCAGACTAGCCATCATCTCATCAACATGACCTTGTGGTTCCGTGATCCCCAGCTGACAATCATCAGTGAAGCGCACCAGTGTGGTTTAGAATCCATTGATTTCGCTAGGGATATCACACGACGGATCATCAGTGGCAATGCTGCTCAATATCGGCTCTAACTAAGCATGTGCCCTGAAATGTTTCTATGTATATTGTTGCAGGTTCAGATAAGCGTTGTACAATTTCACCACGCTCAACATGATTCTGTAGCTAGCTTTTGAACCAATCAGTGGAAATTTGTAATAAAACATGCTGTTCCTCACTGCGGAGGTGCTGGCTGGTCAGATACGTCGTCAGTTGATTATGTATCAATTTTTCATCAAATTTTGCTGATGCATGGAACTGTGGTCACTTGTCTGAAATTGGTCATAGGGTTATGACGCTGGAACATTTCTTAGAAATTTTGATCGGAGTCGTGTTTAATGCAATGATTTGTATTAGACAGAGACCACAACTTCTCGTAGATTGTGCAGGGCAACAGGTATCATTTGGAAAGCTCCTACATTGATTTTTCAATGGTAAATCAATGGTAATGGTCAATGGTAAACGAACCGGAAGCAGAGCGTATCTCGATCTTTGAAATTCGGAAATTACTTGATCTCGTGCTCCAGAGCCCATTTCTGTAAAATCTGTATTTAGATCATTAGGAGTTCAATTTGATAGCTGAGTTGTGGGCCACCGTTTGGGAGCTATTACTGGTCGTGACAACCACAATTTTTTGGAAGAATTACATTCCATTTTTCAAGCGATCTAAAATGCTGTCTCTGCAACCTTTCCGTATATCTTGCTTGGTTACAGTATCTTAATGCCTATATAGTGCAGCATTACTTTTGCTCCTAGCAGCTCTTCTTTGCTCCAGGACACCAGTTGTTTCATTTGTGACAGGGGGATTACGCTCGTTGCGAACGCGAAACCGCCTGAATGGTGCATGACAACTTAGAACATCGGTTAGGTTACTAGCCAACATGCCCCACAGTTCCTCACATGTCATATCCTACAATATTGTTCCAATCAGTTAACATCTACAGGGTGTTTCGCAAAGAATGCTATTTTTGAATTGATCATAATGCGGTTATAAATAGGTTGTTGTGGTATGATTTACATATCAATCGAAAGCGAATTTTGGGACATTTACGACTATATGCATTTTGGTAGCTGTTTTTTTATAATTTTACTCGTTGAAAGTAGTCATAAAAATGAGTTGAAAATACTGTCTATTTTGCCTTCATCGAAAATGTTCGAAGAAATCACGCGCGCATCGCGTGACAAGTATCACGCCAATGACACTGCGAACATAACATCGTCACTGCGGTACATCACAGCCCCTAGAAATTAATTATAAAAACACACCTCAAGCGAAAGCTCGGGTCCAAGCAAACAATCCCCAATTGGCTCATGGCCCTTGTTCTGCGGTGAACAGTAAGGTCTTGCGCTGTGTCCACCGCATCCAGTCATTCATATGGAAGGTAAGCCAATGAGCCATATGGAGCTTGAGCCAAAAGCTTTAAACTTCTTATGCTATTGAAACTTGTGCCTTTGATGTGCATGCTAATGTGCCATTTTTGTGTGTTAAAGCCTTTTAGAGTGCTGCCAGTTTCGTTTTCTCAAATAGCGGGCATATGTCATGTTTCTTGCATCATTTGCCCAGTATGTTTAAGACGGGGGAAATATTTGATGCCAATGAAACATTTTTATAGAAAAAAATGCCCTACAATTTACCATTAAAATGGGCCTTTTATGGACGGATTTGAAATATGTTTAGTACTTTACTGAACATTTAAAAAATATCATTCTTTCTGAAACACCCTGTAGAATAATTCCATCCGTGTCGAAATGCTCCTCAGTTGCAGCCTGACCTATGGAACACTTTACGCTTCGTACGGGAGATTCTAGCTTCAAAACATATACGTTTATGATGGCTCGAATAAATGCACTGGCACTGTTTTACAGTGCCAAAAGGCGATGATCGTTTGAAATGGTGGAAGTCGTTTGACCGAAACACACCATCCAAAATTGATTGCTGGTTGCCCCAAACAAAGTTAAGCTGACTGACACAGCAGTTCAGTCTGTATCGCTCAAGTTGGCATGAGTGGGAGTGAGCTGTCGTATTGGTAACTCGATCAGCGTTCAAATCTCCACACAAAATGACACGCTGGAAAGTGTGGGTCGAATTGATACAGTGATAGTCGATCTTCAATGTCGTCAAAATCAGCATGGGTTTACATATGACTCGCAGATGGTGGTCGATACATACATCCCGCCAATACGACTTCTTTGGTCGAGCTTTACTTTCATCCACAGTGGTTTGAGATGATAATTTGGTCCTGTTGCGGTGGATATGTTCAGTTGTTCTGCTTGTAACCAATTTCTCACATAGAGGCCCACGCCATCGAAGCTCTTCTTCCAAGAGACCAGTTCTTCCAAGGACGCGTTTACGGCGGAAGCGGTGTCCCTCGATGCAGAAGGCGATGCGGAGTTGATGATTTCAAATTTGCTTTGTTGAAGCAGAGAACATCGAGCTGATGCGTGGATGCTTCAGTTCTTATGTCGGGAATTTTGTAGGAATATTTTTTTAATTCATAATGAATTATCTCTAAGTTGTTGCAAGTTCCGTTGTTGGAATCGGAGCCTCACTAAAGATGATGAGAGAGAGGCACCCAGAGTTAAGCTGCGGCTTTTGTGCCGGTCTCTGATGTTATTTCGCTGCAACTTTGTCGTAAATAAATGCATCTATCTATCTAAAAAAAGTCATCGATTTGTACCTTATACATATTTGTATATATTTTGTGTGAATAGGTCAATGCGATTGCCATCTACCATCCTTAAAACAGTCGAAGAAATCTAGCTGTTCTAAGGTGCATTTCTTGAGATTGCCTCTAGCTAGAGCCCTTAACCTCATAAAAGGGATTTTTGGTACGCCTGTTTATACACCACTGCAGCTGCAATAAAACCTCCAGTTCCCGCTCCATTAAGTGTATCAGTAGGTTTCTCGTTACGCGGCTGGATGCTGCAGTGCAGTCCATGTGCGATTCTTCATGGATGGGCTACCAGTGTTATACCAGCGGTGCTGACTTGTGATAATTTCACTACTCGCAGCGTTTCTAATTTCTGGCTGGTGATAACTTCACTACTCGCTGCGTGCCTAATCAGACTCCTCGTTGCGAGGCATTTGCACCTTCCCGGGATCTGAAATCAGCTGCTCCGGGCACTGATATACCGCTGGCAGTAGGAAATTGATGGCACTTAAGTTAAACATTAAGGTATCTGGTAGCTATGGTGCGTTCAAGATTAAGAGTTCGTGGAAGATGTTCGAGCACGGGCGCTCATCTTAATTAAGAATTGTTCCCGCTAGCTAGCTACATAATTCCCAGTACAGCATATCTTCAGGTCCTGGTTTAACTGATTATATCAGCTGAATCATGGCACTTTGCAGGAGAAGAGTTAATTGGAACAACCAACTGTAATCAGCCCTGAAAATTATGTAATCGTCGAGTGCATAATTAACCATAATTTCAGATGGGTCAGCTTCCTGCCCGGAGACTGAAACTTCCTGTATATTCTAAACAATAATAAATAATAGAGGAGTGAGTCATTAAAAAATTAAATACTCTAGAAAAACGGAGCTCCCTTTATCCATGCAAGCAGCACTGTCATCCTTTAACCCTTGCCCCGGTGGCGGGTACGAGCCACCTTCGCCCTGGTGGGGGCTAAAAAGACCCCCCTCGATCTAAAAAATTAAGAGAGCTAGAAAAAGCGCAAAACAGCAATCGAAAACTCTTCAAAAAATGATATCGAAAATACTTCACTCACTTTTCTTGTCAGGTCAATATCAAGGTCACCAGAGGTCAAAATAGGTCAAAATCGCTAATATGAGGTGTACTAAGAAACCCTCATATATCTCAGAAACTATGATAGCTAGAAACATGTTTCTAACACCATTCGAAAGTTCTTGAGTTGCTCTTTCATTGCAGTGGCATTCATTTTCGTGTCAGGTCAAGGCCTAGGGAGCTAGAGGTCACTAAATATTGGGAATGTTGTTGGGAATGTCCATAGCCACCCATGCATAAGGGCGTTTCCTTTTTCGCTAATAACTTCCAAACCAAACAAGATACAGCCATAGTTGATGCACCATTGCAATCCACTCGTCAATAAAAATAGAATGATATATAATATTGCTATGCCAGGTCAAATTTAAGAATTTGACCTGACCCAGGTCAACGGTTTGACCCAACCTGACCCGGTATAGTCATGATGCATATAATTTGACTTGCAGTGACTATACAAACACTTTGGTGACAAAATAAAACTTCCATCTTAGTTAATTCAAAATTTATAGAGTAAAACACCAAAAATGTTTATTTGACCTTAGGTGACCTTTTAAAGGTCACAAGTCAAACTGTTTGGTATCAACCTCAGAAATGGGCTAAGAGCAAGTCGTAATCGATGTTTGAAGTTGATTCCATCCATACTTACTGAGAAAAGCTCATTTCGTGATTTTCCCCATGTATTTACAATGGGGAGGTCATGCTCTGCACATGACCTTAGGTTACCAATATCAAAAATCCTAGAATAAATTTTGTAGCTCCTGGTGGGCCCAATATGTGGTATGAGTTTCAACTTGATCGATTAACCCTTCTTTTAGTTATGCGGCCCTAAACCTTTTTGAGGTGAGGTCACTTCACCTGGCCTGGTGACCTGACCTGATGTGACCTTGAGCTAAAATTTTCATGTGAAAGATGTAAAAATGATGGAGGAACAGCTAGACCAAGTTTGGCGGCGCTGCGCGCCGCCGATTTTTGGTCATTTCGGAAAAACCCAAGGGGGTCTAAAAAGACCCCCACCCGGGCGAAGGTTAAAGAACCTGTCAAGATGGGTGATTGTTTTGTGGAAAAACCTGCTGATTTGATTTACCTAGAATATGTTCTTGTATATTTCAAAGCAATCTAATTCACGTACAATATAGTGAATATAGCTTCACTCCTTGTTTCTAAGCTCATGTGAAGAGCCAATTTTTTTCTAAATAAATTTTTTCCAAATTGTTTTCCCGTACGGCTCTTGAGTCAGAGTCTCACTAAGTTATCAAGGGACTTGTCACGGAGACCCCGACCCCACCACCTCCTATAATGAAGGGTTGACTTAGAAGCCAAAGTTTAACTTCCCACAAAGCACAGGGACGGCCAAAATTTGTTCACTCAAAAATTGGGCTATAAGTTACCAATGCAACAAATTACCACATCAACATCGTTGGGCTCCACCAAGATGAGCCAAGATGTGGTTCAGGTTCTTGTTGACTAACTGGCTGTTTTATTTTCCTCTGCCCTGCAGCAACCATGTTATTAGAACTAAAACTTGAATCAGTACGCCTGGCCCTTCATCCGCTTTTCGATAACGCATTGCTTTTTGTTGCAAAATGCAGGAAAACAACTTCTTCCACCAATCTATGAAGCCAAAATATTAGAAGACGCTGCCCCTGTCTAGGCGTCGGTCCGTGCTGTCTCTCATGCAACGACCTCTGATCTCTCCCCATGCCACGACCTTTGATCTCTTCCCATACCACGACCTGTGATATCTTCTCATACCACAACCTCTGATGTCTTCCCATACCGCGACCTGTGATATCTTCCCATACCACGACCTCTGATGTCTTCCCATGCCACGACCTGTGATATCTTCCCATGCCACGACCTCTGATGTCTTCCCATGCCACGGCCTCTGATATCTTCCCATGCCACGGCCTCTGATCTCTTCCCATACCACGACCTCTGATGTCTTCCCATGCCGCGGCCTCTGATCTCTTTCCATACCACGACCTGTGATATCTTCTCATACCACAGCCTCTGATGTCTTCCCATGCCGCGACCTCTGATCTCTTCCCATGCCACGACCTCTGATGTCTTCCCATGCCACGACCTGTGATGTCTTCCCATGCCACGACCTCTGATGTCTTCCCATGCCACGGCCTCTGATGTCTTCCCATGCCACGGCCTCTGATCTCTTCCCATGCCACGACCTGTGATATCTTCCCATGCCACAGCCTCTGATCTCTTCCCATGCCACGACCTGTGATCTCTTCCCATTCCACGACCTCTGATGTCTTCCCATGCCACGACCTCTGATGTCTTCCCATGCCACAGGCTCTGATGTCTTCCCATACCACGGCCTCTGATATCTTCCCATGCCACGGGACCTCTGATATCTTCCCATGCCACAGCCTTTGATGTCTCCCCATGCCACGACCCCTGATGTCTTCCCATGCCACGGCCTCTGATGTCTTCCCATGCCACGGCCTCTGATGTCTTCCCATGCCACGACCTCTGATATCTTCCCAATGCCACGACCTGTGATCTCTTCCCATGCCACGACCTCTGATCTCTTCCCATTCCGCGACCTCTGATGTCTTCCCATGCCGGGACCTGTGATATCTTCCCATGCCACTACCTCTGATGTCTTCCCATGCCACGACCTCTGATGTCTTCCCATGCCGGGACCTCTGTGATATCTTCCCATGCCACGGCCTCTGATGTCTTCCCATGCCACGACCCCTGATCTCTCCCCATGCCACGACCTGTGATGACTTCCCATGCCGCCACCTCTGATGTCTTCCCATGCCGGGACCTGTGACGTCCCGCTGTGCAGTGGCTGAGCTCCATCCTCAGCAGTTTGGACGGGGGCTGGCCGCCTGTGTTTGCTGGCGCCAGGTCATCTACGACGTTGTATGCCGGTACTGCCGTGGCCTCACACTGCACTGGCGCCCCAAATCCACATTCTCCCTGCTAGCGAGTCAGCATCCGTTTTCTTGCTTGCTTTATGGAACCATGTCGACGAAAACAAAACGATGCCGTGCGACACTGTTTTTTTACATATCCCGGGTTGACTGTAGCAGCAGAGCGGTTTTCCTTCATCAATCAGGGGAAATTATTAATATTAAAACAACGTTTGACAGCTGGCATCGGTGAGGTGGTCAATAACCAAGGCCCTGCAGCAGCAGCGAGCTTCTGTTCGGCTGCCGGACGTAGGGCGCGCGGCTCGGAGCGCGCCGCAATTGAGCTATCTTGGCTGGGCATGTAACGAGCCGGGCTCGAGGGCCGACACCTAACCAATAGGCGGTAATGCACCCGCAGTCGATGTATCAGTCGCCTGAGGGCCGACCCAGCCGTGCTGACACATCGATTTCCCTCCTCTGGGGAGCCTGACCAGGCGCTGGGGGGTGCGACATCACCACCCAAATGGACCGAGGATCGAAGGTCGCGCTGTCTATGATTCAACGATGGCCCCGAATTGTTATTCCAGGTGTTGATGCCAGGTAGAGTATTTGCGAAAACTGGCCTCTAATGCCATATTCACACATGTTAAAGCGTGTCCATGTTTCTTTCCGCAGCCGCTGCAAAAGCGCGTGCGTTAATTGTCTGTCCCACTTTGTTTTACGAATTTTGCAGCGTGCGAATGGACTTTACTCGTCGATTTCCTTTTTATGTGTTGTCTGTGCGCTTCTTGCTCCGAGGCCTCGCACAGGTTTGGTCGTAATTACCGATATTCGAGTGCTGGTGTCTGGCCATTGGTAGGGAAGAGACATGTTTACTTCGTTGGGCCGCCAGCTGGTGCCGTAGTTTCTCATTAGCGCGGCCGATAGGGCGGGAGAAAGCGTCCGTTCGTAGATATATTGGAAAAGTTGCAGAACTGTGCTGCAACGCTGCTAAAACGCTGTGATCTGATTGGCTTCAGGATGGTCCAGGCGTTTTGTTTGTGTTCTCTATAGAAAATGTTTCGAAAAAGCCAAAAGAACCCTGCACTTTTGGTTGTTCAGAAACTCGCAGCAATCTGTTGACCAGTTTATGTGCCGTTTTCAGTACTAAGGGCCCAGATTTACATTATGGTGCTCTCTCCACTATTTTACCCCGCCTGAGTTGTTCCAACGTTCTGTTCCTCGCTATAATATTTCGGATGATTTTTGGCATCATTCAATAGCTTCTGCAATAAAGATATTTGAATTAGATTGACAAAATACCTTAATTAGCAGCCACCCAGCGAACGCTTCTCTGTTCTATGACGGCAAGCGGAGGATGGGTTGAACTATGTTGGATGATTCATCGTTATTCTCTCTACATAAGCGCAACGAAATCGAACAGAAAAACCAGCTGCGATAAATGAATGACTTTTTTTACATAGAACATAACAGGAAAAATCGACTGGAGAATAAGTCGATATTAACTTATTGAATTCTTCGTTTTGAGTATTCCAAATAAACCAATTTTTGGGGTTTGGTCGTGATCAACATACAGCCAGACATTTTCTAAGAGATGCATGGCGGGAGATGTGCCAAACGCATCTCTCATAAGCTGGACGCATCTCTCATAAGCTGGACGCATCTCTCATAAGCTGGACGCATCTCTCATAAGCCTGACGCACCTCTCATAAGCTGAACGCATCTCTCATGAGCCGGACGCATCTCATGAGCCGGACGCATCTCTCATGAGCCGGACGCATCTCTCATGAGCCGGACACATCTCTCATGAGCCGGACACATCTCTCATGAGCCGGACGCATCTCTCATGAGCCGGACGCATCTCTCATGCGGCGGACGCATCTCTCATGCGGCGGACGCATCTCTCATGAGCCGGACGCATCTCTCATGAGCCGGACGCATCTCTCATGAGCCGGACGCATCTCTCATGAGCCGGACGCATCTCTCATGAGCCGGACGCATCTCATGCGGCGGACGCATCTCTCATGCGGCGGACGCATCTCTCATGAGCCGGACGCATCTCTCATGAGCCGGACGCATCTCTCATGAGCCGGACGCATCTCTCATGAGCCGGACGCATCTCTCATGAGCCGGACGCATCTCTCATGAGCGGGACGCATCTCTCATGAGCCGGACGCATCTCTCATGAGCCGGACGCATCTATTGCCTTGCACCGTTAACACGCAACCCGCTGGGGGTCCCTGGCATGATGCGCCCTGCCGGGGGTGGCGTATTTCGCCCCCTCCGTATCTCATTTCCCATCAAATCTAACGAAAAATTGCGGGCGGGGTTTGAAAGCTCTTGAAGAGACAACGCAAAATTATATAAATTACGTCAGGTCAATATTGAGGTCGACAGAGGTCAAGGAAGGTTCTATAGGCTTACAACAGGGCAGTGTTTATCTTCCACTATAAATTTCTACTCAGGAGAGCTAGAGAAAATCTATGGGCATCGTGGGGTTCCCTCTCGCCGTGGCAAGTCGAATGATGCATAATATGACCTTTCTAGGTCAAATGGTGAAAATGACTGGACTTCGACTTAGGTCAGGGTCACATGGTGACCTGGTATGGTCATGTTGAATATCAATCGACTCCCTGTGACAAGATAAGCACAATGGAAGCAAAATAGAAGCTTTATTTCAATTCAGTGCAAAGTTATTGGCAATATAACGCAGCAAGGGACCACAAGGGATGAAGGACGAAACAATGGACGGGAAAAAACGGGACAAGGGACGAAAAAAAGAAAAAGAAAACAATGTAATTAATGTATGATCATGTGACCTCACATGGCCTTCGAGAGGTCAGATGTTCAAAAACTCAATTTTATGGTCAAGATCGTGGTAATAATACACGGTTGGAGATTTCTAAGTTGACCTTTTCCGTATTTACGGAAAAGAGCCTTTTCTATTTTCCACCAGCGACTTATAATAGGGTGACCGCAAAATTGACCCCATCTTAGGTCAACAATCTGTAAATTCCGAGATATCAGATTCGTAGGCCCTAGTGACTTTAGTATATTGTGAAAGTTTGGAACTGGTCAGTTGGCAGATGTTCCTTTGACGCTGCTTCAAATTCTTGATTTTGTGTTTTGAAGTCGGGCTGCTTGACCTTAAATAGCTCCTTGACCTGACATGACCTGACCTAATGAATTTGGGGCAGATGCGTTAAATTGATGAGGGATAAGGCACTGTAAGTTGCGTTGTTTTGCGCCTCTTTGTTTCTGCGTTATGTGCAGAAAACCAGGAGTGGGCGCGAATGTTGCCCCCCAGGGGTGCTTGTGAAGCGCACCAACCTGCACCTTCCTCCCGTTATTCCCATGCGGATATCTAACGCTAATTAACCGTCACGAAAGTTCCGGGCAGCTGTTCTTATTAAAGTTTTGAATATTTCTTATTTCATTTTTGACAAACAGAAAGTAGATACCTTTCTAACTTTTTCATGAAGCGAATTAAAGTGAGACGATGTCCACGCCATTCTGCTCCCGCCTGGCAGCAGCGGCGCGCATCCCGGCCAGTGCTTGCCTGGGACGGCCTTTGTACAGCCTCTGGCACAGACCGGGGTCGTCAGCGCGACCTGCGGACGGCTGGTTGAAAATTGTCATGGTTTGGTCACGCGGTAGCGATCGGCGGCAAGGGGAGGACAGAAATTAAAATATTTACGGAACAGTGGCCCCGAACAGCGTTTCTTACTACTCATCCTTGAGAAGAGTGCAGGGGACCTCCTAACCCCTCAGCTGGGTTTCAGCTGTCGCGCCGTGTGGCTAAAAATGTGCGGGACTGACCTTGCGCGGGCACGCTGAGGCTGTCCAGCTGCTGGTGGGCCAGGTTGGCCTTCTGCATCTCCTCCCGCAGGAAGTCCAGGCTGGGCAGTGTGGCGCGCTCTCCGGCGGCAGTGGGAGGCCAGCAGCGTCCCATCTCGTCCAGCACAGGCGGACAGGATCCTGCAATCAACGCCGGCCGTGTCACTCGCCATTGGCAGCCCGTCCAGCACAGGCGGACAGGACCCTGCCCCGCCACTGGCAGCTCGTCCAGCACAGGCGGACAGGACCCTGCCCCGCCACTGGCAGCTTGTCCAGCACAGGCGGACAGGACCCTGCAGCCAACGGCAGCCGTCTCATCCGCCACAAAGCCAACGCACAATACACGCAATGCACTTGCGTTGAAAAGTCTCGTGAGAATGACCCAAGATCCAAAAAAGATGGTAAAGCATATAGGACAGTAAAACACCTAAAATACCTCAAACCCACCAAAAAACACCCTCCGAATGACGACGGTCCATAATCGAAATATTGTGCTTACACTTTGTAATACTTCTACCCCTCTTTGGCCGTTTCTTAACCATTTTGAGCTTTGTATATTTTGTAAGGATTTTTAAATCGTTCAGCTCCTCTCTTTCGGCCTTAGGCGTTTTGAGAATCTTTTTCCTTTCTTGGCCTGTGTTGGTGTATGCCTTCATGCCTTGAACGGCGCTGAGGTAGTGGTAAGCACTCTTGCTTTCCACACAGCAGACCCGGGTTCAAGGCCCGGCAGGTTCCCTTAACAAGGAGCCATCTGACTCCCAAAGAAACCTTTCTAACATGGAAAGAGTTGCGACGCCATATAAGCCTGGTAGTTTTTAGGTCGATAACTCCTCCAAACAAAAAAAAGAAAAAAATGGAACCCACACTGTGAATGCCTGTGCGTTCACCACCAAAATCAAAAGCACGAGAAGCGGTGATCTCACTATGAAATGGAAGAGATTGTGTGCTCTACATACAGAGAAGAATGTGTGATTGGGAAGTTTCACAGATGATGTCCCGGGGCCGCAGTGAACCCATGGAATTTACTTTGCCAAAAATTTCCAGTTTAATCGCAAATGATAAAGTTGCTGACAAGTAGCGGGTCGGCACTGGAAGGACAGCAGTGATCGTAATGAGTCGGAGGACAGGATAATGTATTGAAATTCTCACATTTCAATCCGACGAAGCACATTCCAACCATTTTTTCGCATTTTGTGTCTCAAGTGTTAACAATCTCTGGGTCTTATCAATGTAATTTTAACATTGTCCGTGGTACCTGTAACCATACAGAAACCCTCTTAGTACCTAGGCGAGAGTAAACAAATCCGAGGCCTACGTGGAGTAAAAAAGAAGACATTGGAGCTTATGGCAATGGTTTGCTGTGATACTTGCCTCAGTATGTACTGTCCGTGTTGCCAGTCAATGACCTTCACCCCTCAACCTCCCCCCGCGCCCCGGACCCCTGATGGCGGGTTGGCGGCGGCCGGAGTCGGGTAGCTCCCCTCATTTTCGACATGTTTTCGACGCTTTACCGTAAGGATTTCCAACCTTAGAATAATAACTTTCTCTGTACATTTTAAAGTTTTATAAAACCTCAGAAAATGGAAAAATTCAAACAACAGACACATTTTAAAAATGGAAGTTTTCTAGGTGATTTTATCCTAAAATAATTTCGAAATAAAAATTTGGAACACTAGGTCACACATCTATATGTGGAAAAAATGTGTAAAATATGTCTGCATATACACCCACGTGTGGCTTACACGCGGCTCGATGGCGCAATACAGTCACCATAACTCAACAGGAACACGTTTCACGCTATAAATGACGGCGCTATATTTATGGCCTCTGATAACATAACCCTTTTCGCCTTTCCAGGTATACTGTAGGTCTTAAGTTCGTTATTTATTTTATAATTTTAAAAATAAAAATTTGATTAAATTTATTTTTTTGCTATGTATGTGGGATTACGAAGTCATTGGAAATTTAGTATACAAACCTAAATCAATTACGAAATTGAAAAGCACACTAAAATATTAGGTATGCTAATACAAATATTATTTGTTTTGCGTGGTAGGTCGGAGTTTTTAACATTTCTACCCGCGCCCCACCGGGGGTCCGGCGCCACCTTCGCCCCACCGGGGGCCATCGATGGCCCCCCTCTAACTCCGAAAATATTGGCGTTAGCGCAAATCTGCAAAGTGCAATAGAAAGCTCGCGTGATTTCAGTAAGAAATTACTTCACATGTTTTAGTGCTCAGGTCAATGGTTTGACCTCCAGAGGTCAAATTAGGTCAAGATCGGCTATTTTCACTCAAATATGCAATGATTAAGCAAACTGGGCATAACTCTTATGTCATTAGAGCTATTGAGGCCTGGTAAAGTACATTTGATAGCAAATTGCCAGTACTTTTTCCGCTATGTGGAACGTAAAGACCTCCCGCCAGTGGTTTGACCGCCAGAGGTCACCTCGTGACCTAATATGACCTGAGGTCACGAAAGGTCAAAAAGTGACCTTGCCGTATATCAAATGAAAGCCAGTGACAAGACAAATACGATGGTGTTTGTTTCACCGCTCTAGCTCAATTAGGTCAAAAGTTATTGTCAAAATACTGTTTTTGACCTCCGGTGACCTTGGATGACCTTGGAAAACTCAAAGGGCAAATATGACCCCTGGGATCCGTGAAAGGGTGTCCAAAAACGTTGTTCTGAGCAGTCTGAGTATTTGCGATCATTTTTGTGGCTTTTATATCATGAAATAGCTTTTCCCCATGCTTTTCCAATGGGAGAGGTCGCCTCGTGACCTGACCTCAGGGCACGAAATCGAATAATCCCGGATATACACCTTGTAGACCCTGGAGGGGTCATGAAGTGTAGGAAGTTTCAAATCGATCGAGTTTGAAATGTAGCTCTTACAGAGATCTAAAGTGAAGTGAGGTGACCTTGGTTGACCTCGTCTGGTGACCTGACCTTGGGTGACCCGGGGTAAAAAATTTCAGGGATGATGGGAAAATGATGCAGTGAGAGGTAGAGCCCTCAACCGCGGTGCTGCGCCTCGTCGTTTTTCTGCTATCCCGGAAAAACCTTAGGGGGGCCATCGATGGCCCCCCCGGTGGGGCGAGGGTTAAGTTCGTTTACCATGTCTCTATTTGGCTGCTTTTTATCAATGTTTTCTAGAAAACATAGGAAACGTAGCAATTTCTCGGATTGCAGAAAAGTTTCCAGAATGCGAGTGTTTTCTGTTGGACTCTTCCTCGATGCAGTGGCTAATTCGGTGGGCGCCATTACCGAAGTTGCATTACTGGGAAATTTGTTGCTGAAGTTATCTACTAACAGCCACAACTTCGTAGAATGCCGGAGAGGAAATTAATAGACCCCTGAAGTAGGAAAATGGAAAAGCACCACGTCTGAAAATCATAAATCGAGAGTGCTAATACATCAAGTCGAATGTGATTTGTGGTTTTTCGCTTGAGTGGTAGGTATGCGAGGAAGTTTTTTAACTATATTTGTCTTTTAACCTGCGTATTTTACTCCTTTAGTGTGCTTGACGTGCAACCATGAAAACCTTGAACGATCGGGGATGATTGCGAATAAACTGATTCTGATTCTGATTCTGATTCTGAATCCTAACATTAGGTTTAAAAAGTCGGGGATACGGCAATGCATGGTCGTTTTTCCTTGTCAAACTCCCCTTGCGTCGCGTTGGCTCCGCCACGTGACCTCCCTTTCTTAGCTTCCCCGTCCATGCGTCCTCGGCCAGGTTTTCAAATATTTAGATTGTTGAACAAACCAGGAGTAAGCAAGTTGTCCGAGAGGGATCATCACACAAACGTGAGGCAGCGGACCGCGTTTGAATCAGAGACTACACAACGGAACCATCTCAGCGTTAGTGGGCAATGGAGTCTTCGAAAATTATACCGGTAGACTGTGTTCTGAGGCTCTCAGCTTACTCGTGTAACGCCCTGATGCCACATAAGATATTTCCCGCCACTCTTAAAGAACATGGAAGAAGATTTCGAGGTCGCACTATTTGAACATTTTTTTGGTGGGACCATAAAAGTGAAAAACAATATTAGATATTGTTCGATTAGCTTTTATTACAGGAAAATTAGGAAATGAGTAGGTATTCCCTTGATAATTCTAGACGAAACAGGAGGCTAAATTTTACAGCCTTTTTGGCGTGAAATGTGTTTCTTTCGGGCTAGAAATCATTTTAGATAACGTCAATTTTTACTTGAAGAACGTGCCCTCATCATTCTGTCTAAAAACTATGCATCACCTCATCCCTTGCTCTTGACCGCCTGACCACTTCACGGTACCGGAGAAATATTCGAAGCAGGGGTGGCAGCTCCTCCTCTCATGACACAGCTCTCAGTTAACTTATTAACCAGCAAAGCCCCTCGTTTGACTTCTTCATGGATTGGAGCCGCCACAGGTATGTCCAGAAATCTTGGCACTGTCTGTGAGAAGTTGAAGGTTTGTCCAGAAATCTTGGCACTATCTGTGAGAAGTTGAAGGTTTGTCCAGAAATCTTGGCACTATCTGTGAGAAGTTGAAGGTTTGTCCATAAATCTTGGCACTATCTGTGAGAAGTTGAAGGTTTATCCAGACATCTTAGCACTATCTGTGAGAAGTTGAAGGTTTGTCCAGAAATATTGGCACTATCTGTGAGAAGTTGAAGGTTTGTCCAGAAATATTGGCAATATCTGTGAGAAGTTGAAGAAGCCTCTGGCGTATGCTCTGGTACCCATACTCTCAGGTCCCGTCGGACTGCATTTCCGCGAAGCGGGCTGAGACCTCTGCGTGTGGAGGAGTTCTGGCTGGCTGCATCCGCGCACTTGGCCACCGATGTTGATGTCCCCAAGCACATCGTCCTACATGGAGGACGAGCAGCTCCCGGTAATCTCCTGCGGATGCTGCCCGGAAGTGGTAAGGCCTGGACGGTAATGCACACTGCCCCAGCCTCGGCCTCAGGAACCACTGGGAAGTCGATGGCGGAGTGTAGTAGCCATTGACTGCAACAGTAGAGGGAGATCTATTGACCCTCCATTAACCGGACAGGGGCCATCATGGCCCCCTAGAAAATATAGGCGTTAGCGAAATCAAACAAAAACCAATTCAGTAAGAATTACTTGCATGTTTAGTGCCAGGCAATGGTTTGACCTCAGAGGTCAAATTAGGTCAAGATCGGCTATTTTCACCAAATAGCAATATTAACAAACTGGGCATAACCTTATGTCATTAGAGCTATTGAGATCGGTAAAGTACATTTGATACAAATTGCCAGTACTTTTCGCTATGGAAACGTAAAGACCCCCAGTGGTTTGACCGCCAGAGGTCACCTCGTGACCTAATATGACCTGAGGTCACAAAAGGTCAAATACCTTGCCGTATATCAAATGAAACCAGTGACAAGACAAAACGATGGTGTTTGTTTCACCGCTCTAGCTCAATTAGGTCAAAAGTTATGTCAAAATACTGTTTTGACCTCGGTGACTGATGACCTGAAAAGTCAAAGGCAAATAGACCCCTGGGATCCGGAAAGGGTGTCCAAAACGTTGTTCTGAGCAGTCTGAGTATTGCAATCATTTTGTGGTTTTATATCATGAAATAGCTTTCCATGCTTTCAATGGGAGAGGTCGCCTCATGACCGACCTCAGGGCAGAAATCGAAAAATCCCGGATATACATAGACGGAGGGGTCATAAAGTGTAGGAAGTTCAAATCGATCGACTTTGAAATAGCCTTACAGAGCCTAAAGGTGAAGAGGTGACCTGGTTGACCTCGTCGGGACCGACCTGTACCGTAAAAATTTCAGGATGATGGAAAATGATGCAGTAAGAGGTAGAGCCCTCAACGCGGTGCTGCGCCTCGTCGTTTTTGCTATCCCGGAAACTTAGGGGGCCATCGATGGCCCCCGGTGGGGCGAGGGTTAATCAGCCCCTTTATTGGTTTTCCTACGAAAAGAGGAAACGATGCATTTCATCGCGATCTCTGAAAGACATCCTATCATGACAAAAGTTGCATTATATACTTATTTTATGGGCACCACAGCAGAGCAATTAAAAGAAAACAAAATCAAACTTGATAGATTCGCAGTTCTGCGGCGAGGAACATATCTGTAAGTTTGTGTTGGTAAGACTTTATTTGGCCAATATCTTCGAAGCAAGAATGGAAAAGTGAGCTAAACTCAGCGACGATATATTCGGGCACAGTTCTTCATCAGAATCTTGGTGTAGCTGATCCTTGAAAAAAATAATTGGTCAACATAGGATTGCCGACCTCGTAATGAATTCCTTACAAACTCCGCCGTGACTCTTCCACCACCTAGTTCCTTACCGCTGTCATGAATCACTCAGATTGCTCTGTTTTCTACACCAGATTAGAGGAGACAGGCATAAAAGCATCTTACCAACTTCAAATTCGCACTTGTGGCACCCAAATGAGCATTGTGCTTTCAGTGAAATGGCGCGGAATAAAATGGACGCCTATCCTGAGGATTTTCAAGTTTTACGCTCGTTTTTACATATATCCACTTTAATGACAGGATAGTAGAGCAGCATGTAGTAGAATCTGGCCGGGAGGAGGGGGTGGGGAGCATCGGCAAACTGTCGTCAAATGATCTGAGTAGAACCACGGAGGTCGCCGGAGCATCGCGGTGAAAAGTTAACTCAGGGCAGAAGCCCTGGATTTACTGAGGGGTTTGTGAAGGCTCCAGTTAGTTCCAGAGGATCAGTGAAAGGAGTGAGCGGCTTATTTGAATCGCTGAATACGTCGCGCGGGATTGGCTTGGTGCCACTCAAGCTGAAAATTAGCTTCAGTTTTCAGCATCAATCGCGGGATGGAACGCCCCCATCCTCTGAGGGCCTCGCATAGCAACTGCTAATTGCTTGTGCGGTGTTACCTATCTGAGCGCACTTCGTACTCCTTTTTCTGGGACTATGTTTCCAGTTGTATAGGAAGTAATCAAAAATAGAGGCGGAGGCCATATTATTGAATATTGTGTGAGATATTTTCATTTACAAGGGACCTCCTATAATTTAGAGCGTTTTGAAGAAGACACACTAAAAAGCTATGATCTTTGACCGAAGTTTGTGCTGTCTAAATCAAACACTCAACGATAGTGTAGGTATGCGTATTTCGCTATCAAATTAATGGATTACACCCATTGTCCTGAGGTGAGCACATGCACGCTCCTTCAATTACGGAAATTTAAGATTTGCAGGAAAATTCAAGGATGCGCTAAGATATCATAGGTATATGGAATCGAATGATTTGCAATATTTCCCAACCTGACCTGAGGTCAGATCGAGGGCAAGTTAAGTCAAAATACATATAATCAGAACTGCTTGGATGAGGCAAATATAATTACGTTAAAATAAATGCTCTATCACCATCCATTCCTGACTAAGTTATTCAGTTTAAACCATTTTGCCCATGTATGTTCAATGGAGAGGTCATGGCTCGTACCTGATCTTAGGTCATCGATATAAAAAATACCGGAAAATAGTTTGTATAACTCGGTGGGCAAGAGTTTAGATCGGATAGGTTCACCCTGGTTTGACGTAGGCTATCTTTAACTTTTTTGAGGTGAGGTTACTTGATCTGACCTGGTCATCTGACCTGAAATGACCTAACCTGAAACTTGTAGCTTAAGTTGTAAAAATGATCCGAAAATTATAATGTCAAGTACGGTGGCGCTACGCTTTCCGCTTTTATCCCGTCTCCAAAAAACCCATGGGGGAGGGCACCCGCCCCCGTCAATGCGCATCTTAAAAAGAGAGCCAAGCATTTAAGCTCTCGAGACAGTGGTAGTTATTTGAATGGTTTAGAGCCTTCATGGCAATACCTCTAAAAGCTCCTAACCATAGCGAAGCAATCTGGGATCGCGTGATGGAATGTGTTTCGATTGTCATAAACTCGGCCCTTCTATGTGCAATAAACAAGAATGAAAACATATACATAATTGAACAACAGGAATCTTTGACAGGAATATTCACTTATATCATCACTTATTTCGTTTCATTGTCTGCAAGGAGGCAAAAGGGCAGATATGTACGACGTCAGGTCAGGTATGATATACTGCACGGCACTTGCCTCGCCTCTAAAAATCGTCTCGAATTTAAGGTTGTTTTGTCAGCCCAGCTACTTAAGGGACTCTTAATGCGATTTATACTGAGGCTGAATACCTGGTGACCCTTACGAGCCAGATTGCCTGACAGCCATGCTCACGCCAGCCTCATTATTGCTGCTCCAATATTTTCCCGATAAATTCCGACTTGACACCACGCTTATCATATATGTGATAAGTGACAGACGACAGTGACAACATGTGTGACATCGACATGTGACAGACGACCGGTGAACCAAAAATG
The DNA here is from genome assembly GCA_034440635.1 of Lepas anatifera. Classification (NCBI taxonomy): domain Eukaryota; kingdom Metazoa; phylum Arthropoda; class Thecostraca; family Lepadidae; genus Lepas; species Lepas anatifera. The sequence continues at coordinate 106,358 of JAOTON010001724.1, read as the reverse complement.
AGGATCCAAATCCATATTCAGATCCGAAATTTCCCTGTCTTCTGTCCAAACTATGGCTCTCTCGCATAAAACCAAGGAAATAGAGATTCGTCCGTGGTTTGGGACTTTTCTTCACTGGAGTATATAAAAAGTTTAGAAGCTTTCAACATGTATCTCAGGCTTTCTTCAACTGGTACATGATGTAGATATACATTAGAAGACGGAAATCCTTATCACGACTTCATGTGTAGCTTGGGATGAAATCATGAAATAATCATCTGATCCTATATGAAACACTTAAAATTTTTGAAACTGAAAACTGAGATTCCAAAGTTTTGATCGGATTTCATAGCTTTTTATTCATTTGAGCCGTTTCGGACTCTGCAATTGGGACTCTGAAATTCCACACAGTGCTTTTTCAAGGTGTAAAATAGACAAAATCGTTCGTTTTTGTTCCAGGCATGTGACAACACTTTCGAGCAATGCCGAGAAATAGATAAAGCATCCTAGATACTGTTGGTGCAGTGAAAAAAAACACGTGCCATTTCCAAATATCCCACAAGTGTCTGAAAAACCTGCAATAAACACTTAACATCGTTACTCACCATTGACTGCTTCGGGGGATTCGTTGCCCTCACGACACATTGCGTGTCACTCTTCAATATCGCGCCTGTCGCTCCAGCAGAGCTGTTTTTGCCTCCCTGGCCAATACCGACTAACCGAGCATCACCTCGGTCATTTCGGGGTGGCCAGCGCGACTGATATGATCTGTTCCCAATCACCTTGGAGCACACTCTATCAGGAGCACGTGCTCCCGGCACTCTGTCACGTGTTCCAATATCACTGACAATGAATGGGCTGAGAGGTACGTGTAGCACGCACACAGCTGGAAGTCGGGTCGGATGCGAACTGGTTGTGAGTGGTGGGAGAGCTAATTTTTCGACAGAGCTGGGTTATGTTCACGGCCGAATTATCTAGTAAGCTTGTCAAGTATACGTGCGCCGATGTCTGAGCTAGTGCTTTAAGACTGCTTATCTATCTTTTCTGAATGATTCTCTGGACAAACAGAAAAGTGTAAGGTTGGCTGATTTTCAAGCTTCCCACTCCCATGTTTACCGGGGCACTAGGAAATAACGTTACAGCGGTCCGCTGGGCCCTGACGGAGGTGCGATTGCCAGTGTGTGGCTGCACCCTGACTCCCGAGTCTGACTTTGCCCAGGTCACCCCAGTCTACCCCAGTCTCTCAGCGTCGGCACTAAACTTTTGCACAGATGTGTAGCGCAATGCGTCGCCCTCTGGAGACGCGCAGAACGAGCCGGTTACGTGACAGCCACTGAGCGCGTTGCCCCGCCTCGTCTGAGATGTAAGTGCCTGCTCCCGGCTCCTGGACCGGACACGCGCCGCCGCCGTCGATGAATGGGAACTGCCGTCGCACGCGACGAGGCCACGCACGGCAGCGCCGACCCGACGGCCGCCTGCGCAGGAGGGGTGCCCTCGCGTGCCACGCAGGGTGTCACGGCACCCTCTGACATGGCCTCTGTGGTGCATGGTTAGCAACCATGAGTGACTATTGGTCACTCAAACTATTTGAATAACTCCAACAAAGGGATAAAAGGTGTGCTGTGCTTAAATCTTAAACATTTTACAGAGAGTTGTATGTTTGTCGTTGTTGTATGTACGTATGTATCTATGTTGTATGTATGCCAGAAAGTTGTAAGGTATGTCGGAGAACCTGGTACTCAACATATCATTTGTCTTGGAAGTCGAAATTTTCGTAGAGAAAAGCTAAAAACCTACCTGAAAAGTACCAGAAATGTACCCAAGAAGACGGCCGCAGTTGTCAGCTGTTGGCGTGACGACATGTTGACGTCACAGTGAGTAGTTAGCCTGTCGAAGCCCTTTGAATATGGTAGTAGTTGCCAGATCATGACGTCATGCACAGGCACAGGCTATATATAAAGATATTCCTAGTACACTAAATTATGGGGTTTGACCAAGGTGCCACATTCCTTTTAATAGCATAGATATAATTTTCGATCTTTTTGGAATTTGTAGATAAGCCTATCACGAATGCCGGATAGAAAATTGAGATAATAGATAACATTGGCGGACGCATGGGGGCCATTCCGGCCATGCCCCCCAAAGCGCTGGAGGGGGCCAAACTATCTTTTGCCCCCCACAACGCCGGAGAAATTTTTGAAAAAGGTGTTTACACTAGGTCTGCAGAGCAAAAAAATATTCGCTCCCACCCCCCTCCGAGAGCGATGATGTAGTTGGAGAGGTAGCTTATACTACGTCTGTCGAGCACTGAAAAAGGTGTTTATACTAGGTCTGTGGAGCAAAAAATCTTCGCTCCCACCCCCCCCCCCCAGGAGGAGAGACAGACATGAGTTTGGCCCCTCCCAAAACTCGGGTCTGCGTCCGCCCCTGATAGATAATGATATATTCTGGCAGAACCGTTCATCAGAATCTTAGTGTAACAAATGCCTACAAAAATGGTATTCGGTAATTGTGCAAACACCAATCTCAAACGAATTTAAAGTCCGATGTTAACACAATGATCAGGGAGTCTTATGTAAGCAGCTGTTATATCAATATTCTGTAGAAAGGCTGCGCCAGACTCCACAATTATTGATTTACTCCATTCTTTATCTTGCAGCCAAGGAGATAGGCCAAGTCATATCAATCAGCTTAGAACCATGCTCCTCGCCGTAGCTCGGCAGAATCTATAGACTTGATCGTTCGGTCCAATCCTTCGAAAGACCATCTCCCATCGCATCGCCGCATTCAATGTAAGAAAACAGCGTTTGATGCACGGCGCAACCTTCCATGCTGTCGTTTTCAAAGTGAACTGGATGAGCTTCTTGAACACCAACTGCTGATTGTTTGATACTCAGTCCAATTTTGCCAGATGAGCCGGTGAACCCGCCATCCTCAATCCCGACAAAGCTTGGTGATGATGGTGGATAGCTTTCTAATCTAGGTGGATGGTGGCTAACTCCCTAGGATGCAGGTCCGAGTTGGCTCCGCGTCGGACAGATATAGCATTATGCCAGTCCGAGCTCCAAACGGACGAGTATTGAAATGATTGGCCTCACGGCGCCTGGGAAGTAATCCACCTAACTGCAAGCGGATTACTGAGCAATGAACTGAGGCGGCGCTGTAAGCAGCGCTCCTCGTCTCCAAAACAAGTTGACTGTTATTACTCAGAAACCGGTTTCTAGTCAAGAGGAGAAACTTCTTACTGTAAGCTTCTTTTAACAAACGCTAAAACTCTGTGAATCATTCTTTATGAGCCCAACGCAAGCACGGCTAATGAAAAACATGCTGTTTGCAGACTGTTTCATCATATTAGTTCCAGAGGTCTAACCGGCCTTTTCCAAGTATTACAGGTAAATTACCTTTTGTTTAGTTTGGAGCAGGGCTTGATGAAGCAGCTTTATGAGACTGGTGGTAGCAATCAGTTTGGTAACGTTATAATTTTGCGGCTTATCGACGTAGCGACCAGGTGTTAACCAACCCACCAAGAGTTACCAAACCGTCTAACCAAGTGTTACAGTGGGTACACTTCGTCATAGTCTGTAACATGGGAGGATACGCCAGCATAGCCAGGGGCAGACGCAGACCTGAGTTTGGGGGGCAAACTCATGTCTGCCTCTCCTCCTGGGGGGGATGTGCAATTTGGGTGCTCGACAGACCTAGTATAAGCTACCTCTCCAAGTACATGATCGCTTTTTACTCTAAAGCGATTTTTTTTACTCTAAAGACCTAGTGTAAACACCTTTTTTTAAATTTATCCGGCGTTTGGGGGGCCAAAATATATGTTGCCCCCCTCCAGCGCTTTGGAGGGGCATGGCCGGGATGCCCCCCCCTGCGTCCGCCAATGAGCAAGCTGAACTGAACAGGCATGAGCTGATTCCAGCAGCGTTATATAGCAGAGGCCCAGCCGAGCTGTTAGATCATTGCCAAGAGCTGGATCGCTGGTTGAGCCATTTAGGGTTTTGCAAGTTCACATGGTAGTGCCCGATGGAAACCCCTGATTTCCAATTTCATGAACACATTTGAAATTGGTACAAATCATGAAAATAACTCCATGAACCTAAGAATTGGTTTTAATCGGAATATCACCATTCTTGATAGATTTCGCAGTGCAGAGCTGAGCAGAGGTGCATGATTATAAGTTGATAAGATATGGCATGCCTCCTGGAGTCCAGGATGAAAATGGAGCTAATGTACCGTGTATTAGCTCCATTTTCGTCCAGGATTTGAGGGAGTAGGCCATTAAAGACCTTATCAAATCATACAATTATCTTTAATTAGGTTGTCTGAGCAGGGAGCTGCACGGAGCTACTTTGCACTGGTGCGGAAGAACAAATCAAAATGCAAAGGTTTTACATTCTATAGATGTAAATGGCACCACCTTTTCAGAATGACGTCTGTTTATCAAATGTTCATCACTCCATCCTCATGCTTTGCCTCGCTTATTTCTAGTCTGAAACAGGCAGAGTTTTCTCGGTCACCCTGGGCACTGAGCATTAGAGTGCCAACATTTGTCTTTTGGAGGTCCAGCTACGACACAGAAACATTACCCCATTCATCTCCATAGTTTTTGTGTTAGTTCCAACCGAACCCAAACTTCCAGTTCTTTCTGTCCCACACAAGCAAACTCAGCAGAAACGTGCTGAGCTGGCTCTTCTAATGTCCCAAAAAGTTTGCTGTGCCATTTGCAGAAGTATGAGATTCATCCTCCCACTCGTTGCACGCTATGGTTCACCTCCATCTCGTTGCATGCTCCCCAGACCAGGCAGTCTGTCTAAACTTTCCGGCGCACCCGTGTCCCGTCCGTTGCCATATCTTCCAAAGTCGACGGCAGGGCTACGTAAGACTCACAAATGCCTCCCGCACGGCTCTGAGTTCGTCCTGCCGCCAGGGTCCACACTCCTCCCACTCCGCCGCACCACCGCCTGCCGCCCCCCCGGGATGTCCGATTGGCGTCGGTGTTGTGCCAGCTGTTGAAGTCGAAGCTGACGCCCAGGCCGAGACCACTGCAGTGCGGCGGGGACGTGAACTGTTCATCAAACGTGAGAAATGATTACACTACGGTGAATAATGGCTTCCGCCTGAAGCTGTAACACCCGCGCTGGCGAAGATCACAATGCCAGAATGGAGGAACTTTTATTGGCGGAATGCTGGAATAACACTGTATTTTCTGCAAGTGGACTAGATTCTTGCAAGCGGACTTCTGCAAGGGGACTGGATCTTCACTTGCAGAAAATGCAGTGTTATTCGAGCATTTCGCCAATAAGAGTTCTTCTATTCTAATGTTGTGATCTTCACTGGTGTGCAGTGGCAGCGGATGCTATTTTCGGATGGGGGACAAAAATTTTTCCCCGGGGCCCCCTTGACGATGGGGCCCCCTCGGCAGCAAAGCCCCTCCCCTGAAAACTGCAATAGATTGGTGGGGAATTGCTGCCTGAGGTCAGAGGCATAAGTTCAGGGGTGAATCCAGGGGGGCTGAGGGGCCTCAGCCCCTCTTGCCCCATTTTTCGCCACAGTTCGCCCTTTTTCCTCCTTTTTTCGCAATTTTTCAAAGTTCAGCCATCCCCTTAGCCAAATCCTGGTTCCGCTCCTGCATAAGCGTCACAAATGGTAAAACAAATTTGCCCACTCCAAAAATGGCTATTCCTCCCTGTTGTTTAGTTGGCCAGTGTAAAAAATGGTTTTGCCTCCCCATTCGCTTTTCCACACGATCACGGATTTCAAACTGAAATATGTTTCCTGTAGTACAGCGAAATAATCAGCGTACTTAACATGAAGATGTCGAAATATGGATCTGCGTTTTATAGGTTCACGTAAGCCTCGGAAATTGAACGTCAAAGCTTTTAAGCTCTAGTGTCACGTTAGGAGTTTAGCAGAAATATAATAACGGTACAACAACGGCATTCCGAGGTAAGCAGTTCTTATTTCTTAAAAGTGAACGCTGTTTGTTCGTATGCATCTACGTAATAAAGCATGGTAGGTAACACGAATTATTATATTCTGGTGAGTACGATTTTTTCCAGAAAATTCCATCTCCGCAGAATGAGAACTGGGGGCGCTTTGATACTGTCGTCTATATCGGCACAGAAAATAATACAAATGAAACACAGCTCGGGGCCTCCTGAGACCAAGAGTGGGGGCCCTGATACCAGTCTCGGGAGCCCCTTATGCCAAGCTCTGGGCCCCCTGAGACCAGGCTCGGGGGGCCCCTTTAGGCTAAGCTTGGGAGCCCCTAAAGGCTAAGATAGTGGGTCCCCGAGCCCAAGCTAGAGGGCACCGAGCCCAAGGTAAGGGGGCCCCTGAGATAAAGTCTCGGACACTGTACAAACCGAGAAACTGTTGAGGGCCCAGTCAGGTTGTTCATGAACATTCAGAAAAGAAACAAGCTAAAATTGCGTATTTTTCCAGGGACACCCTGTGATAATTTGAGGGGAGGCAACTGCCCCCTGCCCCCCCCTTATCCGCCGCCTCTGCTGGTCTGCAAGATTAACTTAAATGCACCTGTAATTATTTTTTCCGTCAACGTAAAGAGTATATTTTGGCTGTGAACAAAATCTGTGGCACCACGTCTGGACTGATAGGCTCCTCACCTATAACTTCACGGGCACGCGGCTCTTCTGACACTACTCCAGTGTTGCTAGGTCCGGCGCTGGAGGAGTTGGCTCTGAAGAAATGGAAGACATACCCTGGGGTGTGCGGCGCCGTGTTCCGTCCATCCGCAGAACAGCCAACTCTTTTGTTTTGTAATCCGTCTATAAACATGGATAATGGCTGAGAGAGACGTCCGAATCCACGGTGTGAGAAAGGCGGTTCACCTTTTGTATAACCTTGTCTTTTGTATATTGCTTATATCTCTTCCTAGAACACAAGCCTGAGCTGTTACAAAACCTGTCAGCTCATCGACGATTTTGCAAACATTTATTCATCGAAAACAGACAATTTGATGAGGTTGATAACACAGCCGGGTAAATATTAATTTCAGAGGTGAGAGCGCTTATTTCTAGCTTTCAGTTTCAGTTTCAGTTTCAGTTTATTCATTGTATCACCAACGGGCCAGAGACCCACTTAAAGATGAAGTCATCGGATATAAAACAAACACATACAGGTCCGATATACACACACATTGATAGGTGCAATTCCCAAGATATGACTAGCAGATAATAAAGTCAAATACTGAGAAGGTAAAAGAGCCTAAAAACATTGTCACGATATAAAATCGCGTTAAGTAAAAAAAACTTTCTAAAACGTAAGACTATAGAATATAGCAAAAACATAAAAATCCAAGAATCACCACACTGAAGCCATCAAACTATATTCTTGGAGGCGTAAAAATTTTTATCACTTTCTGTTTATACTGCCCAGTGGAGGAGTTCCAAATATCAACTTCGCGAAGGTTATCTAAAAAAGTATTGCACAGTTTTGGAACTCTGACAAAAAGACTCGACTTGATCGTATTCACCCGAGCATATGGTACGTACAGTAAGGCTCTGCAGCGAAATGTCCGAGGTCGAACAGCCAGGGGGAAGCTTTGGAGAAGAAACGAAGAATCGATGCAATTTGTAAGAATGTTTCTAATGAACATGAGGTCGTGCTGCTTTAGTCGAGTTTCGATTGTTGCATGCCAAAATGTTTAGACAAACTGGGGCAAATCGGGTATGCGACAGCGAAAACAGAGCCACATGACAAATTTGTGCTGTACTTTTTCCAGATGCTTGAGATGACAGGTGGCTGCTCCACCCCAGACAACGCTGCAGTATTCCATAACTGATCTGACATTTGCATACTATGCCGAGATCACAGCTTTACTGTCACGATAGTGCAAAGCTCTGTCATTTCTACCTGTTTTGAAAGATCGGGTTAACATTCCTAATGTCGTATTTGCTCTTGAAACAATATTATCTACGTGATTTACAAAAGTATGCTCCTCATCCAGACGAACGCCGAGATCCCTCATTACAGTCACTCTTTCGATTGCTACGCCGTCAACAAAATAAGTTTTAAGAACCGGATTGCGGCGCAGCGTGAAAGTCAAGACCTTGCATTTTGATGGATTTAGAGACAGTTTCCATGTCCGTGACCACTGAGACAAGGCATCCAGGCTCTCCTGGATGTTACAAGCATCATTATCAGTGTCAACCCGATGATAAATCTTGACGTCATCGGCAAACATCACGCTACGCACTTGTATGGAGCCTGGTAAGTCGTTAATATAGTAGGCAAAGAGTAAAGGTGATAAAATGCTGCCTTCTGGAGTTCCTGATGGTACAGGCACCCATGATGAGCTTTGGCCATTCACAACAACCCGCTGTGACCTCCCAGACGGATATGATTCACACCAGGCAAGAGCTTTGTCTGTAACATGGTACGAACTTTTTAGCTTATGAAGAAGTAATCTATGGTTAACTGTTTAGAATGCCGAACTGTAATCAGTGTAAACTACGTCCGTCTGGGAACCATCGGATATGTTGTTCCAGGCTGTATGAAGCATAGTCGCCAAGTTAGACGTGCATGATCGGCGCGGCATAAAGCCATGTTCTTCAGATAAAACAGGCTGAACGTGGGCAAGCAGAGAGGTGTGCACAACACGTTCCAACACTTCACTGAGCAGAGGTAGCAATGACACACTCCGGTAGTTCGATGCCGACGTTTTAGCTCCCTTTTTAAATACAGGGACTATATTAGCCCTCTTCCAAACCCCAGGGAACACTCCTTGATCTACCGACAATTTACACAGCTTGGCTACCGGCACTGATAATTCCTCTGCACATTCACGAATGACGCGGGCACTAACATTATCTGGTCCACATGCCTTAAAACGGCTAACACTGCACAGAATTAGCCTGACCGTAGCCTCTGACACCTCAAAACATTTGAGAGGGTGAATGGGATAGTCAGAGGCTCTTGGAAATTCAGTAACATTCGGGACGTTGAACTTAGAAGCAAAATTCGCATTTAAAAGCTTTGCCTTCTGCTTGTCGGTCACTTTACTGGTTCCGTCAACGAGATAAGAGAGGGAGCCAGTCTTTCCCTTCACACTTTTTAGAAATGTCCAAAACCGTTTCGGGTTTTCTTTAAGGTCACTTAACAATTTACACAAATATTCGCAGAACTTCTTGCTGGCCTCCTGCTTGAACGCTCTCCTCTTCTCCTTGAAGTGCGCTTCTGTTTCGGGCGTTCTGTTCCGTTTTATTTGCCGGTGAGAGGCTTCCTTTTCTGACAGTGATTTCCGTAGGTTTCGGTCAAACCACGGTGGGTGCCGTCGAGCAAGCTGAACTGTAGGGATGTAGTTTCCAAGCTGCTATCTTTTTTGTATTCCTGAAGAACGTCTTGCGCTCACTCGTTCCGTGTCCGAAAATACAAACAGAAAGCCAAAGCTGGTACGTGGTTATTTTTCGCCGGGCGCTTAAAGGGAATGTGGCACCTTGGTCGAATCCTGGAATTTAGTGAAATTAGGCGTACTTTTAGCCAACAATAATGAAACCACTCATGATTTCTCTGAAAAATGTTCAATAAGCTCAATATTTTGTTTTTAAAAATACTCCTCTTGGAAAAGAAATAAATATCTGCCTGTGGATATTAGCCCTGTTCCAGCTGTCAGCACAGTTTTGTCAGCACCAATCAGCGGGCCGCGTTTCGCCTACGTCACAGGACTGTAGCCTCTCCCCGGGAACTAGTTCTAGAGGTTTTACGGGCTGACGGCCTGCTGTTTGTGCTGATGAAAAATCGTAAGTGCACGAAGTGGCAGCCTAATATTTTTTAATGGTATAAAGGTTTAAGTTCCCTTTGCTTAGCACAAACAAGAGGCGATTATGGCGCTGATGTTACTTTTCTGGAGGAGAGTTTAGAGGTCCTGCTGACAAAACTGTGCTCACAGCTGGAACAGGGATACTTGAAACGCTCCAAGGGCTTCGATTGGCTGCTGCTCATCGTGACGTCAGCATATGTCGTCACACCAGCAGCTCACAACAATGGCCGCCCGGCGAGGGGCTGGTGTCAGGTAGGTGTTAGCTTTTTTCTACGGAAATATCGAGTTCCAAGACAAATTATATATGGAGTACCAGGTTTTCTGACTTGCTTTACAACTTGGCTATCTCAGTTAAAATCACGTTATGACGGTGCCACATTACCTTTAAAAGAATTGGTAGTGACTCAGCTTTGATCTGGGTTGCTCGATTTGTGTGTCCAAGGTTCAAGGCTGCACTCCCCCTTCCCTCCCCCAACCTGAACAATCAGTTGGCGTGATTTGCCTCAGAATGGCGAGGCACAGGAAAACATCCACACTCAGTGGCGGATACAAGGGGGAGGAGGGTGCTTACCCCCCCCAATGTCAGAGTGTCAGAGTATCAGATCAATGCATAGCCGGGGGCTGTTCCGAGGTAATGGTGGGGGAGGCTCGAGCGCCCTAGCCCCCGAAATGTTGTCCTGGATCTGTCACTGTCTTCGGTGTAGCTGTCCCACACAAGCATGACACACAAGCCCTGTTCCAGCTGTCAGCACTGTTTTTCAGCAGGACCTCTAGCCGCTCCTTCGGAAAAGAAATACCAGCGCCATAATCGCCTCTGGTTTGTGCTAAGCAAAGTGAACTTAAACCTTTATACCATTAAAAAATATTAGGCTGCTACTTCGTGCACTTGCTATTTTTCATCAGCACAACAGCAGGCCGTCAGCCCGTAAAACCTCTAGAACCAAGTTCCCGGGAAGAGGCTACAATCCTGTGACGTAGGCGCAACGTGGTCCGCTGATTGGTGCTGACAAAACTGTGCTGACAGCTGGAACAGGGCTACAATGTATCACATCGGAACGATTTGGCGACTTGAAGTTCGTTGGCTATTTTGAGGTGATATAGGTACAAGGTTGTCTACCCATATCTAACCTATTAAGATATAAATCGTCGCTGGAAGAGCGGGAACTCAGCATACAATAGCCAGTCACTACGAAACGAGCATCCAATTACCATCTTTCCTGCCTTTAATGAGCTATACAACTGAGATCTCGGGGAAATAAGTTAAAATACATTGAACGTACATACTTACCACTCAAAAACAGCAGTTTGCAATGTTTCGCACTTAAAGAGTTCTGTCCAGAACTGTCTCCAGCAGCAATTCTGCGACTTCAATAAATACGATTTTTGCAACAAAGAACACATTGGGGCCCGTAAATCACCTCGTTCATAATCTGTTTAGATGTGGTTTTCAATATTAGCACCAACGAAGGGAATCCATCAAGCAAAATGATTAACACACATCATATCAGCATCCCTCCAAACCAAGCAGTTCAGCTGACAGAGGGTGTCCCCTGCACATTGGCAGCGAACGCACACTGAAGAGCCAGCGGACGCATCAACAGCCACAGACCAGGCTCATGCAATAAAATAGGATGACGTTTCGGGGAGTTTCGCAACCAAGCATGACATTCCGTGACACAACGGCAGACCTGCGCAAATAGCAGACTCCACCCTTGCCGAACGATCCCTTCAGAATCTTCTGCCAGTGACATTTCACACCAGTATCCTATCAAAAATGAAAAAAATTGGCTTCAGAGACTTCGAGGCGGATGCAGACCCAAATTTGGGGGAGGGGTGGGGCAATCCATATCAGCCTCCCCTGGGGGGCGGTAAATTCATTGCTCGACAGGCCTTATATAAACTAACTCTCCAAGTACATCTTCTCTCTCCGGAGGTTAGCGGGATGGAGGGGGAATGGAATGGCACCAGAACACAGGGTATTAGGGTTTCGGAACCGGAGCAAGTCACAGATCAGCTGGCTGACTAATCCAATCCTGCGCGGGTGTGCAGAAAACAGTTGCCACAACCTTGGATCGCGGAATAATAATTTCCGAATGACAGGAAAAATATCCGCTATCGTAAGCAGGCTTAGAATTAGGTATGAACTGTTCCGAGCAATTTGGGCAGTGCACGACTGCGAAATCGTGGCATTAGACTCCGCAGTTGCCAGCACTGATAAAACGCGTAAATACATTCATTTTATAAATGAGTGTACCTGGGAGTGGCTGTGTCCACTTTGCCTCCTGTGTGCGCCTCTGAAAATAGGCATGTATTATGTACATATCAACCTGGCCATCATTTCTTGGGGGGCCACGTCAATGCGCGTGTCAAGAGGCCAAGCTTAGTCTGATTCCAGACATGTTTCGCCCAATACATATATGCCATGAGGGAGAATTTAATAACTTGGTGTGCTGCTACTTTTGTATGTTCGATTACCTGTGTTCTTACGGCTGTAGGTAAATTATGTGAAAACCAAGTTTCAACAGCATTAGTTGGCCCCTTATCCATGTTTTACTGGCACATTCCTTCCCTTATGTTCATATGCTGCAGCTTTTCAACAACAAAAATGCCCGACCAGTGCTATCTGACAGGTTGTGCATAAATTTTTTTTTAAAGTGTAGCAGTAGAGCTAAAATTTCATTCTACCAATCACGGTCCTTGGGGGCAAAATATATGATGGCCCCCATTCCGGAGCTTAAGGGGCCATGGCCGGAATGCCCCCCCTCCCCCTGCGTCCGCCAATGGGAGACATTTAATATGCTTCAGGACTTAGAATACGTGTTCTGAAGCATATTCGATGCGTTCCGAAGCATGTTAAAATGCGTGTTCTGATAATGGTATACTGGTAAGTTCAGTGCAGGTTTTTTCTGCGTTGAATGATCCTTTGCTATGTGGAAAATAACTTAACCCGCGCCCCACCGGGGGTCCGGCGCCACCTTCGCCCTACCGGGGGCATCGATGGCCCCCCTCTAACTCCGAAAATATGGGCGTTAGCGCAAATCTGCAAAATGCACTAGAAAGCTCGCGTGAAATCAGTAAGAAATTACTTCACATGTTTTAGTGCTCAGGTCAATGGTTTGACCTCCAGAGGTCAAATTAGGTCAAGATCGGCTATTTTCACTCAAATATGCAATGATTAAGCAAACTGGGCATAACTCTTATGTCATTAGAGATATTGAGGTCTGGTAAAGTACATTTGATAGGTAATTGCCAGTCCTTTTTCCGCTATGAGGAACGTTAAGACCTCCCGCCAGTGGTTTGACCTCCAGAGGTCATCTCGTGACCTAATATGATCTGAGGTCACGAAAGGTCAGAAAGTGACCTTGCCGTATATCAAATGAAAGCCAGTGACGAGTCAAACACGATGGTGTTTGTTTCAGCGCTCTAGCTTAATTAAGTCAAAAGTTATTGTCAAAATACTGCTTTTTAACCCTGGTGACCTTGGATGACTTTGGGGAAGTCAAAGGGCAAATATGGCCCCGGGAATCCGTGAAAGGGTGTCCAAAAACGCTTTTCTGATCAAGCTGAGCATTTTCAATCGTTCTTGTGACTTTTAGATCATAAGACAGCTTTTCCCCATGCTTTTTCAATGGGAGAGGTCACCTCGAGACCTGACCACAGGGCATGAAATCGAAAAATCCCGGATATACACCTTGTAGACCCTGGAGGGTCATAAAGTGTAGGAAGTTTCAAATCGATCGACTTCAAAATGTAGCTCTTACAGAGCTCTAAAGTTGAAATGAGGTGACCTTGGTTGACCTCGTCTAGTGACCTGACCTTGGGTGACCCGGGGTAAAAATTTCAGGGATGATGGGAAAATGATGCAGTAAGAGGTAGAGCCCTCAACTGCGGCGCTGCGCCTCATCGTTTTTCTGCTATCCCGGAAAAACCTTAGGGGAGCCATCGATGGTCCCCGGTGGGGCGAGGGTTAAGCTAATAATTCCCTTTAATGCTTACCTGTTTGTTTGTACAGTTTGTATTATTGCGCTGGCTGCATATTTGAAAGCATTTGAAATGGCATTGCAAACGTTGTCTTGCTGTGATTCAGGTATTAGATAAGAATGTTATCATACAGTGGACTTAATGCTGGTTCAGTTATGATTTGTTTATTTTATTTATTCATCTTATATGAGCGACAGGGGCTTGCCCCCGCTAAAAGACCAAGTCAGAGATAACATCAGATTTACTAAAATTACATACAACACACATCTTAAATAAGCAAGATATTCCGGTTAGTTACCAGAGCTAAAGCTGCCTAAGAAGACCCTTACATAAAATACACGTCATTAAGATCATAAATACTTGTCTGCATAAAATATTGTATGCCAAAGTACCTACAAGATAAAGGGATTAGAAAATTTCTACAAAAAAGAAGTTTAAAAATATATGTAAAAGGCAACAATAAAATGGTTGGTTGGTACTTTCTGCCTGACGTATTTCCGAACATGAGATTTGAACTGACGTGGTGAGATTCTAAATGGATCAGAAAATGGGCAGCCGAGCATGAAATCATTAAAAGCCTTCGGCAGTACATGCCTCGCATCACAGTCTGCTTTGTGTACAGTGGTACGATCAGCAAAGTACCTGCCATTGCTTTCGACATTTAATAAACTACATTTCTTCCCATGCAATGTATCACACGTAACATCACAAGTCGTGAAAGTCCCCCACTTGTCATTGATAGCATACGCTGACAGCCAGCGGGCATTTCCAGACAATTCGAGCCGTGCTTTAAGGAAACTTTTCCCGGCTGCTCAGTCTGGGAGTCACCAGCTGCCGGGGGTCGCCAGCTGCGGCAGATGTTTACGTGACAACCGCAGTCCCAGGAGGACGGAAAAACCACTGCACAGCGAGAGACACTGCTCATCTATTTACAAGGTCCAGTTCATACGGTCACATGTCCTCATTGCCATGCCATTTGCGTATTATATACCAGTAAAACGCCTTCATGGGCGATAACCGAGCGGACGCTTGTGTTTCAAGATGACAAGTAAAGATTGGCTTGAATGTTATTGTATGGCTTATTGCTATTCTGCAACGTAGATGCCATGACATTGCGCAGAACGTCCAGCTAGGACAAATGTCTGGCAAACTTACAATAAATATATTTGGATCACGAAAGCGAGGCCGTCGGGGAAACACATTCAACAACTGACTTTCTGACTGCCATTTCGGAAAGTTCTGACTGGCTTTCAACAACTGTTGAACAGACTTTCTTTTTGTCTTTCTTTATAAACTTATAAAGAAAGACTAACTTTAAATTTGCTTTAAGTAACTACCTTTTTAGTTGTACCGGCCTCAAATCGCGGTCTCTCTCGTTGTACGGTATGTCTCTCTCGCAGTCTCACAATCTCTTCGGTATCACCCATCTCTCTCGACACTTCCTATACCTTCGTCCCGTCGCTCTCCCACTGTCAATCTTATGAGGCTTTTGCTTTTTTCTCGGCTTGTGCTCATAAATGGTCTCAGGTGTATCGTGCGGTGCTTGCCGCCCGACTTCAACGCAGACGTTTTAATCTCCTGTCGTGTCTTTTAAACATACTTGTATGTGTATGTACGAATGCATGTCATGGCTACAAATGGTCCTCAACTACAGATATTTAAATAACCCCTAAGAAACACAGACCCTTTTCGGAAAATTCACGCTCACTCCGCTCGCCACTAGAGGGTTTTTTCGAGAGCTAAAACTTCTCAAAATCTGCTCAAAATCTTAGTCCAGACGGTGTTGCAAGATCTCGGCAAACGCAAACCTCTGGTCTGTAAGGGTCAACGTCTTGTTAGAAAATTAGGATTTAGGGCTGGGAGACTTGGTGTCTTCATTGCTAGTCTCAGATGATGAGAGCAAGTATTTATGATTATGAGTGCTGGTTCCATCCCCATGACGGGGAACCGCCTTTTGTGTCTGATCTGACCCGGTGGAGAGGATCTTTAAACACCCACGCCCATGCTCCCTGTAATTGGGCAAGTGTGCGTGTTGGAAGTGGGGCAAATGCAAACGTGAAATTAAGGAGGAAATATTAAAAAAAAACACGAAAAGTGCACCAGTTTGTGTCTTTGTGGGGGATTTAGGGTACTTAGCCAGCTTTGACTGTGACGCTCTGGGTACAGCGAAGGCAACCAGATACAATAAGAACATTTCAGTTTAACGCGCTCGTATCCATCACAGCTGCTTAACCCGCACCGGGGGTCGGCGCCACCTTCGCCCCACCGGGGGCCATCGATGGCCCCCTCTAACTCCGAAAATATGGGCGTTAGCGCAAATCTGCAAAGTGCAATAGAAAGCTCGCGTGAATTCAGTAAGAAATTGCTTCGCATGTTTTAGTGCTCAGGTCAATGGTTTGACCTCCAGAGGTCAAATTAGGTCAAGATCGGCTATTTTCACTCAAATATGCAATGATTAAGCCAACTGGGCATAACTCTTATGTCATTAGAGCTATTGAGGCCTGGTAAAGTACATTTGATAGCAAATTGACAGTACTTTTCCGCTATGTGGAACGTAAAGACCTCCCGCCAGTGGTTTGACCGCCAGAGGTCACCTCGTGACCTAATATGACCTGAGGTCACGAAAGGTCAAAAAGTGACCTTGCCGTATATCAAATGAAAGCCAGTGACAAGACAAACACGATGGTGTTTGTTTCACCAATCTAGCTCAATTAGGTCAAAAGTTATTGTCAAAATACTGTTTTTGACCTCTGGTGACCTTGGATGACCTTGGAAAAGTCAAAGGGCAAATATGACCCCTGGGATCCGTGAAAGGGTGCCCAAAAACGTTGTTCTGAGCAGTCTGAGTATTTGCAATCATTTTTGTGGCTTTTATATCATGAAATAGCTTTTCCCCATGCTTTTCCAATGGGAGAGGTCGCCTCGTGACCTGACCTCAGGGCACGAAATCGAAAAATCCCGGATATACACCTTGTAGACCCTGGAGGGGTCATGATATGTAGGAAGTTTCAAATCGATCGACTTTGAAATGTAGCTCTTACAGAGCTCTAAAGGTGAAGTGAGGTGACCTTGGTTGACCTCGTCTGGTGACCTGACCTTGGGTGACCCGGGGTAAAAATTTCAGGGATGATGGGAAATTGATGCAGTGAGAGGTAGAGTCCTCAACCGCGGTGCTGCGCCTCGTCGTTTTTCTGCTATCCCGGAAAAACCTTAGGGGGCTATCGATGGCCCCCGGTGGGGCGAGGGTTAAGTCTGCCGAATACGTAATCATTGCACTGATAAGCTCTACCAAGTTTGTTTTCGGCACTGTTGCAGCTTTGATTCTTTACTGGCCCACAGAATAGTATCGAAAAAAAACAGTGAAACAGACATGTCATCAGTACTAATTTTAGCACTTCTTCTGGCAGATTGATTTAGGCCAAATTCGTCAAATTCGCCGCCGGTAACAACCTGACTGATTGGTGGCGGCAGAATCGATAATGGCCTTGGCTGGGGTCGGCTTGCGGGGTTTCGCCGTGTCATCTAACCAGAAAACTGGAATTACATGGTTCGGTTCATAAGCGTCACGGCCGCAAAAAAGTGTGGGGGCCAGTCAATCTTCAAACTGCTGCAGACGGAACGCGTTGCATTCTAGAAAGAAGACCTCATCGGATTTAAGCCTTTTGTTACCTTTTGCGCAGGCAATCTGCTGTTTTCTTCCTAGTTTTACTTTTTTAATATATTAAAAAAGATAGGGCCAGACAGTTTCACCTCTATTCCAAAGCATGTGATTCAGATATAGATTTAGGGACACTGGTTCGACGCGCCTGCCCTAACTACATCATAATAACGTTTCGCGCTTATTATCTCCAACTGCTGTCCCCAGAATTAGCCTGGAATCGAGTTCCAGCCAGGTCGCCCAGGCTCCTGTAATACTCCCAGCTGGGTCGAACATTGTCCAGTCTGATCACTCAATGCGTATGCCTGAAGGCACGAAGGCGTGGTGAGAGATCTAACGGCAAGCCTCGCACTGCAAGACAGAATATTTTTCTCAAATCTTCAGTGACATTTTCATGACTTCGGCAAAACAGGAGGGCGAAACTTCAGGCGGGATGTATCATGCCATGTCTTGTGCATTCCGAGTGCCGTTATTCCTAGTTTTTTATAGCAGACCCCGTTCAAAAGTCTTACCGGGAATCATTGCCAAAAATTGGCCATAGGGACAGTGGTGCAGGTATGGCCATTGGCCAGTGGTGCAGCCAATGTGATTGTTCCAGGGGGCCACAAACCCACAGGACCGCACTTTGGTCACGCTTGCTCCTCTGGTCACCTCCCTCGGGGTTCACCACTGCCTCCTTGCTCGCCTACGAACACGCCCGTAATGTGCTCAATGCTCTGCCCGGAAGGCTCTCCAGGTATGAAATCCTCCGGCCTTGGAATGCCAGAAATGGCCGGCAGTGTTTCTTTGGTTACCCAAACTGATCGGTGTTAGCAGCGATGAAGTGGACCAGTACTAACGATTTGTTTTCTGACTTAATGCGTGCGCAGTATAACTAAACACAACGTTTCACTTCGGCGTCGCTGATGTCTTGTTTGATGATCAGAAGGCGTATCAGATTCGTGTTTAGCATGATATATGAAAACTGCGCTCCCTTAATCGGATTTCTGTCATTTTTTTAACCGTTGCATACATTATATTCATGTCCTTTTTAACAAAACTACTTCGGTATTTACCCGGAGCTTCTTAAAATAGTTGATGTTAATATGTTCAGTGACATCGTTCTCAAATTCCAAGAAATCCATAATTCGCCGAAATGTTCATCCACGGTAAAAAGCGATCAGGGCCACTTTCATAAAACTCCTTAATCCTAGCTAGATTGGAAAATGAAAGATTGTGTGATCCCCTTGCTTTTTGTCTGTGGCGTCGATTACACTGGTCAACAAAATTTAATTTTTGTCTTGGATTCAATATAAAATAGTTCGTTTCTAAGGTAATTTGTGGCGCTGAACACGAATCTGGCAGCCAAAATGCCGTATCAGATCAGAATTTTGAGACCCAGTATGTCTGTGTGTCGTCTTTGTGCAAGCCTACTTGGCATCAGTGACATTGACAGTGCAAAACCCAAGAGGTCTAGGAAAATGAAGGTTTGGTTGTTTGTGGAGGCTAGGGTATTCTACCCTAAGCCCGATTTTCATAGACCTAGGTCAATATATTCAAGGTAAAACGAGGCCATATAGGTCAAATTCTGTTTGTGCAGGGTAGCCTTTGGGAAATACCGTGATTATGCGATGAGAAGCCGGATATGGAGAGAAAGTTACCTAAAGTATCGGAGGAAAGGTCTGAGGCAATGTTCTCTGAAACTTTTAGGTCAAGGTCGTCCAAGGCCATTAAATTCACATCTATATTGATAAGATGCATTGTCTGGGTGCAGATAATCCGGAATCTCGACATCCTTGATCTATATTTTTCCACAAAAAGCTAGGCTGATGACAGTGTGTGGAAAGTGTAGGGGCTATACACCAGGTATGATCTGGAGAAGAAACCAGGTCCGATGACAAAAAACGGTAACTAAATTTGAAATCAGCGGTATCGAAATAGGCAGAACAGGTGTGCACGTGCCGGATCCATTTTGACTGTTGACCAGTGTTATTGGAAGGTTCGTTAGCGCTGGCAGAGCTAGCAAACTGTTGAAAGCCGACCACCGAAGCAAATTGCATCGTAGAAATATTGGAACATCAAAGTTCAAGACCGAAACAATAGACCCTTCGTTGGAGCTGTGACACAGCAACAGGGAACGTTGATACTAAGGCCGTTAGCAGCAATTAACATACCTGCATATTTTGAGACACTTAGGTTGAGGTAGAAGCGTATTCAGAGTAATTTTACTCACATTAATGCTGTGTTCTTCTCCTTTTATTTGGGGCTTTCAAGGAATGAAGAAAATAACTTTGAAAAATACAGAAGTTCCAGTGCGCTTGGATGCACCCTTGTTCATTGGCGAGAAGGATACACAGAAAATGAGACACGTCATGAAACGGCTGCTAGGGACAAAATACAATGAGAACTCGATATATTTCGCAGCTTTAGAAACATTTCTAGAGGGTCTGCTGTTCCGCCAAAGGAACTCACAGTTACGTAGCCTGACGGTTTTTATTTCCTTTCACGAATTAAGTGAGCTCAAATGTACTGTATGGAGAAATATCACAACCAAAACTTATGGTACCAATTCAATCTGATTAACTTACCTCGGGGAAGATCCAAAGTTGGACTAAAAAGATTACCTAGCCCTAAGTTCTAAAGAAACTTATCTTCCTGAATTTCGATCGCTTCTCTAACGGTGGACTTTTTCAAATTTATTTCGGTCGCTAACGTCACGTCCTTCATTGGGTCGATATTATTATTGTAATGGTACACATGAAAAGGGCGCCCTGACTTCCCGACACAACCGGCCCCGCATTTGCATTCGATCTGATGTCTAGTGCACCTCTTTTCAGGTCGGGCTGGTCCTTTAGCCTCATCGATGTGCTTCTGAGGTCTTGAAGGGATATTATAGGAATCATGGTTTGTTTCCGAAACATAACACTCAAACACTCCGCTGTGAAATATCAGATTACTTCGGACGATTGCTCAGTTGATATGGACTTGCATGCTGAAGCCGTGTATGTACAACATGGACATGAAGGCGGGACTCACAGTATTATCTGACATCTTTTCTGAGCGATAACTGTAGGTTGTTCATTTAAATAGGGGCATCCCCCCACGCCAGGCGTGCTTGCCCAATTAAAGGGAGCATTATCGTAATGGTGTCTGATCCTCCCCACGGCCAGATGAGACACGGAAGCGGTTATGCATGGAAAACACTCTGGAAAAATGTCAGAGACTTAACTGTGACAGGATTCTTCATATCCATGCCAGGCCATTCATATCATACATGCATGGTCTTTGTAAGTCCATGTCAAGATTGCTTCGGAAGCATAATATGGTCCCCCGGGGATGAGCACCTCAGTGAACATCATCCGACTCTGCTGGGCCACTTGTCCTAACTTCAAGTTCCGGCACAGTATCTGAATAAGTTACTCTGATCTCCCAGATCCCTCCCACCGGGGCGAGAGCTGGCGATGCCGTATAAACTTGGCAGTTGGTACGTCGTTAAACCCCAACAATTAGTATAATATAATTCCAATAATGTAATTTGGAAGTCTGAGAAACACATAAGTAAGGACAAGAAACCAACCAGAACTGGTAACAGGACACATTTGATAAAATCGAATGTGAAAGCGGCGCCAGTCATATCAGGGGTCCAGGTAGGCCCAGGGAAGTACGCTTGAACGAGTACGTGGCGGACATGACGCAAGGTCGAACTGAAACTTGCGCAGCTGCTCTTCATACGTAAATACCACTGGATATCTATCCTAAAGGCAAAGCTAAACTCTATGCTCGATACCCACACTTACCGGCCGGGCCGTTCTTTAGCTTCAGGCGGGTACTTAATGTCAATCAGCAGCAGCTCCAGCGCGTTCTTCCATCAGCGCTAATCAGTCCCATTTCGTATCCAGCAGTATTGCAAATGACCCAGAATGCATACGATCGCCGCTTCCGAGCCGGTGGTCTAATTAGGCTATCGCTTCCTTCGTCTCAGAAAGCATGACTCACATTTCTAATGGTCAACGGAGATACAGCGCAATTGATAGGGATTTTTTTCAGTGCTACCGGACTGCGTTATGTCCGCGCCTGTCAAAACGGGGATCCACAACGTTGCAGCGTAGCACGCCATCTACAAACAGAGATACGGCGGGACTGTGTTCGTCGCCTTTGATGTCGGAAAGCCCGGCTGATCAGCCGTGATATAAATGTGGGCTGCCCTCAGGCACTTCACCAGCTTCACGAGAGTGTGACGGTTAGCATAGCCTGCTCCGGTTCACCGTAGCTTGCCTAATCTACCTACGACACTGTCCGGTGAGTAAGGTAATAGCCTTGTCCCTGCCTCCTCGAATATCGAACTTTTGATGCCAAAGCTGACAAGGTTTTCTCGGTCCGTTGCAATAATAAGTGTTAAATAATAATAATATGAAATGTGGCGGCTTAGGGGATGAGTTTATTTTGTTTTCCCTGGGCTTTGCGAGCAAGAGCTACTTTAATGGATTAATTGTTTAACTAAAATAATGAAGCACCGCAAGGATAGTTCCCCTAGTAACACAATAAAAAGCCAACCTTTGGAGGGCTTAGCTGCGATTTGAATAGCTCATGGGTATAGAATTACTGGAACAAGTGCCATCTTGAAACATGTCTGTTCAAGATGACAAGTGAAGCTTGGAATTTTGTAATGTCTCATAGTAATTATCTTACATGAACAAGGCGAAATCGCACAGAAAATCCTGCCGTTATGAACTATTGATCCAGTCGCGTTCCCTGACTCAACCAACTCATGTGGAACACAATAAAACTCGACAGGAGAATGATTCAGTGGCAATTTATACAACTTTCCCATTTGAAATTTCTAGGCAAGAACATTATTTGGTGTAATCACCATCAAATTAAAAGAAACTTTCGGAAATGCAGCTCGCTTGCGTTTTTCCCCGCGTAGAAACCTTTCTGTAGCCTCATTCAGAGTAGTGCATGGCATCAGGGAAACACACCCCCATTGAATAAAGGCTTACAGTTTTGTTCGAAGATGTAATACATTAGATCGAATTGGTGCCGGTTCTCATGAGTGTAAATTTCGGTTACGACAGCTGTTCGCACAGACATAAGCTTTTTATCAGCTTCACGATCGGGCTGGGCCCGGCCGGATCGTGTCGGGTCGGGTCGGGTCGGGCCGGGTCGGGCCGGGCCGGGCCGGGTCGGGCCGCCCATACGCGAATGAATTCATGCATAGGGAGAGACCTCGCGGCGCTGGGTGCCCGCTCGGTAACTAGCACTGTTCCGCGGCGTCATGTTCACGGACTTCTTGCAGCCTTGGGGAACTGATAATGTCTTACAAGCGCTAAGAGAATATTTGCAAGTATGCCAACCGTTCATGGGCAACCAAAAATAAACAGGGAAACATAAACTCTTTCTCCCAATAGAGTCAATGGTTATAATATATGTAGGTAAAGTACCTATGCTGATAACGCGACAAAACCAAAACAATGATAGTCGCCAAGATAAAAACCTTAGCTTTATTTGTTTAGCCAAAATCGCTTTGCACACTTCAAGGTCTGAAGGCTAATTTCTTGACAAATGCTGTCATTTTAGTGATGCGGCACGGTCATGCCCGAGGAAGTGGCACTGTCAAACTTACAGCCTCGTGAGTGTCGAGGTGTTTATTGAACGCCAAGCGTGACACGATTGGAGACTGTATGCAAAAAATGGGTTGCTTTGCAGGGGAGGTTAAGCTTGCTGCTGCTTGAGCATGTGCATAATTTTTCAGATACAGGATGTATGATCGGGTCTAACTATGCAAGCGTTTAACGATCTGCTTTAATATATGCCATGACAACTTGAATGCATCTGAAAGCGTTCACGTTCTGCTGTGTTTAGGGTAAACCATGAGTATTTCCAGTCTCTTGGTGCCTCAGGCCTAGATGTTTGAGGTTTAATCTTCCGTGAGCTAAGTACCCGCGCAGTGGCCGTAAGTAAAACCTCCCACGTGCCCCCCACCTGACCGCTCACTGCAATACATCACCGTTTCCAATGAGCTCTTTAACCGTGGCTGACAGGCGCCTCGGGCCATTTGTCCACCGAGAAACCGGCGCACACATATCTGCTGTCGTCAATGGCGATCCCAAGGAAGGCGGACCTCTGGGCCATGGCCCGAAAAGTATCCTCGAAACGCCCGATGCTTCTTAAATTGTCCCCAAAGCACTAAGTTCTTCAACAAATTTATCACTTGGCCACCCAAGCGGAAGTGTCTGGGACCGCCGTTGACTGTAGTTCACGTGCGCTACTTAGTGTATTAACTCTGCTTGGTTGTTTCCGAATTAATGCTAACTTTTTTACTTGGACATGACATCGAGCGAGACAAACGGGCATGCTTTGCTGCTTTTTGAATGGTTATGAGCTGAGATGAGATGCGATGGGAACATTAGCGTCGCTTTTTTATCAAAGTTGAGAGGGGCGAGCCAGGTCACCAGGCGAGCCCCCCCCATTCCAACGCGCATGAATAAAAACATTATTTTAGCTGTGTTGCATTCTGCTGCTCCTTTGGACCAGGGGGCGAGGAAAAAAATGTCATCTCCTTTTGCCCTCCTCTACATAAATACTTTAATACCTATGTAGGTATAGTATCATATAAATGTTAACATATTTACGTTACAGGTAACACCGGTCCAAAATTGCCTGCTCCCGATTTTCCCAGATGTGAGAGCTCCCGAGCCTCCTCCTGCACGGGACATTCCTGACTCCGTTTCTGACTGCTGCTTCCCCGGCAGAGATGGCCGCCTATCGCGCTCTGCTGCTGCTCTCTGCCCTGCTGCTGGCTCTGGCGCTCACCTCGGCCGCTCCCCAGTTCGGCCGGGCGGCATCCAATGCAGCGCTGGGTGCCGTCGACAGCCGCCGCGGTGTGTTCGGGGGCCTCAGGCCGCCCGCCGCCGGCGTCCGGCTCTGGAGGTCCCGCAGCGGCAACGCCGGCCTCGGCCTGGGCGTCAGCTCCGACTTCAACCGCCGACACGGCGTCGGTATCGGCTTCAAGTGGAGGTTCTAGGCGGGCGGGACGCTGCGGTCGGCTGGTGGTAGTGTGGGGGAGCGAAAACTGCACCCAGAGCGGTGCAGAGTCTGGCGATGGGTTCGGGCGGTGTTGATGGCTTAAAGAGAAGGCGCCTGCCCTAGTCAGCTGAAGACTAGTTTATAGTTATAGTTTATTGAAGATAGTTTATTCAGGCACTTGGCATTTGCTGAACATCTTGTGATGGGTTATCCGATGATTTTGGCGTGGTATTGACAGTGACTTACGCGTGTAGATTATGTGTTTGCTCTAATACACATCTCTCAAAAAGATCGAGGAATGTTTTTGCTTAGACTTCTCTTTTCATTACAGCTCTTCTGTACTCGGCCGTAAAACCAATGAAATCAACATACGGGAGAGCTTAATCGCTAGCTTACGCTAACTATTTCATGATCAAGCCCTTACCGAGATATTCTAGTTATGTAAGAAGGGTAGAAAGTTTACTGGTGTTTTGGTAATAGAACTTTCGTCCACGGATAAGTTTAATCGTACTTAAGTGTTGTTTTGCACCGTGAGCAAACAAAGAGAAAACGAAAGTTCAAACTCTACCCACTTCCCAGCGCTAAGTTTTCTCATTGGCGGAAAACTGAAGAATTTTAATCGGAAGTGATCAATAAAATGACTCGGATTGTCTCTGAGGTAAAAAAGGATAGTCTGTGTGAGCACTTACTTCCGCCGCAATCTAGTATGAACCACAGTACATTTCCATGTTGATACTTATAATGAAAATAAGCCGCTTCGCTGGTCGTCGCATTTTGGCTGGTGCTGGATCTCATTCATATTTGCAAATGGATGAAAGGGAGTGTCCCACTTGTATGACGGGGTTTGAACTGGAGATAACAGTTTTGTAGAGCGTGTTGAAAACCACCATTGGCATAATTAATTTCACCCAAAGCTCTCGGTATAAATTTTCCGCCAGCTTTAAAGCTCAATATTTGGTGACCTAAATTTACCAGCTCTCGTCGGATCGAGACAAATCACACTATACACAAAAGAAGAGAAAACACTTAAAAGGCACGGGAAATTTTTCTTGTAAAAATTTTTGGCTTAAAATACGATACAAAAATATAGCAGATGGACCTCGGTAACTAAGGGTGCCCCCAGACTTCGGTTCCACCCGACGGTTATCAAACCCCCCTTGGTCAAATCCTGGCTACGGCACTGCACGTCACAGATTCCAGCCAGCACGATTCAGCTCTGCTCCAAAGAAACTCGGAAGTCCTACCGCATCACTTGCGACTCAGGCACGCTGCGGTATTGCGCAGGAAATTAGAGCTCATCATTAATCTCTTTCACCATCTGACCAATCGGCGCGCAGCTCCAACCTACCTCTGACGACAATTGCTACCTGAGGGCATTTGTCACGAGGACGCCTATTGGCTGCACGGGTTGCCACTGTTTGAACTTTAACCCCCGGCAGCGTTGGGGTCGGTGGCGACGGGACTGCTGCCGAGAAGAGGCCTGGGAAACGCCGCGCTATGGTAGGATGACAGTGGGAATTGGTCTCGGCCGTTAAGGCTTTGAAGTAATCTTCATCTCCGATTGTACGGCGCTGTGATTAAAGTGAGAGAGAGAGAGGGGGAGAGAGAGAAGGAGAGGGGAGAGAGAGAGAGAGAGTCCCAGAAAAAGACAGTCTTGCTCCTGAACTTGTTTACGAACAAGGCACAGTAGGCTACAAACTGTGGTTTATTTATTTAATTATGACCTTGGATGACCTCGAAGAGGTTAAAGGGCAAATATGGCCCCTGGGATCTGTGAAATGGTGTCCAAAAACGCTTTTCTGATCAATCTGAGCATTTGCAATCGTGTTTGTGACTTTTAGATCATAAGCCAGCTTTTCCCCATGCTTTTTCAATGGGAGAGGTCACCTCGTGACCTAACCTCAGGTCACTAAGAAAAGCCCGGATATACACCTTGTAGACCCCGGAGGGACCATGACGTGTGGGCAGTTTCAAACAATCGTCCAAGAAATGTAGCTCTTATAGAGCTCAAAAGTTGAAGTGAAGTGACCTTGGTTGACCTCGCCTGGTGACCTGACCTTGCGTGACCCAGGGTAAAAAATTTCGGAGACAATGTGAAAATGATAGGGTGAGAGATAGAGCCCTCAACCGCGGTCTCGTCGTTTTTCTGTTATCTTGAAAAACCTTAGGGGCCATCGATGGCCCCCGGGTGGGGCGAGGGTTAAGATAGCATAAGTCGGAACAGGGTGAACTTATCCGATTGAAACTCCTATCACACGGTGGACCCACCGAGCTCTCTAAAATATGTTCCGGTATCTTTGATATCGATGACCTAAGGCCAGGTACGAGCCATGATCTCTCCATTGGAAATACATGAGAAAAAATGGTTTTAACTAAATAACTTAGTAACGGATGGTGACAGAGCGTCTACTTTAACTGCATTAGATTGGCCTTGTCTTTTCGGTTCTAATGATATGCATTTTATCTAATTTGACCTTGACCTTACCTCAGGTCAGGTCAAATCCTTGATTTGACCTAACAAGGTCATATTATATATCATTCGATTCGGCTTGCTGCGAGAATTCATACAGATCAAATTGTTTTGCTATATCTTTACTTTTCAGATGTAATGACCAAAAACCTTCATTTACACGTTATCCCTATGACGGCATGTTTTGACTCTAGCAGTGGCGTAGCCAAGGGGGGGTTCTTGGGGTCCGCGGACCCCCCTTGGGCTGACCTTATGCACTGGAAAACACGAGCATTGGTCTCAGGGGCCCCTGAGCTCGGTCTCAGGGGGCCCTCCGTGCTCGATCTCAGCCCCCCCCGAGGTTAGTCTCAAGGGACCTCCGAGCTTGATCTCAGGGGGCCCCCAAGCTTGGTCTTACGGGCCCCCTGATCTTGGTCTCAGGGGCCCCGAGCTCGGTCTCAGGGGCCCCCGAGCTTGGTCTCAGGGAGCGCCCAAGCCTGGTCTCAAGGGACCTCCGAACCTCAAGCCGCCCCGGTAGCTCAGTTGGTAGAGCGTTGGGCTCCGGCCCGCTGCTCAGAAGCATGCAGTGGCAGGGCATGCCCAGGCTTGGGATCGGTTCCCCTGAGACGCTCCGGCGCTCAATAGTTTACCCGACGTACAGGTCGGCTGGCAACTGACTGGTGAGAGGGTGACCTGAGCGGGGCGGCCGTCCCTGTGCTTTGTGGGACGTTAAACTTTGGCTTCTAAATTAACCCTCCATTGAGGGAGTTGCTCGTTCGGGTGGTGGGGTCGGGGTCTCCGTGACAAGTCCCTTGATGACTTTAGTGAGACTCCGACTCCACCAGTCGTACTAGGAACAACTTGAACAAAATTTAAAAAAACTTGGTCTCAGGGGCCCCCGAGCTTGGTCAGGTTGCCCCCGAGCTTGGTCTCAGGGGCCCGATCATCGGTATTGAGGGCTCCAGAGTACCGAACATTGATCTCAGGGGGCCCTGAGCTTGGTCTCAGGGGCCCCTGAGCTTGGCCTCAGGGGGCCCTCCGAGCTCGATCTCAGGCCCCCCCGAGGTTAGTCTCAAGGAACCTCCGAGCTTGATCTCAGGGGGCCCCCAAGCTTGGTCTTACGGGCCCCCTGATCTTGGTCTCAGGGGGCCCCGAGCTCGGTCTCAGGGGGCCCCTGATCATCGGTATCGAGACTCTAGGGAACCAGACATTGATCTCGGGGCCCCTGAGTTTGGTCTCGGCCCCCCGAGCTTGGTCTCAGGGCTCCCCGTGCTTGGTCTCAGGGACCCCCGAGCTTGGTATCAGGGGCCCCCGAGCTTGGTCTCGGGCCCCCGAGCTTTAGTCTCACGGGCCTTTCGATCTTGGTCTCAGGGTCCCCTAGCTTGGTCTCAAGGACCCCCGAGCTTAGCCTCAGGGCCTTTCTATCTTGGTCTCAGGGGGCCCTCCGAGTTTGGTCTCAGGGGGCCTCCGAGCTCGGTCTCAGGGGCCCCCGAGCTTGGTCTCAGGGACCTTCCGAGCTTGGTCTCAGGGGGGCCCCCGATCATCGGTATTGAAGGCTCCAGAGTACCGAACATTGATCTCATGGGCCCCCTGAGCTCGGTCTCAAGGGCCCCCGAGCTTGGTCTCAGGTCCCCCGAGCTTTAGTCTCACGGGCCTTTCGATCTTGGTCTCAGGGGCCCTGAGTTTGGTGTCACGGGGCCCTCTGAGTTTGGTACCAGGGGACCCCCAAGCTTGGTCTCAGGGGGCTCCTCGAGCGTGGTCTCAGGTCCCCAAGCTTGGTCTCAGGGGCCCCGAGGTTGGTCTCAGGGGGCCCCCAAGCTTTGCATTAGGGGCCCGAGCTTGGTCTCACGGGCCTTCCGAGCTTTGTCTCACGGGCCTTTCGATCTTGGTCTTAGGGGGCTCCAGAGCTGGTCTTAGGGATCCCCCGAGCATTGGTATCGATGGCTCCGGAGCAGCGAACATTGATCTCGGGAAGTGGGGGGGGCAATATTGATCTCGGGGTGCCCCCCCGACTATCGATATCGAGGGGACTTATGATCGAGGCACGAGCATTGGCCCCATGGGACCCAGAGGTTGGTCTCAGGGGCCCAGGCTTGGGCTCAGGGTCCCCGAGCATTGGTATAGAAGGGCTCCAGAGTACCGAGCATTAGTCTGGGGGCGGCTCGAATGTTGATCTGGGGGCCCCCGAACAACGGTGTTACTCCTGAGTTACTCCTGAGAAAAGTGCAAGCATGGACCTAAGGGTGCCCCCCGAACCTGATCTAAGTGGAACCCCGAGCTTGGTCTTAGGAGCCCCGCGCATCAGTATCCAGGGGCTCCAGAGTATTGGTATCGGGGGAAAGCAATGCTTTCAGGGGCCTCCAAGTGCTGATCTCGGCGGGCCCCCGAATGTGTGGATGCAGTGGCGTAGCCAAGGAGTTGTAGGAGTCCGAGCACCCCCTTTGGGCCAATCTGAACCACTGCAAAGCATTCTCTGATCACGGGGCCCCAGAATCAGTCTCAGAAGCCCCTGAAGATTCGTTCTTAGGATGTCCCAGGTCGGCCTCAGGGCCCCGCCCTGAGATTCGGTCTCAAGTATAAAATTTCAAGTCAAGGTGTATTTCAGAGGGGCCCTGAGAGTTGGTCTCAGTGGACCCCGAAAGTCGGTCTCAGGGGCCGAACTCGTCCCAGGTTCCCCCAGAGAGTGGTTCTCAGGGCCCTGCGACAGTCTATTTCAGGGGGCTACATTAAAATCAGTCTCAGAGAACCCCAAGAGTCGGTCAAGGGGACCCCGAGAGTCAGTCTTAGAGGACCCCCTATATTCGCCATATGACCTTGGCAGTTGGTGTGTCGATAAGCCCCCCCCACCCCTATATTCGGTCCCATAGTCTTGCGGGCGTCTCTCTCAGGAGTCAATATTTACTTTCAGGTGGCCCCGAGAGTTAATCTGGAGGTCCGAGAGTTAGTTTCATTTGATCCACAGAGTGCTGATCTCAGGAGGCCCCCGAGGGGTAATCTTGGGAACCCTCGAGATTTAGCCTGAGGCTGTGCCCCCTCCCCCTAGTTGTTGCATAAGAGGCCCCGAGTCAATCTCGGGGAGCACCTAAAAGTTAGTCTTAGAGTGCTCCCGGGAGCTAGTCTCCGGTTCGTCCAAGAGCTAATTTTGGGGCTTTGAGAGTAATTCCCAGAGGTGCTCCTGAATTTTGGTCTCACGGCCCCGAGTTAGCCTTAGGCCTCTGAGGGTTAATCTGGGTTTCCGAGAGACAGTCTTAGGAGTGCCGTGCCAAATACTCATCTCAGGGGTGCTTCCACGCCTCCCTCCTCGAGTGTTAGCCTCAGGGGGCGCCCCAGGGTTAGTCTCAGAGGGCTGTCGGAAGTCATTCCCAGCCCCCGCCCCACCCCAGAGATAGCCTCAGGGGACCCCCAAGGGCTAATCTGGATGGCCCCGAGAGTCAGTCTCAGCCCCCCTCCCCCAGAGCAAATCTGGGGGCCGATAAATAGGCCCATAGGTGCTGCCGATAACTAATCTAGGGAGCCTCGAGAGATTCTCAGGAGTCCACAATTTTGGTCAAGAGGTGCCGTGAATCAGTATCAGAGACCCCCTGGGATCTAATCGGGAGAGGGGCCGGAAATTAACCTTGTGATTTCTCTGCTCTCCTTCCTCCCCTTGAATTTATCCTCAAGGCCCCACGAGAGTAAGTTCCAGGGAGTTCCAGTAGGTAGTCTCATGGTACCCCCAAATACTGGTTTTGGGGGACGTAAGTACTGATTTGCGGGAAGTGTTGTTTTCAGGGGTCCCAGATACTGGTTTCGGCATCGTGTCAAGTGCTAGGCCCCTTGATATCTCTGCTCGACCCAGGGGTCAGGGGGGGTGGGTGATGGTCCTGGATGGCTTAACACTGTCATAGCAATACAAGCCCTGTACAAAGCCTATCAGACTTAAAGTCCAAGGAAGTACTCACCTCCCCAAGCCCCCGGGATCTCCAAACAATGGCTGGGGAGGAGAAAGTGAGCGGTTTCATAAGTAGGACCGTCCATGGAATAGGTTTTATATAACATCTGGGGAACACTCATATATCCTTTTTATTGAGCGTCCTTTTTCCTTTCCATGTATTTTAGAGTTTAGAATAGAATCCAGAGATATCGCTTGAGATCCTAGGCTCAAAGAAGATTTTCGAAAATCATATTTTCGAAAATTTATATTTTCCCATTGCGTACCAAAAGGACAAATTGAAACATGTCGATCAGGCACCATTACTGAAGGAAAGGCAAAAATTAATCTAATTTTAACATCCATAATAGCAAATCGAACAGGGAATTTGGAACTTCAGCTGGTTTTCAATCTATTAGCTTAGTCCCAATTACTACCGTCCTAAATATTCTGAAATAAACAACTTTCAAATATTTTCGTAGGAATCCAGAGAAACAAGGAAAATGACAAACATTGTTGAGCATAATCCCAAAAAGAAAAGTAGGTATGGAAGGCTTAAAATAACAATGCCAGAGTAATCCAACGCAATAGTTATATCAGGCGCCTATTGTTTTGGTAATTTGCTCATTTACAACATAGCAAGGGTAAGAAAGTAACTGTGGTGAATTCATCAGGATCCTTCCCCGGAACAGACGTTGTATGACGTCCGGAACACACCACCATCCACCATATCCCATGTATTTTTATAAATTTTTTCATTTCTTTGGAAACTTTCTGATTAACCTTCGCCCGGGTGGGGGGTCTTTTTAGACCCCCTCGGGTTTTTCCGAAGTGACCAAAAAACGGCGGCGCGCAGCGTTTTTTAGACCAAACTTGGTCTAGCTGTTCCTTCATTATTTTTACATCTTTGCTGAAAATTTTGGCTCAAGGTCACATCAGGTCAGGTCACCAGGCCAGGTGAAGTGACCTCACCTCAAAAAATACTTAGGACCGCATAACTAAAAGAAGGGTTAATCGATCAAGTTGAAACTCATACCACATATCTTTATGCATGGGTGGCTATGGACATTCCCAAGAATATGCCCAATATTTAGTGACCTGTAACTCCCTAGGCGTTTACCTGACACGAAAATGAATGCCACTGAAATGAAAGCGCATCTCAAGAGCTTTCGAATGGTGTTAGAAAAATGTTTATAGCTATCATAGTTTCTGAGATATATGAGGTTTTCTTAGTACACCTCATATTAGCGATTTTGACCTATTTTGACCTCTGGTGACCTTGATATTGACCTGACAAGAAAAATGTATCATTTTCGAAGAGCTTTCGATTGCCGTTTTGCGCTTTTTTCTAGCTCTTAGTTTTTGAGATCGTGGGGGTCTTTTTTAGCCCCCCCCCACCAGGGCGAAGGTGGCTCGTACCCGCCACCGGGGCAAGGGTTAAAGAGTTCATGAATTTGACAACCGGAAAAAATTGGTAATCATTTTCCGTAGAAGACCATTTCTTCGTACTCAAAACGACCGACCTTCAATAACTTCATACATGATTACCAGAATGAATTGAGGTAAAGTCAGGTTGATCATCATGCACGCAGCAACATTTGATTTCCCGAAATGTGCCACAATACTGTTATTATAGCCACGCTGTCATATAGGTATGGGCCAGCTTTAATATTTGGTGACCTAAATTTACCAAACCCTGGTCGGATCGAGAAAAATCAAACTATCAACAAAATAATAACAAACACTTGAGAAGGGATATAAAAATTTCCGTCGTGCAAATGTTATAATGCCAAAATATTATACGACATAGGAGATGGGCCCCGACTACTAAGGGGCCCCCGGCCTGGGGCCCCCCGACGGGTAGTCGGACCCCCCCCCTTGACCGAATCCTGGCTACGCCACTGGACTCTAGTGACCTTAAATATGACCTGACAAAAAATGTTACTAATATTTTCGATGGAGAAGTGGATGGGCTACCCAACGCCGTTTACCTTTTTTCGCTACCTACTGTGGTTCTCGAGATATTAGGGGGGGCGGGTACCCCCGTCAAAGCGAATGTGGCTCAGACCCCATCAATGCGCGTGTTAATCATGCCTCCGTTGGTTGCATGTACAAGCAAATCGACATAATTAATGCGTGACGTTCAAGCACTGCCACTGGTATGAAGCCTCTCTAATGAGGAGTTAAGAACAAAAAGGTATTGGAATAGGGGAGACCAGGGCAAACGGACACCCAAGGTGGTTTTCTAACATAATATCTCAATAGCGGGCCGACAATTTTGAGCTATACACCCTGACGTAGCCTTATGAATTGTGTCTCTAATGTATACCATTATCTACCATTACCATTATCTTAAAAACCAGAACTTAAAAAATTCATTTGGAAAAACATGGCAGTAAAACATATAAGCTAATGTTTTTTGTCTGTTTTGCCCCAACCCTGGGGCATAATGGTTTTCAGGAATAGGCAAAACGGACAGTATGACCTGCTGTCATTGGATTTTGCCCGGACACCCCCAAAGATATATAAATCCACATCCCTGGCAGCCCGGGTAATATGGCGAAAAAACATGATATTTTCGTGAAAGCGTCAACATCTATTACCTCAGTGAAAATTTTAACCTGCTTTCATTTTGGCACGAGACTGTCCCCCCGCCCTGGACCCGCCCCTGGCTTCTTTTCTGGAAGTTTCTTTGACCTTACAACAATAACAAACCACATGGCACATTATCCGAAGTGATTGGGGTAAACCGGACCATCAGACCGTTTTGCACCATTGGTCCATTTTGCCCCTTCCGTCTTGTCCCACAGCTACTCCGATTCAAGTTTTACGTGTCGGAAAAAATAGCAGGCTTTGAGATTTGAAATTGCCCTTACCCTAAGCCTACAGTACCACTTATTTAGACTATCACCATCATAACTGAGCTCCGTTTTTCTCTTGAGAAGAACGAAGATTTAAAAATTGCAGATATCGTAATACTTACAGGAAAACTCTATCCAGCCGTTATTAATAGTACGGGCTTGGTCTGCCTTTAAATAGATCAACCGGTCCGGTGGCATGGCCTCGCCGCGTGTCACCAGCGCAGTCCACTGTTCCGCCGGGCCCGAGAAATCAGGATAGCCCCGCTGCATGGTACAGTGGGGCGCGTGACATGGAGCGTGCGGACACGACGCGAGTGTGCCGATAAGCGTCAGCCCGGCGCATAGTGTGTGTGATGCAAATGTATAAAAATGTTCCTGGGCTGAGAACGCAAAAACATTTAACATCATTTACGTTCCCACCCCATCTACAGGGCCACGGTATCCTTTAGCTACCAGTAAACATCCTAAAATACACGCAAAACCCCAACCGCCGATTACAACCGTCAAATGCAAACTGATTTATTACAAACGACCAATATAAATATACGCGGACAGCTCCGGCATGGAATATGCTTAACCCAACGAGGAAACAAATCCCAACACTGTGAGCATAAACGATGATGATGACACGGAAGGCACGTCTCACACAATCAGCTGGGCGGCGGGAGCCCCCAGGGCTGCCCCCATTTATGCTGCACTAATTTAAAATCGGACGCGCGCTGGTCGGCGGGTTGGTGGCGCTGGCGGCAGCTGGCGCCCTTCATCACAGGATGTCGGAGTCGGCTCGTGGGACGGGCAGCGGCCAGCTCAGGCGTCGGACGCCGGCCGGATGGCCGGGCTGATCTGGTAGCCTTGCACGTGCAGAGCGCCGCCCGGCCGCGCCACCGCCGCCGGTGGCGCCACCTCGTTCACCACCTGCAGCCGCGCCGGAGGCGGTGGGGCGGCAGCAGCCGCGCTAGCCGGGGAGGGCTCCGGCCGCGCCGCCGCCACCGCTGGTAGGCGCGACTGCCGCGCCCGTCGCAGCGCCGGTAGGCTCTTGTAGGCGGGTCGGGCGGTGACGGAGGGGGCCGGGCGGCGCGCGGCCGCGGCCGGTCCGGCCGCGCCTCCGTCTCCATCGAGCTGAGCCCGGAGTCGGACGAGACGGTTCGAAGGGCCGCCAGCGCGGTGCTGCCGGGGGAGCAACATCGTCACCCACACATCCATCACCGGAGCGGACCACGCCACGTCACCGACAGCATTCGCAGGTACGACGGAGCGGCGGCTGGTTTGGAGGCATCTGCCGTGAGCGGTGGACACAGAGCGGCTGTGAGCGGCCTACCTTTTGACAGGGCGGCTGGCCGCCGGTGTGGTGATGCCAGCCTGAGTCATCAGCTGCGCCCGTCGCACCGCCTCCGCCGCCGCCACCGTCTCCGCGTTGAAGGTCTGCCGGCGCGCACGTGCAGTGTGGTGACATACTGAACAGACGCAACGGCGCGAGCCGAGAGCAATGCGGCAAACAATGTGAAATCGTAAATGTTAGAAGAAATGGAGACAGCAGACTGCTGAACAATATTTTCTCAGACAGCCTGGAAATCTTTCCAAACACAGGCAGCAAACAATATTTCCCTTAACAATTTCCGAGAAGGAGCAAACATATAAAAGTGCAACTGCTAGATTGAAATTGAAAAAGGAAACAAGACTAAGCATTTGAATTTCTGCTATAACAAACTAGGTTTATACGATTTCAAACAATGCAGTTCCAAATCAACTCTCCTGGATAGAAAACTAGTTTCCATGCCTTTTATATATCCTGAAATCTGTAATATTGGTCCCATGGACATATCCTTCAAACGGAACAAATTTACTAGTAACAATTCAGTTGCTACTAAAATCCATTTCCGTTCAAAACGCATGGGCAAAATCAACACCATTCTACAGAAGACGTGGCTGCATTTCACAAGGACACATCAGAATCTAGGGACATTTCTAGCGGACGACGTTGAGTTCTGGTAGCGACTCGAGTGGTCACCTAGCGTATAAGTGTTGAACAGCTTTGTCTGTCAGACGCGCCAGTCACGGCCATACAACAAATAGGCAACACAGAACAATTCAAACAACGCAGAAATGCGCAATGCAAACCATAAAAGCAAAACCTGCGAGACAACAAAATCAATAAACGAAAAATTGCTGAATATTCCACTACCCCGAAGTTAAACCGAGCAAGATAAAACAGGCTTTCATAGATAAACCTGTATGATATTGAAATACTCCTACTTTATTTCGCAATTCAGCGGATTGTTACCCCGCAATTCTGCGCTTTCGACGCTAGACCAGCGTGATTTCCACATACTTCTGGAATCAAATGGATCGGTCCCCTTTCTAATAAAGAGCTAGCCTTGATCGGTCAAAAATGAAAAAGATATTCAAAAGGGAATAGTTCATTCAATCATGTACACGCTAGAGATTAAGTAGGTTACAGAGGTTTGTACCGACTACCAAATGTCTGCATAAAATAACGCAAAGAATCTCAAGCTATCTTGTACAGGTAAGGGAAAGTGCGCGCCACCCCTTCAAAAGAGGGGAAGACGCATCTACATCGGGCAATCAGCTAACAAGGAAAGAGCTCAAACGCAGAGGGCAGCATCTTATCTAGCGGTGCGCTACTGGCTGAGATGCTACAGCGTCGGCCGACTCACTTAGATACTAGACATCCGAGGGTATCTCCATCGAAGACATTTCGGGCCAGATCTGATGGGACAGTTCACGCCATTTCATAATTTCATTTACATAGATTTTATATCATTCCACACCGATTAATCCAGAACACTACTGTCACATTCAAGCGTTTATACGCTGTCGTTTTGCAGTAAATCTCACCGGTGTATTTGTTTTAGAATGGGCAAATGGTCATTCAAATCCAATATATCGGCCAAAATAGTCCTTTCGTCGACCCAGCCAAAGTGCAAGCCCGATTTCAGACTTCCCACGTGGCTCAAAAATTCCAGAATTTACTCATCTACTTCTGGATAAAAGGGTAACGTTAGGAGTGACTCTTCGTTCTACCTTTTCCCCGCATTTGCAAGCAGAAAAAAACATACGAAGCCGCGCGTGAGGGGTCTTCAGCGAAACAGCTAGCATACGGCTGTCGAGAAAGCAGTAAAAGAGCGACGAGTCAGAGCTATTAAAACACTTACTCGTTTCGAAAATTTTGCTACCTTCGTCTGGATTCGTCTAGATTTCGACCAGTGCTCACTGGGAGCAACAGATATCGAAAGCCTCAACCCAAAAGTTGTCGAAACTCTGCCGGATAAAAGCTGCATGACAAAACCTGCACGCGCGCCGCTTTCACGGACCAGCAAAAGAAAGAAAAGTGTCGGTGGCACTTACTTTCAATGTCACGTGAGATTCAAAAATACATTTTCCGAAGTCTAGTAGGGAAATTCTGAACACTACTTCCAGACTTGTTAAAGGGACTGTGGCACCTTCATAATGAGATATTAAGTGATAAAGCCATGTGATAGAGCATGCCAAGAAACGACTTGATCGAAATTGCATTTGCCACCGAACTATAGTTCGCGGACAAAAAAGGTTTTAATTCAGCGCCTACCCACCCCTCCCTCACGGTGGTCGCGTGGTATGATAAGCATTAAGGGAGCGTGACGTAATACCAGTGCCGCTCCGCAGACAAATATTTCTTGCTTGGACCTCTTTAGAACCTACCAGCTCAACGCGCCTCCGGTACTGGCGGCTGTAAATGAGCACAACTTCTCTTCAATGACTAGTTCGAAACGTGAAATATCTTTAAATATAAATTCCCAAAGTGTCACATTGGTTCGTAACATTAGCCTTTTAGCCTAAACACGCTCCTCTTGTACTCGTATCCATTTGTGGCGGAAATAAGAGGTTCAAGCTGGCACAAATAAACACAAAACCATACGCCCATTTGACGTCACACGATTTGGATATTTTTTCCTTTAACGAAGGAAAACTAAATAAAACAAATTATTAGGCTAAATCATTTTCCAGCAATAACGTCTCATCCATTATTTTCAATAAAAACTGACCCTAAAACCACTACAATCTGTAATCGCAACAAGGTGCCATATTCCCTTTAACCACAGGTGTTCCAAAAACATAGAACTTAGTTCAAAACTTCATGTACAGGTACAGTGTCATGATACAAAATGGCGGAAACAATAGTAGCTCTTAACAAAAGAACTAAAAAAATACAGATATATCAAGCGATATCTCAGGGAGGGTGCTTGTTAAAATTCAAAACAAGTGATTTTTAGCAATTAAATCGCTGAACTGAACCTGTTAAGTCCCGTGCAAAAAATCGAAATCATTAAAATGATACCAGGACGTGGCGGCACAGACAAGCGAGCGCAGTAGCGCGGGGTAAGCCAGCCAACTATTATACTGGCTATGCATGAAACGAGAGCGAAAGAAACAGTAGCCGGTAACACGGCCCCGATAATTTCACGCCAGAGTTTAGAGCCGAGATGTTAAACATCCGACAGAAGTGCACCTATGTTGGGGACATGCGCCGGGTCTGATGTACTCCCGTGTAACGCCTTACCCCACCCACTACACACCATCCACAGATTACGCGAACTGAGCAACCAACAGTGTGCATTTCATGTGAGCACCACAGTACCGGCCCAGTTAGAAAAATGTCCTCCGTTGCAGCTGGAGAAGCATTCACAGGTATGCAGTAATAAGGGCCAGACTGTACCACGCTACTGGTCCTGTTTTATGGGTGACTGTCGGTCTACTGTCGACGTACAGCCTGTCTTGTAAATATGCTATATTATGTTGAGGAACAGTCTAGCAAACTTCATAGAACCTCACACCTGATCATTATTATTATTGAGGTTTTGGGGTACATCAATGCCGATAATTTGGATAAGGGTTAGGCGTGGGCTCCCAAATATCCTGCACTGGACGGCTCCGAGTACCTCAGGACAGGAACGATATCGGTTCGACAGACTGCACATGTTCATTGATACCCACAGTTGCTGGGTAGCACTGACAGGTGATTTCAAATACCTAGTCCAGGAGCTATTTTAACCGGCCGGCAAGCCAAAAGCAAGAGAAATAAGGACGAATGAGGTGCAGTGAAAAGAGGAGACCGTCGGTCACTGGCCTAGCAGGGCGGTAAGCAGCAGCTGGGAGGGCGGCGGATCACTCACACGTCGCCGCAGGTAGTTTGCGGGCACCACCAGGTGGTACTTGTCCTGACAGAGTACCCGCAGACGAGCGCGACCCGCCTCCCGGTCACGGGCGTACCGCACCTCCCAGGCATCCAGCAGCCGGTTATAGTAGCGCGGCTTCTCGAAGTACTGGTGATAGTGGTGCGTGCTGACCGTGGGGAAGATGCGCACGAACCTGCCGACACCGGAGGTGCGGTCGGACACCGAGGACAGCGAGCTGTCAGTCTCATACCAGCTCACGTGGCAGTAATGAGAGAGAGAGAGAGAGAGAGAGAGAGAGAGAGAGAAAAAAAGAAAAAAAGAAAGAGACAGAGACAGACAAAAGAACAAAAAAACAGACAAAACAGAAAAACAAAAAACAAAACAGAAACAAAAAGAGAAAGAAAGAAAAGAAAGAAACAGAAGAAAAGAGAAAAAAAAGAGAGAAAAAAAAAAAAAAAAAAAAAAAAAAAAAAAGAGAGAGAAAAAAAGAAAAAAAAAGAAAAAAAGAAAAAAAAAAGAAAACAGAGAGACAGAGAGACAGAGAGACAGAGAGACAGAGAGACAGAGACAGAGAGACAGAGAGACAGAGAGACAGAGAGACAGAGAGACAGAGAGACAGAGAGACAGAGAGACAGAGAGACAGAGAGACAGAGAGACAGAGAGACAGAGAGACAGAGAGACAGAGAGACAGAGAGACAGAGAGACAGAGAGACAGAGAGACAGAGAGACAGAGAGACAGAGAGACAGAGAGACAGAGAGACAGAGAGACAGAGAGACAGAGAGACAGAGAGACAGAGAGACAGAGAGACAGAGAGACAGAGAGAGAGAGAGAGAGAGAGAGAGAGAGAGAGAGAGAGAGAGAGAGAGAGAGAGAGAGAGAGAGAGAGAGAGAGAGAGAGAGAGAGAGAGAGAGAGAGAGAGAGAGAGAGAGAGAGAGAGAGAGAGAGAGAGAGAGAGAGAGAGAGAGAGAGAGAGAGAGAGAGAGAGAGAGAGAGAGAGAGAGAGAGAGAGAGAGAGAGAGAGAGAGAGAGAGAGAGAGAGAGAGAGAGAGAGAGAGAGACTGACCCGCCGCGCCGAGTGAGCTCGTCCTCGGTTCGGATCAGGTGGCGCACGTCGTCCGGTGTGAGATTCTCCAGGATTTTGGTGAGGTACTGCGCCCGGTCCAGCTTCAGACACTCGGTCTGCTTGACGCGTTCGTCTGGAGAGCAGACGCTGGTGTAGAGCCGCTTGTCCAGCACCAGCCGCTGCACTGTGTCGCCGCTGGGCAGCGACTGGATCACCTCCGTCTGCTGCTCCGCCGACAGCTTGTTGGGCACGTGCAAGCCGGAGAGGTTGAAGAGGTCGCGCACCAGCGGACCCTTCACGCTCATGTCGACCGAGGCGGCCGAGTGCAGAGACGGGCTGATGTTCACCTGACCGGGGCAACAACACGCGGCTGTCATTCTCCACATCTCGAGCTGTTCTTATCATGGTAAAGAGACCTTACCAGCAAGAACAGCGCACAAAATAGCGCTACAGGAGTTGGGACGCGGCCAAATTTGAAACGTCATTCTAGCCTTGGAAAAGTGTCTATCCTACAGCAGTCCATCTTAACACTATGACTAGTCCGACCTTGAGTATTATTCGGGAGTTTAGCTCCCATGATATTTTCCATTACCTGACATCTACCGGTTTTTAACCACCTAACTTTACGTTAACGTTTGGCAGAAGGGCCCTGACGTTTTTCCCAGGCGGTGAGGCGCAAACTTTAGCACCAGTGTTACCATCAGCTATGTGGAATGCCCATTGAGTCGTTCTTGTTAACGGAATGCCGCCACTTCTCTTCAACATTAGACTATGAGATCATGCGGGATTTAGTTCATCTCGCTTTGTGATAGTAGATTGGTCCAGCTTTCTTTGGGAACACACCAGGGGAGCTGGACTTCCGGAAACTTCATATCTCAACGGGTATATCTAATGAATCGCATGCAGCAGTCTTTCCATGCATACTCAAACCGATTCTAGCCTTTCCATTTCCATTTACAACCCGTTTCTGACCTCCAGCAGCCAGGGCCGCAATTTCTCGTCCAGGAGGACGTCGAAGCCGAAGAGCTCGTGGCAGCAGTAGTTGGAGACGACGTTGTGCCTGATGAGCTGCAGGATGTGGTGCTCACCGGAGACCACCGTCTTCACCACCATGTCGATGATGCGCCGCCACAGCGCCTCCGTGTCGATGCCCCGCTCTTTCATGTAGGTCCAGAACACCTTCAGCGTCCTGAGGAGCGCGCCGCCGCCAAAAGGCCCGGTTTACATTCTCTGACCGCCCGTTCATACGCTGCCAGTGCAGCAACACTGTTTCCGATGACTTTTGGCGTATTGGGATAAGCGGTAAGAGGGCTGTCTGATACACTGGTACTTACCACTTGTGGCCCTGGCACAGTTCAGCGTCATCGTTGGGCTGGTAGGCCTCTGAGTTCTTGTTGATGCTGTAGTTGGTGAGGTGCATGAAGCGATCCGACAGTGTCTTCCCCACGTTCGAGTACTTGACTGTGGATGCCAACGCATCGTTATGGCGCTATTATCCACATCGAGACAACACGCTACTTGTATGAACATTCTAACCCGGTGTAATAGTAACAAAGGTAGCCAATGCAAAGAGAATTACAAAAACGATGAACAGGGATGGAGAATACTTGTTTTCACAAAAAAAAACACGGGTAGTGGTTTTGTGAATTTTCTGCCGGGTTATCGTGGGTATGAGGTTTTAGGTGACATTAGTATTGAAGACTGTTTTTTTTGGGGGGAGGGAGGGTCATATTCCTTTTAGGTGTTTGGGTCAGCTGATAGACGGCGGCACGCCTTACTGTTCCCAGTTTCATAACCGCCGAAGGATTAGAATGTTAAAGTTTTAAATTCCATTTTAAGTCGATGGAATTCAAATCATATCCATCTATTTCGAACAAAACCTTAATTTTCTAGAATCTGATCGACTTCGGAACCCTCCAGAAAAGCCCACGCAAGGTACAGCCTATTATGGAGTGCAAATTCTGCCAAACCACAGATAATGCTTAACACATTCACGGCTTAGGAACTCAAAGTGTTTGCAGGGCAATGGTGAATAAATAATTTTCTCTTGGCACTTAGCAAAAAATGTTAGAACCCCAGGGCAGACCCACATCCATAAAAATGAAAACCCAGGTGGTAGTTAGTGCCAACCCATCCCAAGAAAGCTTTATGCAACGCACTACACAATACCTAGAAACGTTATAAAGGCAGTCCACTGCAATACGACTACTATAGCAAACCTGATGCGAAGCGGACCAGGCCGTCTTCGTGGATGTAGACCCGCAGCGGGCTGAAGCTAGTGACGTAGACGTAGATGCGCAGGTCGAACTTGCGGTCCTCGATGAGGTACGGCCGGCTGACGTAGCGCTGCACTATCAGCTGCTTCTTCTTGGGCAGCTGCGACCAGCGCTGTATCACCTTGATCCCGGTGCCGCGCGCCGACGCCGGCTGAGCGCGCGCGGCGGGGCACGGACGTCAGACATCGCAACACGCCGCACAGTCAAACCCGCCGACTCTGGCTCATGGCTCTGACGGACGCCGACGGGCCCATCGAACGCCACAGGGCGAGTACTGCATAGGTAGTTTGGGCGTTTTCACCTTTTCACTTTTATACACATGCACCTGCCTTTGCGGAATTGAGAACGAAAATAGATACCAGGAGGCAGTGTGACCGGTGCAACTATTGTATTATACGGTCCTGATAACGTGCTTGTGAAGATATTTGGACAGACTAAATAAACAACGCTATAATCTCCATATTCCGTTATCCAAAATCACAAACAAATGTTATCAGGAAAAACTCACCGGTTTGATGATCCATTTTCGCTTGCCGCCGTCGCGCCTCCACGCTAGCTTCAGTTCTTTGAGATCGGTTGGTAGGATGTAGGTCCGTGGTACGAAGCCAAAACTGACGGTGTCAGGGGACACGTCAGCGTCAGTTGAACGACTCACGGGAAACGTCACCGTCAGTCAGACAGCGTCAGGGGACACGTCAGCGTCAGTCAGGACAGCGTCAGGGGGACACGTCACTGACACAGCTATAAACAAAACGGCTCCGATAGTAAAGGACACGGGGGAGTGATATCCTCGTACAGGGGGAGAGCGGGGCCCCGGTCAGCACACCGTCACTATTGTATGTATGTATGTATGTATATATATATATATATATATATATATATATATATATATATATATATATATATATATATATCAGCTGCGAAGGCGATGGACCAATCAGAAGCGAAACAGCACGAGCCGACCGGATGACAGTAATTAACGTTTATGAAATCCCTCCCACTCCAGTGTAAGTAGCCACTGCTTCTGGTGCGGACCGTGTGCAGAGAGCGCTCCCAGCCGGAGCGTGTGCTGGGACTCCTGCTCCTCTGCACACGGCGGGCGTGTGCTGGGACCCGCGCCCTCTGCACACGGCGGGCGTGTGCTGGGACCCGCACCCTCTGCACACGGCGGGCGGCGGGACCACCCGCACGGCGGGCGTGTGCTGGGACACCCTTGCACGGCGAGCGTGTGCTGGGGCCTTCGCACACGGCGAGCGTGTGCTGGGGCCGCTTGCACACGGCGAGCGTGTCTGGGGCCCGCTCTGCACACGGCGGGCGCGTGCGCCCGCATTGCGAGTAATTATGATGTTGGGGCTTCACGACGCAACAACTGCCAGGTCATACCACGTCGCCAACATTTGGTGACGCTACAGTTGCAACTGTTTACCACGCACCAACCTGGCAGTTGGTGCGTCGTTAAGCCAACATTATAATTCACTCGCCATGCAGGCGAACGCGCCGGCCGGTGCAGAGGCCCGCGCTCTCCTCACCCTGTTGGGGAGGAATTTAGGTAAATCAGATCGACTTATTCAGAGGCTCCACCGGGACTTGAACCCAGGACCGGTGGCTTAGGAGACAGGAACACTTTCCACTAAATCACCCTTGCATGGCACGCGAGCTCATTTGCGCATGTGCCGGGGACGAGTTGTTTCTTGTGCATGGGTTTACATCATTTTAACAGTTTTATCGACTAGGTAGCTTTCAGCTGGGTTTTCTTCCGCTGTTAACGTAACGCTAACGTTGCGTAGAAAACAACTATTAAACGACAACGTTACGTTAACGTAAGTTTACGCTACGTAAACGTTCTTACGTTTACATAGCTGGCTTTTCGTTTCTGGCTTTTCTAAGTGAGCTGCTACGCATGTGCGCGTGCGCACCCCGGTGTTTTCTGACCGCTACTCTGCCGCTACCGTCATTGTAGCTGCGACGCATAGCATAGCAGTCCCGGTGTAGCGTCAGCTCACATCTAGATGTGGAAGTGGCGCTGATCAGGGCCCGGGACTTTGGGTTTCGACAGGAGATACTATGGAAATTATTTATTCAGCTAGGTTGCTACAGTACAAGGAAAGACATAAATTCTAACCACCGCACTCGAGTCATTGTTCTTGGTGCAGTGAAAAGTTATATAATTAAATAAAGGCAACTGAGAACACCATTATACCCAGACAGGTTTGAGCCCCTTGTAAAAAAGCTGCATTCGGTTTCTAGATAACAAT
Source organism: Lepas anatifera (assembly GCA_034440635.1). Taxonomy (NCBI): domain Eukaryota; kingdom Metazoa; phylum Arthropoda; class Thecostraca; family Lepadidae; genus Lepas; species Lepas anatifera. The sequence continues at coordinate 61,961 of JAOTON010001724.1, read as the reverse complement.
GAAAAAAATACGAATACTCCATAGGCGACCACCAAAAGAAGCATGCAATGTAAGAGCTTAAGCCCAACAAGCGAAACCGCCACTGACTCGTTTTTGCCGAACTTCAGCTGCAGCGCCGATATGTTCTTCCAAAGTTTGTCCTTGCGGCCGATCTGGAAGGTGCCGGGGAAGTGATTCACCTTCTGGAAGTCACGCACCGCCTTGAAACACTCTGACTTCATGTGCTTCCCCCACGTGCCGATCCAGTTGGGTGTTTCTGTAGCAGAAGGTAGATATCCTGAGGACAACATCCAAGGTCGCAACACGTTAGTCAAGAATACACCTATACAGCATCATGAGATTACGTAAGCAGTCCAATTTCACCACTCTGGCCCACGTCAGATTTAAAGGATCAGCCATTCACACATTTAGCAGCCTGACCGAAGCTTATAGCGGCCAAGTGATGCCATACCACCTCGAGGACATGCACAAGTGTTGTGGAGGTCGGGGGGGGGGGAGGCACACCTCTGTCCGATACTTATAGTCAGTATTCCAAGTAGCACATGCACAAGACTCCAGGGTCCCGAGGCAGACAGGCCTGATGAAGTTAAACCTATCCGTGTGACAAGCTTCAGTCTGTCAGAGAGTTAGCGTTGGCGCAGGCCGCCACCAGGACAGTCGCATGCAGCGGCGGCACGTACTCTTGGTGAGCCGGAGTCCCGAGTTGGTGATGGTCTGTCGCACCAGCTGCGGTGTGATGGTGCTGAGCCGCCAGCGAAGCAGACGCCGCACGTGCGCCGGCAGCTCCTCCGTCTGCGGCGACAGCGCCACGTCACCCGCCCGGCCGCGGCGCAGCCCCAACCAACGCCACACAAACCCACACCGCCATTTTTAGCAGGTTCACACCTGTGTTACACAACGTGCGAAATGTTCTTCGTTATCTTTTTTTCGTATGTGAACACCCTATGTTTACGGTCGCAAATGCACAACATCACTCAAGGGGGCCACCAGGCGCACCCAGGGGAAAGGGGAGGGGCGACATCCCTCCGTACCCATGCCAGCCTTACTTTGGAGAAATTCCCACCCTGATCTTAATATATTCATCGTCTTGGAACAGATCACAGGACAAAACCGGATGACAGTCAAATCCACCATCAGGAACGAACACTAAAACAACATTCAAAGGATAAAAACGATTCCAATAAGGAACTACCCCAGCACAGTAGCCTAAAAAATTATTATCAACAGAGATGCCACAGGACACCAAAAAAAGTTCCGACTGATTTATCTATCCGCTTGTTGTTTAAGCCGGGGACCTCCAATGGCACGCGGCGCCCACCTTTTCGTTGTACTGGCAGAAATTGATGGAGGGCGGCACGTGAGGGAACAGGCTGATGTGCAGCGCCGGGATCGTGTGACCGCTGGGCAGGGCCGGCGGCGGCTCTGTCAGCGAGATGCCGCCCAGCGTCTCGCCGACCAGGGAGGGCGTCAGCGAACAGGCGGAGCCGGCCGTCATGCCGCTCATCACCGAGTGGTTGTCTGCCGAGGCATTGCGTCAGACTGCGGCGGCGGCGGGCGTCCCAGAGCACGGGCCAGCAAAGGGTTCTCCGCACCGGCGACGCACGAGCACACTGTGTTCTGTGGTGTGGTGACGGACACAGGAGAGATGACGATGGCTAATATCAAACATCAGTGGGCGTCAGCGGAACAGGCCGTCTGAAGGACAAGAGATTGACTCGATGATGGGTGTCTTATGAGTGTTTTTACTGACGGGTTTGTGATATAAGAGCTAATAAGGACGAGGGTAAATGACAATACATGAAGGGTCCAGCATTAGTCTTCTCTCCGTCACAACATCACAATTCACCATCATTCTAAGGATCTCCGGGGGCGTCAACTGCGATGGCCATTTTGAGCTCGTGAGCATGCGGTATTAGCCCGCGATTGCGAATTACAGGAGTAATCGATAATAATAATAATAATAATTATGGGGCTTATCGAGCACCAACTGCCAGGGTCATATGGCGTCGCCAACTCTTTACAGGAGTAATCGACAGCACGCATTATGGATGTTGGCGGTTGGCGAAATAGCTACACATGACTAGTCTTGCTAATGTTACAATAATTCGTGTTTTTATCCTTGGGCAGTGTTATGGTCACAAGATGACATCGTAAGACAGCGCTCCCCTAAACACCAGAATATAATAATGATGATGCTGATGATGAAGCTATTGATAAGTTCATAAGAGATCATATCTGTTCATCCTTTTTAGGATAAATACTGTTGGTAGGCGATGCCATCCTTGCCCCCACATTTCAACTACAAACTCCGAGGGGCTTGTTGCACAAAGCTCTAAATAGCATTTGTCTTGAATCTTCCATCACTACGCAGGACAGAGCCCGCGGATGGGATCCCTCTCTCAGTTAGCCAATGCTTACATAGCCGTGACGAACCGCAAACCCATATTCTGCCTACAAACACAGCGGGGCTGAACAGAATGACCAACAATCCGTACCACAGTTGCAATCCTGCACGCCTCCTCAGGGGAAATAAAAGCTGATTTACGCCGAGAAACCACGGCGTAAATTTTGGAATATCTGGCCAAATGCTAAAGTTTTCCGCCCCAGAATACATAAGGTAAAGATATGGACAGAGCAGAGCGGCAGCATTGCCATCAAAACATTCAGGATGAACCAGTTGAAGTCCTCTACGTTTCTGGGTATAAATTCGTCTACACTTCTGGATATAAAGTGTAAAAAAATCCGTAACGTAAGATGAACTTTGACTTCGAGGGTAGCTTCCAACAGTGTTATATTTATGAAAAGGTTATTTGATTTAGGAATGGTTCTGTGGAAAGTGGCAGAATTGTCATGGAAAAACAAAACATGTATAGGCAGAGTGCACTTACTTCATATATACCATAATGTGTATAAATTCCACGGGTTTCTTACGCTGCATAATTTTTTTCTATGGCGCACGGCGGAAAATTCATAATTGTCTGAGATCCCACTGCGTAGGAATTCGTGTCCTTCCCAAGTATTATTTTCCCCTGCGCCTCCTCACCCTCAAAGTCCGACGCAGAGTCGTCTCCGTCCGCGTAGGCGTTTGCTTTGGCGTCCTCGGCATTGTCGGGCTCACTGACGTCACTGATGTCCGAGTAGGCGTCCTCATCGCTGAAATAAAGTCACCTCAGTGCCGCTGTCCACGCGCACGTGACGTACAACTGAACACTCAAAACAATCCCCTTGCTCACCTATTTTGACGAAAACACATTCATTTATGAAGGAATCACACAAAACACACACACAAAAAATACATGGATCCACAGACTTCGCACCAACACACATATGTAGCTCAACACCCCAGAGGCGACAATGGAAAGACAACGGGCCGTCTTCGGCGCGGCTCGGCACGAGCTGCCGCCAGTTGTGGTTCGCGTGAGTGCCTCCTGCTCTCACCTGCCGATGTCGGAGTCGCTGCCTGCTGAGGTACGCTCGCCACTCTCAGTCTTCTCAGGCTTCTCGGCCGGTGCCTGTCTCTGAGGCGACTTCTGCGCTGGCTTCACCTTCCCGCTTCCCGGCTCCGACGACGGGTCGGGCTTTCGCGGAATGCCCACATTCTTGAGCACGCTTGACGGGTCACTGTTTAAAAATAAAGCCGGCTGCGGATTTGACTGGAACAGAATACAAAAAAAGTGTTATGTCTGCATGATAAGGAGCCACTGCGTCTAATTAAGTGACGGTCGAATGCCGTCATATTCACTGAAAACTCCGAGCGCTCACCTGGTACATGGTACGACTGAGGCTATGGGTGTGAGATGATGGGGCGGCGGGCCCCCGGCCGCTGTCGCCGTCGGTTAAGCGCAACTCCGCCGGCTGCGGCGCCGCCCCTTCCCCGGACGACCCAGCTGCCGCCAATGTCACCGCCACCGCCGGCGCCGAGTCGTCCTTTTTCCGCTTCACCACCTCCGCCAGCTTGGCCGGGTCGCCAAAGTCGCAGGCGTCGCGGATACGTTTTCCGTCTTTGGCCGGCGGCGGGTGGCGCACGTGAAGCGGCACTGGCGGCCGGACGGCTGCGGCGTGCGCCGACCGCGACGTCTGCGGGCCGGCGGCGGAGGCAGCTGTGGGCCGGCCGCCACAGCTGGAGGTGCTGGGGTGCAGCGGCAGCGGCACCGGCCGCACTGTAGCCTGCGCCGCCCGGCAGGCTGCGGCCAGCGGCGGCGCCGAGCCGGCCACGCGCGGGTCCCGTGTCAGCCGCACCGAGCAGGCGGGCAGACGGGCCTTGAGGCAGACGCCGCTGGTGCCGTTAGGAAGGTTGTGTTCGGAGCGTGCGCGGCTGGCGCACTGGCCGCAGGTGGCGCCGCACTGGAGGCAGGCGATGCAGGTTACCACCGAAGCCGACATGGCCGCCGTCTCCACCTGCCCTGCAAAACGGCCAACCGTCAGATACAGCTCTGATACAGTGTCTGAGACTGAACAGCTTCCCAACGGCATCACCACCCAGTGTGTGTTGCACGTGGCCCGCAAATACGTGTAGGGAGCACGGTGACTTTATGTCACAAGAAGACAATAACTGTTAGCAGAGAACCGGAGCTGAACAACCCGAACCTTCTTTACGAGAAACTAAAAAAACCCTGGAAATCCACCAAGAGTACAGGCTGGGGTTCGGGGTAGGAGTACACTTCTAATGATTAAGTTTAAAGACGCAAAACTAAAAATAAAACCCGATATGGACTCTTTTTGTAGATCTAGCAAAGTACCAAATGTGGATCTAGCAAAGGAAAATTTTCACCCAATTTTATTATGATTTTTTCACTAAGCGAAAAACTTTTTCGAACCATTCGTAAGATCTGGGGAGGTGCCAAGCAAGACTGAGAACATCAATAGCCTTGTTTTTGCTCCTTATCCACCGCCGCGGTTAATACCCCTTCTTGTTCTCCAGTTGTGTTCCATTAGAATGACTTGTGGTGTGACCTACATAATAGTGAAAGGGTTAAAACAATACATTGATCATTTAGGCGTCTTGGCTGCTTGGGCTATATATGGTGCCCCCAAATATGGAACATCCTGGATCTGCCCATGCTTGGGGAGTCCAATTTGGTGGGATACCATGTTAGTTGGGGGAAAAGGGGATGCAAATGAAGCACCTGCCCCTCTGGCATTCCCCTATATCTGCCCATGATCCATGAACAGCCTCATTCCACTGCCACCCTGCTTTCACATGTAGCTTTATTTTCCAACAAATATCCTAGTTTGGCATTAATATTCATCAAACAGATCCAGAAAAGACTTAATGAGAAAGTAAACTATAGCCCAAAAAGCAAAAAGTAGAAAAACAAAGCAGAAAAAGTGAAAAGTAAAGAAACACAAGACATGGTCAAATATGATAGAAAACTGATAAAACAAAAAAATCAATCTTAGATTATGTTCACCTCATTGACTTATTTTCCCTACTCAAAATGCACTCCAGATCTGACTGTTAATCTGTATGCACCATGCAGTCATCAAGTTCATCAAGAGCTATCTCCTCAGCAAGAGTAGGTACTAGAGTGCTGGGAAAATACCACTTGATGTACTTTTGACTCCAACAGGGAAAACCTTGGACTTCCTGCATGGGTGAGGTGGACTTTAGCCTTGGGGACCCCTTTAACACGCGCCCCGCTGAGGGGCGAAATTCACCCCTTCCTGGTTTTCCCAGATAACGCAAAAACAAAGAGACGCAGAACAATGAAACTTACAGTACCTTATCCCTGATGAATTTTACATATCTGACCAAATTTTTAGGTAAGGTCATGTCAGGTCAAGGAGCAGCTATTCAAGGTCAAGTGACCCGACCTGAAAACCTAAACTCACGAGTTTGAAGTGGCGCCCAGGGAACATCAGCAAACCGGTCAGTTTGAAACTTTCACAATATGATAAGGTCATTAGGGTCTACAAATCTGCTATCTCGGAATTTCGGTATTGCTGACCTAAGGTGGGGTCAATTTTTTGGTCACCCCATTATAAGTCTATGGTGAAAAAACAGAATGGGCTCGTTTTCAGAAAATACCGGATAGATAAAAATGAAAACCCTCAAACCGTCTATTCTTACCACAATCTTGACCATAAAGTTGAGTTTTTGAGCATCTGACCTCTTAGAGGTCATGTCAGGTCACAGGAGCATAGATTGATTGCTTTGTCAATAACTTCTCACTGAGTTGAGATAAAGCTCCCATTTTTTCACGAAATTATGACATCTAATTGGACTGTTGCAGTTTGAAAAAGAGCAAGTACAGTCGCCCCAGCTGGCGAAACATTAAACCCCCTCTCCCCCGCCGCCTGAGGCCCCCGACCAGCACCGGCAGCAGGCACCCAAGGTCCAGGCACGGAAGATGCCAGCCATATCACCATCCACGCTCCAGCGCCATCCAGCCAACACGTTAAACTAATTTAAGCTAAACACCCGTATGCCTGCATGTAGCGCCGGGCTCACAACCATCGCGATGCAGCCTCCAACGTCAGCGCTGAATGAAAACGTTATGAAAACACCCATGATAGTATGCCTGTCCCCATCCTCACGCCGGCGCCTAAGTTGAGCCCATTTTAAAGAAAACAAATCGGTCCCGCCCCAGCGCCGGCAGGGGCCAGGGATGCCGGCAGGGGCAGAGCTGAGAAGTGTCGACTCATCCCAGCGATGCCCCCAGCCAACACAGCCCCGACACCCTCCAACAATATGTCAATAATAGGCTTCGCCGGGAAAGCTGCCACATCCTAGCCAATCACTTATCACCCCACCTAAGCCTTCACCCCTGGCGGCCAAAGACGGAAACAACTCGCCACTCACTCCTCCATAGTAAGATCAGTTCACTCCATCGGAGGCACCCGGAATTAGCGCGCCCCCGTCGCGGCGACCGAGGCCTGCTTGCATGATGCTTATATTGTCACGGGGAGTGGATTGATATGCAACATGACCATACTAGTTCACTCTGTGACCCTGACCTAGCTTGAGGTCAGGTCATTTTCACTATTTGACCTAGAAAGGTCATATTATATATCATTTGATTTGCCGCGATGAGAGGAATCCAATGATGCATAAATATTTGCTCTAGCTTCCCTGAGGACCGATCTAGAGAGAAAACGTACACTGCTCTGTTGTAAGCCTATGGAACATTCTTTGACCTATGCTGACCTCAATATTGACCTGACAAAAATTATTCATAAAAATCTCGTCTTATCAAAAGCTTTCCAACATAGCCCATAATTTTTCTTCAGCTTTCATGGGAAATTAGATACAGACGGGGAGGGGCGAAAAACGCCCCAGTGGGCCATGTCATGCCAGGAACCCCAGCAGGGCACATGTTAAGGGCTGGGGCTCAGCCACTTTTTTCATTTAATGAGTGAGGATATTCGCAAACTGAAAACTTGTTAGATACAGAGTCAGAGCCTGATTCACAATTTCCTAAAGGGGGTGGGGTGTGGATGTAAGCATCAGGCTCTTGCAAGGAGCAAACAAATTCTTATTTATTGAACATGGAAAATCTGCAAACTGCATATTTGTGAGGCACATATTTCTAATGTGCTTATAAAGTTCAATGTTTTTGGCGGACCCAGAAAAAATTCTTGGAGATCCCACAACCAGCTCTTGCAGGGACCCTTAACAGGTCCCAGAGACAGTTTTGAGGGCTCCGGTACTAACTCTTTCGGGGCCCCTGAGACAAACCTTTTGGGTTCCCAAGACTAGCTCTTGAAAACCTCTGAAACTAAATCTTAGGGGGCCCCAGAGACCAATGTTTGGAAGCAAAGCCCAACTCTTGGAGGGGCTCCTCCAAGACAAACACTTGGTGACCCCTGAGACGACCAACTTTTGAAAACCCTGAGACCATCTCTTGGAACCCCAAACCAAATCCTGGGGGTCCAAGACCAACATCTGGGAGCTCAAGAACAACTCCTGGGGGCCCCCTGATGATAATTGGAGTTTTAGGGCACTGCAGCTGCTGAGGCTATTTGTGCCCATTTAATTGGGGCCCCCTGAATTAACATTCAGGTGTCATTTGAGTTCCCCCAGAATGCCCATCAGACATCACTGGGGGCCTGGTAGGGACCTTTTGCAGTGCTTAGGCTCACCCCAATGGGGACAGTCACACCAGATAACACCCATCTCTCCCAATTAACTCTGCATCTCGACTCCACAGTGCACACTAATCAACAGTCTGATCTGGACCACTTCTTGGCCATAAAATAAGCAAATACTTGATTTTTGGCTTGTTCTTTGGGCTCTTTCCTTCCCTCCACTGTGCACTTTGTTCTACCATGGAAAAATTAATATGATGATGATTGATGATAGTGTATCAGCCTAATTGCAGCCTAAGGGTATTAAAGAAATCATTATCATCCAGGCCAGGAAACAATATTTTCTTTAATGCTTTAAAACACTTCAACAAAAACAGAGGTGGGCGGTCCACTACTTTAGTCCGCTACTCCGCTACTGCGCAACTTGCGGACTCTCTAAATGGTAGCGGAGTAGTGGCGACTCTCTACCAAAAACTAGCGGAGTAGCGGGTAGCGGACTAGAAAATTAAAGCGCTACCGCTACCAGCAGCTTTTAAGCGTATCCTAAATTCAAAATATTAGGTATGCAAAACAAGGTCTATGCCAACGAGGGGATTCATGTGTGAGTTTGGGTAGAAACGTCCTCAAAAGTAGCATAGTCAATTGATTTACAGAGGCTGTAATGGAGGCCAACATGGTGAAAGAGTAAATATATATCAAGCAAGTCCTCTGAAGGCCATTGACTTCGTGGCCTCAGTATATTTTTTGTTGTTTTAACCCTCCCCCACCGGGGCCACCGATGCCCCCTAAGGTTTTTTCGAGATAGCAGAAAAGCGGCAAACGCAGCACCGTGGTTGAGGGCTCTATCTCTCACCTCATCATTTTTCCACCATCCCTGAAAATTTTTATTCCAGGTCACCCAAGATCAGGTCACCAGGCGAGGTCAGCCAAGGCCACCTCTCTTCAACTTTGAAGCTCTATAAGAGCTACATTTCTAAGTTAATCGATTTGAAACTTCTACACTTCATGACCCTTCCAGGGTCTATAACGTGTATAGCTGGGATTTTTCTATTTCGTGACCTGAGATCAGGTCACGAGGTGACCCTCTCCCATTGGAAAAGCATGGGGAAAAAGCTGTCTCATGATCTAAAAGCCACAAAAATTATTGCAAATATTCAGACTGCTCAGAACAGCGTTTTTGGACACCCTTTCACGGATCCCAGAGGTCATATTTGCTCTTTGACTTTTCAAGGTCATCCAAAGGTCACCGGGGGTCAAAAACAGTATTTTGACAGCAATTTTTGACCTAATTAAGCTAGAGCGCTGAAACAAACACCATCGTGTTGGCCTTCTCCCTGGCTTTCATTTGATATACAACAAGGTCACTTTCTGATCTTTCGTGACCTCAGGTCATATTATGTCACGAGGTGACTTCTGGAGGTCAAACCACTGGAGGGAGGTCCAACGAAAGGAAGATTGTGTGAATGATTGTGTTGGTGCATGCTTTAGGCATGGGTGAACTTTGGCTCTAATATACAAATAAAAGTTGGCTGTCTGTGGAATTTATTTAGATCGACCTGGACATTTCGGAGTAGCGCATTGGTAGCGCTTTATACTAAGTAAGCGGTAGCGGAGTAGCGGAGTAAGCGGGTAGCGCTTTCGTGTTTTCAAAAAAGTAGCGGAGTAGCGGTAGCGGTTTCACGTTACCAAGGTAGCGGAAGTAGCGGTAGCGGTTTAAAGAAATTGGTAGCGGCGCCCACCTCTGAACAAAAACCATCTAGCTTTTATGGGACTTCAGAGAACCCATGTCAATGTTGATGTCCCACCAATTTCAATGAGTGTGAAAGCATGGGAAGTAGAAAGTACCAATGCCAATTTCAAAGGAAGAATTGAGTTGTAAAAATAAGCCTCCCATAGCCCCATGATTTACAGTGAATCGGGAAGGTTACTAACAATCTACACAAGGGGTGTATTAAGCCAACACGTTTCAAATTTAGGCTAGTCGGTGCGCAGCATTTGAAACCACACTTGTTTGTTCCCTCCCAGAAAAGTTGAAAATGACAAAAAAATTACAAAAAAGTCACGCTACACTGTTTCTCACCTTCTAATTAAAATTCAAACTTTTCAAAAACTTCAAAATTTCTCTCCGGCAACCGCTTCCGCAAAATTGTCACTTACACCCCTCCCGCCGCTTCTCTGCAGCATTTACCGCCTGGGCGCCAAGGTTACCGGAAATCGTGCACTTGGTTCGTTATGTAGTGGTTGTAAATGACGTCATATAAAATGACTTGGACTTCTTCAGTTAAATGGACTCGTTTCAGCCTTACAAAACGCAGACATTGCTCAATTAATGCCAAAAATTCCTTCTTACTGAATATTTTAGTATTTACAGTTCAAAATAATAATGCAATTTATTAATGTGGCATCAATAGCGCAGTAGGCTGCTGCACTAATACATTTTGCCTACTACAAGCAAATATGAATATTAGTATAACAAATACTAATAGTTGATTTGTTTAAAATGATAGAAAGCCGTTTCAGCACGAATCAAAGAAGAAAATTTTTGCTACTAGCTTTGCCAGCTCATAGACCATTGCTTGGCATCCATAGCCGTGTTATTCTGCCGGCAGAACGCATAATAGTATGCCGCACTCATGCGCAGTACTGTATCTTAGAGCACAAGATACCGTAATGCGCATGCGTGCGGCATACTAGTATGCGTTCTGTACAGCAGACTAACACGGCTCATATTTAGAAATCCATGCAAATGCGGCATATGCGTTATCTGCGGTATTGTTGTTGTTTGTGTGTTGGGCATTGACTGGCGACCTATAGAGGGTCAATTACATAAATATTTATAAATAGATATTTATAAAAATATTATATTTGGACTACTCATCAATTGTAAGCTGCAGATACCTTACCTTACCTACAATTATCGGATAAATTTTGGAGGCCCTTGTTGTTGTGGCCTGCCGGTTCCGGTCTCTGAGGAGATCAATTCATTCTGAGTCTTCATTTTCTCGTCCGGGTGTATGCCCGAGTAAAGGTATCTTGTGCCTTTTAGGGCCTTGCTCGTGCCCGAGTGGGTGAGTGGGGTTCCCCACGCAGTTGTGGGGTGACAGTGACTGCGTCAGTCGGGGGTCTCATACATCAGATGTGTTCACTGGGAGTCCTGTCTTGTCTTAAACTGATCAATAGAGCTGGCTTTGACCACAGTTGTGGGTAAGGAGTTCTGGTCATTAACTATACGACAGCTGAATGCCGAGCGGCGTGCTCTAGATGTCGCACCTGGTTTGAGCAACTTCCACAAGTGGCCGCGGGTGCGGGATTCCCTGTCAAAACAGAGAAACTGGGTGGGATCCTGGTCTATGGCCCTGTGCAGAAGTTGGAATACCATCATATTGCCATAGTATCTCCTGTAATACAAAGATGGAAGCCTGAGTCTAAGAAGCCTTTGAAGTAAGAGAGTGATTTGCCTTTTCAGGTATATTAGGCTTCATCTAACTCATTTCGACAGCATCTGAAACAGATGGTGTGGCAATATTACCCGCATGCAAGCCTGGCGTATAGCACAATATCACTCCCAACATGCAACAGTGCCAGATGTGGAGCGGGCACCCATCAAATGAGCAATTACAAGCCATGCATTTACACACCCCAATACGTGCAAGCCAAGCACAGAAACACACAGATTATCACATTCTCCCATACCTCAGAAATATGCATAATCACATTACCTTTAGTGCCTCAGCAATGAACTCAAGTGAACCTTTCTGCAGCTCTGGGCGCAACTAGATTGGTTAAGCCCTGTTAGACTTGACAAGCATGTACAAAACAAAACATCAGAATGTGTTGGTTAAGCCCTGTTAGACTTGACAAGCATGTACAAAACAAAACATCAGAATGTGTTGGTTAAGCACTGTTAGACTTAACAAGCATGTACAAAACAAAACATCAGAATGTGTTGGTTAAGCCCTGTTAGACTTGACAAGCATGTACAAAACAAAACATCAGAATGTGAAATTATCCACTCACCTCCTGACACACATACTAAACATCTTAACATGTGAGATCAATCTTCTCTCACGACATGGCTAATGCTCATGCTACATTTCGTAATCACGATAAAGATCCGGAAAACGAGTGATCCTTGTAGAGCGTCTTAACATAGGAACATGCTCCGGGATAGACTCTGATGGTGGCTGACGTATATTGGCTAAACCATCAGTGTGTTGCGCTACTGACTTAGATGAATCAACTGCTGAGTTTTTATTCTCTGGCAGAGGCTCAACTACATTGTGTGGAGCCCCTGAGTCAAGCGGATTGTCTAGTGGTGATACCAGGGCCTCGCTCGCATCAGCACGCGGGGCTAGGTGTCTAATGGAGACGGTAGTCTCTCGCCCGTCAGTCAAGCGAACATGAGCGTATTGTGGGTTTGCCTCCAGAAGCTCAACCTCATCAACAAATGGATCATATTTACTACCACGGACGTGTCTCTTTATAAGCACCGTGCCGGGGACCGTCAGCCAGGTCGGGACAGAGTGGCCGCTGGTCGAACCACGCTGATACTGAAAAACACGCTCGTGCGGAGTTGCATTGGTTGCTGTGCAAAGAAGACTTCGGATCGAATGTAGTGCATCTGGGAAAACCGACTCTCACTGTGAGACATTCAGACCCTGTGATCGAAGAGCCATGGAAATGGCTCTCCATATAGTGCCATTATACCGCTCCACCTGGCCGTTCCCTTGAGGATTCTCTGCATTTTAGCCCGGATTAAAGTGAACTGGAGGTCTTTGGCCGAGGATGACCTCACTCTTCTCTCTTTGAACTTCAGATTTCCCTGTTTAGTGATAGCATCTGCGCACTGGCTGAAGGCTGCAGATCTCCTTTGCATTGCAGTACTGAACAAAATTCTGTCAAGTTACAGTCACCGAAGGTCACAATTGACCCCATCAGAAGTCAAACGCCGTGGTTTGACCTGAGACGTGCGCTGGCTCCACATTGATACTCATATCCCACATCAATAAATTAGTCTGGTGTTGGGGTCTGCAACCGTGCAGGATACTTCCCAGGCTCCTACATACGATCCAGGTCCTGCACTGCTATCACAGACTCCATGTGGGATCCTTCATGGGGTCCTGCACAGCCAATTCGTCCTACAGAGAGAACCCTGCATGGTCCTGCATGGCCGTAAGGGATGGCGTGCAGAATCCTGGTGGGCATTTTTACAAGTGTTTGCAGACTGAGGGACCCGAGGATCCTGACACGGGCCTTTCCCCTAATTCCCAACCCAGGGTGGGTAAGGGGGCAGGGGCTGACTCCTCAATGTGGACAGGAGCTGCCTTGGCAGCTTCCCCTATGGTGACAGCAACCTCATATGCCCCCCCTTTGGCTTCTTTTGTGGCTTCCCCTAAGTGGCTGCTGGGGTGCCATCTCCTTTTGGCAGTAAGACTGTCCATCATGTGGCTTTGGGTTGGCCTCTGTGCTGGCTTTTCCTTTGCCCCCACTGGGAGCTTTGGTGGAGCCCCCTTCCTCCTCTTGGAGTGCTGGGAGGCCACTTGCAGCACTTGCTGTAGTGCCTGCCTTGGCATCTGCTGACTTGAACCAGGACCACCGGACGGGACCAATACCATGCGGACCTGCTGGTTCCAGGGTTCCCACTGGAGTTGCCATGGCTGACCCCAGACCTGTGCCTGTTGTGGCCGCCAGAGTCCACCTTTCTGGTGACGTGGCATCTGGAGTTCCTCTTGGGCGCCCCTCTCCCCGGAGCGAGCCGAATGCTCCTGCAACCGTGGATGCGTCTGCCTCTTCAGTCCGGCTGGGTATTGATGGGAGGTCTCTGGGGTAGGAGGTCTCGGCGTAATTGCAGGGAGCCCCCTTTCCTCATGCTCCTCCAGTTTGGAGGACTGCTTTGCTAGGACTGGGTAGGGGTGGGTAGAGTGAGGCCTAATTCAACCAGTTTGGGTAATACCGGTGCTCATGTCTGGTGACCTCCCGGGGATTCATGGAGCTCTGGTTCACATGAGAATGCATCACAAGGCAGGACAGAGACTTTTGGATTCCATGTTCTCATAGCAATATGGGCCAACGCTGGTTTATAGCCCGCGGTCCTTTGACATATAAGTATCTGCCCGCTGATATGAAGATGCTTTCAGTACCTGTTTTCTGCCGTGCCCTTAAGTACCACCCCGTATCGCAGTGGGCTCAAGGTGTCCTGGGATGTGTGATGGTGCACAGCATGTGGAGCGAAAGTAGAATATTCTATATCAAGTGCATGAAGTTTTTATGTGATGATGTCTTAAGTATAGTGACATTGAACAGAAGTTGCATGGTATCCATGTGCCATTCAACCCCATCTATCAGCAGCTTAACATGGTGTTGTAACAGCCAAAACTATTTTATAACTGTGGATGACTCCAAATAAAGTCCCTGTCTTCAGTCATAAACACTTCAGTCATAATCGCAAACCACCCAAATGGATTTCTTCTTGTAAAATATTTGTCTGGTTTATGGATTGGAATTGGTGTGTCAAAATTTATACTTCTCCAACCTTCCTAAGAAAAACCCTCTTTCCCGGGATGAAATTGGTGGAGGTTTCAGAGAAGCTCCAAAGAAACTATTGTTATATATATTTCAATCTACGAGTTGAAAAATACTGGAACGAGTTACTGGAAGCATTACGGAATGCGCCGAACGTGAACTGCTTCAAAAACCGCTACGACAAACGGAAGAAGATGCAAGACCAAGAAGATAGTCGCGCGTGAAGTAATGATAAAAGCAGAAAAGGAACTCAGAAAGGACGTACAGTGACTCGATGATGTGGAAATGACGCATTTGTGCGTCAATGATATCCGACACATGAAGGCCAACCAGCCTTCCTAACGGATAACCATGTTAACTTAACATATTGCTCTGGAGAACTTGAAATCATGTCCAAGACTATGGAAACATGACTAAGAATTATGTTTGAGTTTAAATAGGTCCCTACAGGGCCTTTGTGCTGTATTATTATTCTACGTTTTGTGAAAGTACACATGCATTATGCACTCTTCCTGTGTCTGATGAGGGCGACGGGAAGAAAACCGCCGAGTGTGGCTCATCTTGTATTGACGGCCTGGTCTTGTCCGGCAGGGGACAGTGATGGCGGCGTGTGAGTCGGACTCCGAGGACTCCACGGAGACAGTGCTGGTGTGTCGCGGCGACCGGCGCCGGCAGTCAGGTGGCCCGGCGTCCGGTGGCGGCACCGTGCAGGACAGAAAAGCCAAGGTCACTGGTTGGCTGAAGAACTCCAACGCCGATGAAAACGAGAACCTGCTGCCCCCTCCCCAGGGCACGCGCCAGCGGCAGCGGCCGCCGGCGCAGTCGCGCAGCCTCCAGAAAACGTCCAGACGGCAACCCGCCGCCGCAGCCACGGGCATCCAGCACCCTCAGAGGCGGACCGGGCCGCACGGCCAAAAAGGTGACGTCACAGTGCCAAACGATGATGCTGAACATGTTTCCGAGACGGCCAAACGCCTGCAGGATCCGGAAGCGCTTGCAAAAGAAGAGGGTCGTGAAGAAGATCGGAGCAAGAAACGAAAAGATGTTGGCGAGGGGCAGATGCGAGGAGGCGACAAAAATTATCACACAGTTGTTGGAATCAGCGCGTATAGCAGTGTTGATGGTGATCCTAAGAGTGATAGCAAACATTCTAAAAGCAATGAACGTTGTAAAGAGACTAGACACGTGAAGGTGCCGCGTGATCCTGATAAAGTGAGGGCCAAAAACATGAAGCAGCATAAGTCGCGGGCTTCCTGTTCGAGTCAGAGTACACTTAATTTGAAACATTCTGAAAGGCGTGAGTCACTTGGTGGGGTGAGCTTGGATTCCTTTGACTGTGCCTCTGTTTCCTCAGTGCGCAGTAGTTCCTCAGGCACATCGCATTCACATCGTGGGGGGCAGAGATCCGAAGGATCCGACCCTTCGAGATCCGACACATCCAAAACGTCCAATAGCCTGGAAATCAAAAGGCGCGACATCTAAATCATCATCCACCTCATCCTCTTGTGCACGTGATGCAACATCATCATCATCATCCTCATCTAAAATATTATCATCAACATCATCACCCGTGAAAACATCCGAGTGTTCCCGGCATAAATCTGAAAGTGAAAACTCTCACAAACATTCCAGGAGAATGGACTCCATCCACTCGAGCTCTCTCCCTGTTCAGATAGAAGAAAAGTCCGCTGGGAGGCAGAACTCGTCACATTCAACTTCTTGTACTGAGGAGCGTAAAGTTAACAAAAGATCAAAGACCTTTAGTCGACTGCACTCGACTGGAACAGATACATCTGACCATGATAAAGTTAAGGTTCAGGGTGCGCAGAGGAGCAAGAAGGTAGAACTACCGTTAGGAAAGAAGGGGAAAGAGAATAAGCTCGATGTTGGTCTCGGTGAGCTCTTTGCACCAGATGTACAGATAGAAGCTGGTCCCGAGCAAAAACATAATACAAAGAAGCACCCTGCATCGACGGGCCAGGGGATCAAATCTACAGCCGTTGCTAAGGAAAGGAAAACTCGAGATAGGCCAAGAGTGTGTGCTCGTGCATGTGTGCAGGACTCGGCCAAGTCGCCTCGCAAGCGTTTGCAAAATGCCGCCTCGTCACAGAAACAGCAGCCACCGTCCTCAGGGGCAGCTGAAAAAGCAAAAGGCCCCGAGGAATTGAATCCTCCCCCGAAATCTGAGAGCCCGGTTCACGTTTCCGGCAGTGAAGAGGCGGAAAGGAGGCCCGGTTTCGCAGCCTCTCAGGGAGGAGCTCTGAATGAGCACCAGGATAGCGTTCCAGCTGCTGTTAACCCGCCGGTGCACTCACACCCAGATGCGGTTCCAGACAGTACACCACTAGCTCAGACGGATGCCGAGCACGTCAAGGGGAGACGAGCTGGAGGATCTGTCTGAGCTGAGCGACGATTCGGAAGACGCTGACTCCGGGGCCTTTGAAGCCATGTTCCCAGAACTGGCCCAGGACGGAAATACTGCACAGAATGAGACTGGGGGAAAGGACACGTCATTAGCGGAGGAAGATGTGCAGGATGAGATTGAGGTAGAAAACATGCTTGACGACATCGCACTGGGCATCGAAAATGGAGAATATTCAGACTTGAAGACAACCGATAGGAGGGATGCCCCCGGGCACGCCACAGAAGTGAGCGCGGCCCAGGGTAATCTAATTCGCACAGATGACGCCATCGATGCCGTAAAACCAGAGAGCAAGGCATCGGCAGTGCCAGAAGAAAATGTGAAGACCAGGGCTGAACCAGAAGTCTCTCAAGAGGCAGACCCACTTGCGCCTGGTGGGGAAATGACTAGACCACGGGATGGGAACACACACTTAGCGGAAGCTACAGAACTCGCGAGTCCCCATCGAAACCAATTAGTTGTGGAGGGGACTCCGGTTGTGGGGCATTCTGACATGACTCATCAAAAGGAATGTATGTCAAACCCGACACAAATAAGTAGTGACCAAGTTAGCAGTGTCGCATCAGAAACTGTTCGGAGTGTTCATCAGCCTCTCGAGCCAGTCAATAACGATACAGAGGCACCCAACGCGAATGAAAAGCTGCCGACAATTATTGCCCCAGGAGTAATACCAAGCTTCAGTTTCTGTCGTTCAGAGCCCGGTGTAGATTCACCTGTTGAGAGACGCAATTCTTCAACAGATCCAGCGGAATCAAGGCGTTCGCTATCGTCGGAGGTGCGTGGTGTACCGGGTTGCACGTACAGTCCGATATCCAGCGACGAGGAGGGGGAGATTGTGTCGGACGGTGGGAGCGAGTCAGCAGGAGAAGGAGGTGGAGACGTGGAGTTGGCTTTGGCCTGCAGCCCCGTATCGAGTGTCGACGGCGAGCCAGGATGCAGTCCGATATCGAGCGATGGAGATGATGGTCTGACCTCGCCAAGGAGGCGTGGATCGGCTACAGAACGCGAAGATGAAAACTCCCTGGGGCCTGTCGCCGCGGCTGAGAGCATGAAGAATGGCAGTGTAGCACAGGCGCGGGATGAGTCGCGGGAAGAAGTTAAAGAGGAGGAGGCCTGCGACATTGTTAGCAATGTGGCAGGACTGATGGATAACGTGTCATTACAGAAGAACGAGGTGAGACAAGACGAGCAAATGGACGAGAAGAAACCACTCGACTTGAAAAGTGAAGAGCAATGTGCAGTGGTCCGTGAGAACTGCGAACACCATCAAGTGAAGGAGCTTGGATCATTTATTTCACCGGTCTCTGAAATAGAGCTGCAGCGCCAGGAAAACACACAAAAAGCATCAGCGTTATCTCTTTTCGATGCGACGGTGCAGCATAAAGACTCGCCAGTGGACTCTGATAAAGCTTTGACCGTCGGCAACACACACGAGCTCAGTGCTGGACGCTTGAAGACTGCCGACATCAGGCGAGGGTCCCCACAAGACGCTGCATCTGCCGAGCCGCAGCACCAGACGACGACGGACGCTCCCAATCAAGAGCCATCGCGCTCTCCCGTGGGTGTGGACCCCGAACTCCCCCAAGCTTTTCCTGTAGAATCGAATGAGGCAGGTTCGGATACAGATGCTACTGACCGGGCTGATGATGAAGTGGCTGACGCAGTCGACGGAAGTTCGGCATGTGAAGCGGACATGGACGGCGGATTGATTCTAACGGAGGGTTTTGACGAGATCCAGCGTCTGCTGCATGAGTTGTCAGATGCCGTGCCGTCTGTGCCCGAGTTTGGCACGGCTCGCTCTATCCTGGATAGTATTAGAGAGGTGGTGGACCTTCAGGAGTCGAACAGGAGCCCGCGCGTGCAGCCTTTCCTGGCGTCGTGCGCCCTGGCGGTGCGTGGCATACTCTGCATGGCCTACACTGTGGTGGGAGCGGCTGATGAAGAGGAACTTCAGACCCGCCGGCACAGTGACCAGACAGAAGCCGAGTCGTATGTACCTGATACTGATGCAAACGACGCACCTGAAGTAGCTGAGGTTGTTGAACAAACTGTGGAGGTAGTATGTAAAGTAGAACAGGAAAATACCAACGCGGTGGATGCAGACGTGAGTGAAAGGAAGGACCAAGACAATGGTTTGCTGCAGGATCCTGGTGCGTTAGAGGCATTTGCTGGATCTAAGGAAGCTTCAGATGTTAGTTTTAAGGGCGATAGGAAGCAGGTGATGAGCGAACCTCATCCGGCATCCGATTTGATCACCGAGGAGACAACATCTTCCAAAAATGCCCGTAAAGTCAAGGAAGAACCTGACCTATCCGATTTGCAGATCGCAGACTCTACATCTCAGTTCTCCAACAACGAAGATGAAGATGAAACGGATCTAGGCGACGGCAAAGTTGATGTCAAGCCTATAGTGTGCGCTGCTGAAGAGGTCCTATCCAGTAGTGTGGTTTACGCTGAGGGGAATGATTCTGGGTTCTCCAGCGTGGACCACATGGCAGATGCCGGGGATGCAGCGAAGTCGGGACCGTGGCACTGCCCGGGCGGTACTAGCTTGGCCGTGCCTTCACCAACAACCTCAGAAGTTGGTTTTTGTCACGGAGTGGTTGCAGACGATAACCGGCCGGTTTGTGACGGCGATGCTGGGGTGTCGCGTGTAGGGGTCAGGGTAGAGGGTGCGGAATCAGAACAGCATGCTGCGCCGGACCCGGCAGCAGCTGGCTTTTTCAACTCGCAAGCAGAGAAGTCTCCGCCTTTGGGTGTCCCTGAAGATAGCAGCATAACAACTTCAGAGAAACAGCCCAGCGCAGCCTCGGGTGTGCAGGCCGCAGGAGAACTCGAGGGCTTCGCAGCGGAAAACGAGGACGTCAACGGTCGCACGTCTTCAGTTAAGACCTCAGACTGTCATCAAGCCCCAGGCGGTGCCGCCAAAAAGAAAAAACGAACAAAATGTATCTCTGGATCGGACAACAAGCGTCAACGTCGCTTCATACTTCTAGAGGGTAAGCTTGGTCTCATTGGCATCGTTGTCTGTTGTTTCTAGACATGAAAAACTAGCGGGATATTTCACTGGCACGCGCCATTGGCGCGCCCTGCGCTTGCTTACTATAACAGCGCTTAAGCGCTTACTTGCTATATATAAAGTTGTTTTGTGCTTAGAAACAAATAACCATTGTTTTTGTTTCTGATCTCAATACTTTGAGGCCTACTCTTTCACGTGCTTGTTTGAGTCTTCGGATAAGCGCTGCAAAATTATTATTTATTCAGCGTACCAAACTCCTCCTCACGGGTAGAACCGGAAGACAATGTTTCCCATCGCTAAAATGAGGATTGAAGGCCAACAAAATTGATATGGAACATGGGTAGTTTTCCAATGCTCATCCCTGGCTCCATCAAAGACCATTTTCAGGTCGAGCTGTCGGTGTGCCTGCCGTGCCTGCCGCGCACCGCACGGGGCGCGCCGACGGTGCCTACCCCACTATTTTTGTAGGATCAAATTATATGTGATCTCAATGTTAAGAGGCGTGCCCTTTCACGCGCTTGTGTCAGTTTTCAAATCCACGCTGGTTTTGTTTTAATTGCTGAAATTGAAGTTGTGTGGTTATAACTTTTCCTCTCAAAAGAAAATCTTTAGAAATTATCGCCGATGTGTTCATGAGTTGAATAAGTAACTTTTCCACGGGCTAAGTATAATATTACCGGAGACTATATCTTTTGAGCCGTCGCACCCCGCGGCCTAAACATATCAGGCGTGTTCGTTCTGCTTGTGGATAAATCCATGGAAAAGGTTTAAAGAAAATCGAATATATGAGGGGGTGAAATCGAAAATAGCGCTTGTTGACAGGTCGTTGAATGCATAGGGTCTTCTAGAAAGTTATTATTTCCTCGCGAGTTTGTCCATAATACATATTCTTTAGTTTTACACACCTTCGGGTAGATTTTACCACCATCTCTCCCGTTCTCTATTCCAGGTATATTCGGCAAAGAGTATATGTCTGGTAAGAACAAAGAAAAGGTTGGTATGATGTGGTCGGCATCTGAACAAAGAATAACCCGAAATATTAGTGTTTGCTTCCCGAATGGGGCAGACGCAAGAAAATATCGTCATCTAAATAGCAAGTGGTTCTCCACAAGGCAACCGCTTTACAATGGCGACCTGTTGAACTTCAGGCTTCTCTCGGGCTTTGGACACTCTGAAAACCAGGCAACACTGAACCAGATCGAGGTTTTGCCACTAAACCCCTTCGGAGTTAATTTTAACTCGCTGACGGGTCTCTCTTTCGCCTCGAAGAAAGCCAGAAAACGAGCAAGAGACCAAGCTAGGGAAGAAAGACGACGTGCCAAAAATAATGAGCAGACCAGCACTAGCGTCGGCGCAGGAGCCAGCCAGGAGAAAGACGATGGTGTGACGTCGGGACCCGGCGAAGGAAGTACGTCGACCAATTGTGACGGCAAGTGCGGCGTTGTCAACGAAGGACACAAGCCCACTGCTGGGAGCTCTTCTCTGCCAGACAAGACGCATGGGTCGGAAAGTAGCTCTAATTTAGAGGGACCTGCTGATGCTGGAGAAAGAAACCTAGAGCATTGCACCGTTGAAAGTTCTGTGTCGGAGGGAGGGGCTGAAACCGATGCTGCGGCTCCTAAAGCCACCTGCAGGACCACAGCCGTGTCAGACGAAGAATTGACGCTGGGGAACATGGCCGCGTCGGAGGAAGTGGTGGACGGACGGGCGGCGGGTGCCGATGGCTGCGTCCTGTCTGCCGGGGATCTGGTGCTGAAGATGGCCGCTGAAAGTGGAGAGTACGACTTGGAAGAAGGCGAGATTGTGTCTGAATCCAGTGACGAGTCATCTGGCGAAATCTCCAGCGTCGAGAGCGGGTCCCCGAAGTCTCGCCGACGCAGGGGTGGCTCCCCTCGGCGACGCGGTCATTCCGGAAAGAGATCCAGCAGTCCCGCCGGCGATAAGCGCAAAAGGCGACGCTCCTCGAGTCACCATTCCCGGAAGAGACGGCACAAACGTGTTGCGCGCTCCCCGCGGTCCCGTTCGCGGTCACCTGATCGTCGGCCTCGCTCCCGATCGTCCCTGGGTACGCCTCACAAACGAAGAGGGTTGCCGGCCGGCGAGGAGTCGGACTCGATGGATGACTGGGAGACCATTTCTTCAGTTGGTTTCGCAGACTCCTGTAGCTTATCCGATATATCGCCCGCGAAGTCGACCTTGGTGGAAGTACCAATCATAGACATGGGGCCTGTTCTGAACCCGGGGGCCATCCTGCGCACCAAGTGTAAAGCAGATAATGAGGCTTTCGCCTCTGGAAAGCGTGCGGGCAGCAAGGGGAAAGGGAACACTGTTAAAAACGACAGCGAGCCGTTTCCTATGCCGAATAGCCACAGGGATGAGAAGAAGGACACATCATCCGAAGATGAAATGGACTCTGAAGTTATTCCGCCAACTAAAACAGAGCCAGACGAGGCGACCAAGGTGGAGACCAAGGAAGACCAAGGCACTAAAGAAGACGAAGCAACTGAAGTTGAAATGAAGAAAGAGATTGCTTCATCGGATTCCACGACCTCCGTGCCGGTACCTGGCGTGTCGGCATCCGATAAGTTAGAGAATCGGAAAAAAAACACTACTTCAATATTATGACCATGAAGCAGCGCTTTGCTGAGTTCAAGAGACGGTGTGGTCTGACGGCCCCGGCGATGGCCGAAGCTCTTAGTGACGCGCTGGAGCTTCCTGAGGATAGACGTGCCGCTGAACCTGCTAAAAAGCAGAAAAAGAAAGACAAAACAAAAAATTCGATGCGGAGCACGAAGGGACCAAAGGTAGAGAAGCCGGGAGAATGGGGAGGCTCCGGACGTGCGGTCGGGGGCACATCGCTAACTTCCAGCGCAGCGGTTGGTGAAGGCAGTGCCAACCAGTCCTTGAGCGAAGTGGGGAATACTTGCGCTGGGGTGATATCAGGGACCATAAGTGCTGCGAACGAAAGTAATCTAGCAGGACCTGCAGTGAACGTTACTAGTGCTGCAGCTGCCCATCCTGCAGGTTCTTCTCAGGCATTTACTCCCGTAGAAGGTCCAGAAGAAGAGACATGTGAAGAAACTCATGAAGAAGAGGCGCATGGTTTGCCTTCGACTCTAACTTCAACGAGCTCGGTGTCTTCATCAGTCGGCCAGACCAATAACGAGGACCCGACAAGCACTTGCGATACATCTGGCGAACAGTCGGGAGTGGAGACGGCTACACCTTCAATCACTTCAGCGGATGAGGTTGGAGACGGTCAGTCGGAGCCGGGAGAGCTGGCCAAGTCATGTGCTAAAGAGCCATCAAAGTTAATTGGTTGCGCTTCACTAGCGGACAAGGCAGAACAAAGCGTACCTGATGCTTCAGTGGATTCTAAAGCAGCTACCACAACGCCTCCAAAGTTCCAGCCGACGCCGCCAAAAATGTGTGAAATCCCCTTCATAGGTACCGTTGAGGCGGGGTCCCACCTGTTTCAAACTAGTGACGTCCGGGATGCTGAGGAGGCCACCGTGGCCCCTCAGCAGGAGGACACTCCTGACAGCAGCGGAACGCAGCCCTCAAACGACGCTGACGCTACAGACCCACCTGCCGAAATCCTCTCTGGCGTAGTTGCGGCATCCGCCGGCGAGGACGCGGGGACGCGGCAGGGGGCTGCTGGTGCCGGCAGGTCTCCAGCGGCGCGGTCTGACGTGTCGGAGACGGAGGTGGACGAGGTGCGAGTGCTGGAGGACGAGCCTGACGCCGAGGATGGGGAAGCACCACAGCCGACCGTCGCCGCCGTGCGCAGCTACAAACGTCCAGCGGCCGACTGGGAGACACCGCCCGCCAAACGTACCCGGGTCTGCCCGCCCCGCCCGGCACGTGAGCTGCACTCCAGGCGAGTGGTGGACGGGGCGATCCACCGGGTGGGATGGAGGCTCCGCAGTATGATCTTGGCTTTTCCTGATGGGTCGTGTACTGGTAACTAATACAGTGGCACTCTTCTTATATGAGTGGTTGGTGCCTTTGTAAGGAGTAGGGAACATGGTTTCTTTTTCTGGAAAGCTGCTCGTTACTTGCGGCAGTACTAGATTGTGTTTTTGAAAATCAGACCAAGAGTTCCTAGTCCTGACCCAGGACCTAGAATCTAGAACCTATCTAGAACCTCCGTGGATGAATAGGATATCGTCAGTAATTTTGTGGTTCGTATCCAAATTGTCTGTGATAAGTTTGTTTTTGTGAATTACTTCACTGGATTGCCTTGACTTTGGTGCTGGGAATGACTTGCATATCTAAGTAGAAGGGCGCAATCTTATCTCAGGTCACTTACTTGCGTTTCTGGCCAGTGTTTTAGTTACTTATTGTCTGTCAATATTGAAGGGTTGTTTTCACTTGTCAGTGTCTGAATTTTACACTTCCACCTGGACTGTGCTTTAGCTGCCTGGCCGGCGCCGGAGACGTGTTTGCGCCATTGGAGAGATGCGCCTGATCTCTCTGCCTGAGAGATGTGACTGATGTGCCTGAGTAGAGTTTAATCGGGTCCGAGATGGAGATGGAGAGTGGGGCAGAGTTGGTCTAACGGGGTCTGAGTTGGTCGGTGTTCTCTTTATTCAGGCGGGAGGCACCTGAGCCCGGCTCTGTGGCTGGCGGCCCCCGCAGCTCACCTGCCTCCGCCGGGGGACGTGCCCACGGCTCTGTGGTTGGCGGCCCCCGCAGCTCACTTGCCTCCGCCGGGGGACGTGCCCACTCGCCGGTCACCGCCACACCGCAGCCTCTCGCCGGTGAGATGACCCGCACCTGTCCGATCAAAACCGTAGCCAACCAGGCATCCTCTTTTTACGCCTAACTTTCTTTGCCTCGTATATTTACTATTTACTATTACGGGGTCAGTTCAGGGCCATGATCTCTCTTTTGGAAATGCATGGTAAAATTGATTAAAACGCGCCCCGCTAGGGTCCCTGGGATGACGCGCCCCGCTGGGGGGCATTTCTCGCCCCCCTCCGTATCTCATTGCCCACGAAAGCTAAATGAAAATTACGGGCGGTGTTCGAAAGCTCTTGACAAGACGAAGAGATTTTACGCGAAGATTTTTATGTCAGGTCAATATTGAGGTCAGCATAGGTCAAAGAAGGTTCCATAGGCTTACAACAGAGCAGTGTACGTTTTTCTCTCTCTCTCTCTCTCTCTCTCTCTCTCTCTCTCTCTCTCTCTCTCTCTCTCTCTCTCTCTCTCTCTCTCTCTCTCTCTCTCTCTCTCTCTCTCTCTCTCTCTCTCTCTCTCTCTCTCTCTCTCTCTCTCTCTCTCTCTCTCTCTCTCTCTCTCTCTCTCTCTCTCTCTCTCTCTCTCTCTCTCTCTCTCTCTCTCTCTCTCTCTCTCTCTCTCTCTCTCTCTCTCTCTCTCTCTCTCTCTCTCTCTCTCTCTCTCTCTCTCTCTCTCTCTCTCTCTCTCTCTCTCTCTCTCTCTCTCTCTCTCTCTCTCTCTCTCTCTCTCTCTCTCTCTCTCTCTCTCTCTCTCTCTCTCTCTCTCTCTCTCTCTCTCTCTCTCTCTCTCTCTCTCTCTCTCTCTCTCTCTCTCTCTCTCTCTCTCTCTCTCTCTCTCTCTCTCTCTCTCTCTCTCTCTCTCTCTCTCTCTCTCTCTCTCTCTCTCTCTCTCTCTCTCTCTCTCTCTCTCTCTCTCTCTCTCTCTCTCTCTCTCTCTCTCTCTCTCTCTCTCTCTCTCTCTCTCTCTCTCTCTCTCTCTCTCTCTCTCTCTCTCTCTCTCTCTCTCTCTCTCTCTCTCTCTCTCTCTCTCTCTCTCTCTCTCTCTCTCTCTCTCTCTCTCTCTCTCTCTCTCTCTCTCTCTCTCTCTCTCTCTCTCTCTCTCTCTCTCTCTCTCTCTCTCTCTCTCTCTCTCTCTCTCTCTCTCTCTCTCTCTCTCTCTCTCTCTCTCTCTCTCTCTCTCTCTCTCTCTCTCTCTCTCTAGATCTGCCCTCAGGGGAGCAAGAGGAAATCTATATGCATCATTGGATTCTTTTCATCGCGGCGAATCGAATAACGTATAATATGACCTTGCTGGGTCAAATTGTGAAAATAACCTGACCTCGAGCTAGGTCAGGGTCACAGAGTGACCTGGTATGGTCATGTTGCATATCGTTTGACTCCACGTGACAATATAAGCACAATGAAAGCAAAATGGGAGGTTTATCTCAATTCAGTGAGAATTTATCGACAAAACAATCACTCTATGCTCCCGTGACCTGACATGACCTTTGAGAGGTCAAATGCTTAAAAACTCAACCTTATGGTAAACATCGTGGTAGGAATAGACGGTTTGAGGATTTTCAGCTTTATCTATACATTATTTACTGAAAACGGCCCCATTCTATTTTTCACTATAGACTTATAATGGGGTGACCAGAAATTGACCCCACCTTAGGTCAATAATATCGAAATTCCGAGATAGCAGATGTATAGACCCTAATGACCTTATCATATTGTGGAAGTTTCAAACTGATCGGTTCGCTGATGTTCCCTGGGCGCCGCTTCAAACTCGTGATTTTAGGTTTCGAGGTCGGGTCACTTGACCTTGAATAGCTCCTTGACCTGACACGACTTTAGCTAAAAAATTAGTCAATTGGGTAAAAATGATCAGGGATAAGGTACTGTAAGTTTCGTTGTTCTGCGTTTCTTCGTTTTTGAGCTATCTGGGGAAAACCAGGAGGGGTGAATTTCGCCCCCTCGTGGGGGCGAAATGAAAGATGAGAATGATAAAGATGGAGAATGGTGTGTTTATTTGGCCCCATTGTGTTTTGCTTGTTATTGCGGCTCGGAATATACATTACGACCTATGCTGACATTGACCTGACCTTAGGTCAGCTAAAATGTAGGATTTGTCCTGACAGAGTCATATGATACATTACTTAATCGGGCTAACAAGAGGTTAACTAGTTTAGGACTTTGTGTAAGGCGTTCTGTGCAGGGCACCTTTGCCCGCCTCTAAAGTGCTTAACAAGAGGATACGAAAGGTTCTTATATATTAGCTATAGCTTAGCTCTGTCAGTTGTTATGATACGAAAAGTAAGTTTCCTTTGTATTTCATCAAACCTTCGTCGACTCCCAGTGATATAAAAAATGACCTGACTAAAAGAAATACCTGTAACACTTTCGGCGGAGATCAAGCGGGATATTTGGCGCCGCCTTCCGTTTGTCGCAGCCAGGCGTGGTTTCTGAGATCTTTGAGGGGAGAGATGGCGGGTGCGCCCCCCCCTCGTACGTACGAAGGTGGTGCGGAGCCCGTACCAGCGCGTGTTCAGGGCCTTAGGCACTGAAGGCGGGTAGGGTAAAGGAGTGGAGGGCATCTTCCTAGAGTTGTGTAGTTGTAATTCAAAGGGTGAGAGGACCAGAGAGGCACTCTTGCCGGTAGGCTGTCCATCTATCCATTGAAATTTGTCGGCCCCTCGAAGTTTGAATATCCGTAATGTATATGTCCTGGTTTATATGTCCCGTATACCAGTTATGGGATACGAGACATTTTAAAATTCTGTCCGAGTTAAGCAGGCTCAAATGTTGGAGTTAGGGCTGCAGCAGAGTTTTCAAGGAACTTGTCTCAGAGTCTTTGACCTTTCCATCGGAATGGGAACTTCGTGTGACCACGGAAATCTAATCTAATTTAAGAGTCAAATTTAAGAGTCAATGTTTCATAGGCGGATCCAGGATTGCCGATCGGGGGGCACCATCCGGACCAGGGGGGCGCCACTTATGACCGGCAAAACCTATCAGGTGGGCGCCAAATCCTGTCGGTGGGCGCCGACTTTCGTATCCTGGGGGGTGGGAAGCGACATTTCAGGGGGGCGCCATCGACCTTTCAGGGGGGCGCTGAGGGTCGATCGGGGGGGCACGTGCCCCCTGGATCCGCCTATGCAATGTTTAAGAGTCAACATTTAAGAGTCACTATAAAAGGTCCCGCAGGGTGTTGGGACGACAGCCCGCCTAGGTGCGCCTTTCAGGTCAGTTGCCAGCCAGCCTTGGTGTGGGAGCAGTAAGCGGTGGGACGTCCGTCAGGTCAGTGCTAGGCCTTGGCCGTGCCCTGAGGGTGCGTCGACTGTGGGTGGCACTGTCGCAGCCCAACGCCCTACGCTGGGCTGCTGAGGTGGATAGCGGGGCGAGCTATCAGCGCCGCTGTTTTTTTGTTTTTTGCCAAGCTTGGTCCCGAGGCAGCTTCAGTGTTTCAAGCACCTGTGAATTTAAAAACCTGAGGCACTCCATCTTTGGGGAGGTAATCAGTGAGTAGAGTGTCGTCTTTATGCTCACTACTGACTGAAGTCACATTGGCTGGTCTCCTGGTCTAGGCCCTGAGAAGTTTCTCCATGCTGTGGCTTGGTGTCCATGACTATATTTATCGGCTCGAGTCCAAAACGACCCGACCGAAAAACTTGAGTGTATTTATTTCTATTATATGGGGTTGAAATCCATGGGTCTTGGAATTTTACTAATTGAAATATTGTATGCAACAAAGGGCCAAATTGTACTCGTTCTGGAAATGGAGACGTTGGTGTACGTATTATTGAATTGGTGCGTTGCAGAGGCGGCGGGGGACCTCAGTGGGACCCGGAGCGGGGATGCGGCACAGCCGGGAGAGGCCGGACCGTCCCGACATCCCTCCTGCCACAGCGCCGACCGCCGCCGGGCCAGTACCCCCACCACCGTCAGCACACCCCCAGCCTAGCCTCGGTGGTGACGGTGCCGCCCAATGTCGTCTCCGGGCACGTGGCCTCGGTGGTGACGGTGCCGCCCAATGTCGTCTCCGGGCACGTGGCCTCGGTGGTGACTGTTTCGTCGCGAGCCGGCGCCGCCGTCCACCCGTCGGAGACTCCTGAGCCAGTCTACAGCACCAACTGCGCGCGTCCGCCCCGTGCGGGCGGCAGCGCTGAAAGTGGCCGCGCCGAGGATCGACCCCGGTCTGGAGAACGGTGCCGAGCGGAGGCGAGGCCCAAGGACTCCCCAAATGTCCCGACTGCGGCCAGCCGGTGAAGGCGGCCTACGGCCAGATCCTGCTGCTGCACAGGAGGAGTGAGTGTCAGGCTTTTCACGACAGGGGAAAGCGCGCGCCGAGTCCGCCGCGGCCGCAGCCGCGTACTGCGGGGGTAATCTGCGCCCACTGCGACAGGGAGGTGCGGAGCGATGTGGAAATACACAGCAGGACGTGTCGGCGAACCGCCTTGCAGTGCTGGTTCTGCAAGAGGAATACCCGTGGGAACTTGGCGCAGCACCTCAACATGGAGTGTACACGCAACCAGTGCGTCAATTGTGGAGCGAGAGTCAATGCGCCTTTCTTTTTGCACAACCAACACTGCGCTGGCCTGCGGCCGAGGGAGGTGCGAAGTAGACGTAACGGGCCATACAGGCCGAGGCGATGAGTTAGCTGTAAAACCAGCCGACAGTCCAGGCTGTGCAAGTGATATACACGTGTGGAAATTATGAAGTGCGGATATTGTATGCGTTAACAGTCGATGTGCTTAGCATTCCAGTAATGCGAAGATCGCTGTGCCAAATGCATTGTTAAGTGCTGTCTTTCTAGCATTCTCTAGCTATAGCCCTGGGACTTGAATGTCAGTACTCAGTGATATTGTTGAATTTATGGATTCACGCACCGTGTGTCGTAAGACAGCTGTGATTCGGGGATGACTCGTTTTTTTGTACGAGCAGTGTTTAGTAGCGCTTCATCGCATATGCCGGATATACCCAGACCTAAAGCTGGGAAAGTGTGCTGTAATTTATATGTAGACATTTGTTGAAAGTGAAACATTGCGAAGGTGTGGGTGTTACCAAAGCATCATCATGAAATATAATTTTTTGACCTCTTTGTAAAGTGAGTGTCCCACTTTTATGGTGAGTTTTGAACTTCGATAGCAGTATTGTAGAGCGTGTAGAGAAACCGCTGTTGGCGTGCTTCGTTTCACCCAAAACTCCCTGTAGAAAATTTCAGCACGTTCTTAATTTCAAACTAGGGGGTTTCTACCCTTTTCAGACAATGAAATAATCCCTTTTCAATTGCCAGCGCATGTCACGTGATAAATGTTAAGAAATGACATGTTCACGCAACCTCACATGTCGTAAACCGCTTCAAGCTGCCAGATTCGTGATCACACGCGATGCTTGGGTCAACCCAGCGTAGTAAGACAAGAGGCCATCTTTGTTTCGAGTCATTGGAGGTTGAAAACGAGATTTTGTTTCCTGATTTTGATACCTATTTTGTCCATAAGTTGTCCTTTTTAGAATTTTGACAAAGTTGTATATTCGCTTGAACGCTTCTCCGACCCGAGGCAACGGCCGTCCATGTTTACTTCAAGTTCTGTTTGGTCGAGACACGGCGGGAGGTGTTGGCGAGTGGCCCTCATCATCACGACAATGACGAGGCTCGGTGCCTCGCAACGGCTTCACACTAGCGACACCTGGATAGCTACTTGCCTTCCAGGGTACCGAAACTAATCTGCCGGCGCTGGATACTCTCCGTCTGCAGCGTGCTGTTGCCCGGCCCTGTAAGTACGAAATTGAGAGAAATGGCTGTTTTGGATCTTGACTAGAAGCATTGACGATGAGTGAACTACGTCACCGGAACGCTGACATGTTAGGATTAATTCACGACTTTCTCGGTTCAACATTTTACTGATCGGTAGTGTGTCATATATACATTGGCGGACGCAGGGGGCCTTTCCGGCCATGGCCCCCAAAGCCTTGGAAGGGGGCCAAAATATCTTTGGCCCCCCAAAGGCCGGAGAAATTAAAGTGTTTAAACTGGGTCTGCGGAGCGATTATATCATCGCTGACCCCCTCCCCGTAGGGGAGGGGGTCAGCGATGATACGACCGCGTGTGTCCGTAGGGGATATCTAAGATACCTTTACTTGGGGATATCGATCCCATCAAGCCAGAATCCCTCACCGAAGTCTCTGCATCCACTGCCAGCTAGGGTCGCAGCCAGAGCTGTGGTCATTGGAGGACAAGGGGGCATTCTGGCCATGGCTCCCAAGCCCTGGAAGGGGGCCAAACAATCTTCTGTCCCCCCAAGGCCGGATAAATTTTGGAAAAAGGCGTTTACAATTGGTCTGCGGAGTAATTAAAGCTTTGTTACCCCCCCTCCCCCCAGGAAGGAGAGCGGTCATGTTCTTGAAGAGGTAGTTTATACTAGGTCTGTCGAGCACCCAAATCGCACGTCCCACCCACCCATTGGACGCAGGGGGGCATTCCGGCCATGTCCCCCTCCCAAAGCGCTGGAAGGGGCCAAACTATCTTTTGGCCCCCACAAACGCCGGAGAAATTTAAAAAGGTGTTTACAATAGGTCTGTAGAGCAAACAAATCTTCGCTCCCACCCCCCCCCAGCGATCATGCACTTGGAGAGGTAGCTTACACTAGGTCTGTCGAGCACTGGAAAAAGGTGTTTACACTAGGTCTGTAGAGCAAAAAATTTGGCTCCCACCCCCCCCCAGGAGTAGAGGCACACATGGGTTTGACCCCCCAAAACAAACTCGGGTCTCTGTCCGCCCCTGCACCCACCCACCCACATCACCCTCCCCCCAGGAGTGGCAGACATGAGCTTGCCCCCAAACTCGGGTATATACATATATATATATATATATATATATATATATATATATATATGTACAGTAATATACATGATTTGTAATGTATAATTATCTAATATTAAATGTAATGCATGATAATATATAGGCATGTATATATATATATATATATATATATATATATATATATATATATATATATATATTGTATAAATGATCAGTATGAACGATCTACACACTAAACAGCTTCCTCCTGCGCAGATCACTGAGTTGACCATTTTACATATCTGTCATAAAACCCGTCCGGCAAGGTCATACGGCGCCTATTGCACTGGCTGAACAAATAACTAACGTTCGGCAGTCACTCAGACCAATTTCGTTTTTCTACAATCTCAACACGCACCCCGCTGGAGCCCCGGTGTGAAACGCTCCTCATGCGGGTAGCCCTTTTCGGCCTCCCCCTCTCATTTCCTGGAGGAGTACAGAAAGCTTGTGGGACCTGTGCCAAAGCTCCGACGGGCCAAAAGGAAATCACGCGGGCCATTTTTAGGTCAGGGAAAGTCGCGTCGAGTCGAACGTCACCAGAGGTCCAATGATGTTCCATGAAGTTGCAAGGAGGATCACAGATTTTACCCGTCCACTAATTTTTTACAACGACCAATCCCTGTAACGGTCACTTTGCGGTTAAAATTTTTGGCCAGTGTTGTGCCGACTCCCATGCATATGCTTTCATCCATTGCATTAGGCATCTGGCGCTCGGTTCGGTCCGGTCTAGGCCTCTGTACAGTGGCGTGCGCGTTACAACACTTTTTTCGAAATCGAAACTTTTCACGCGGTTTTAGACGGTAGACACAAATATGAGGCCAATCCTGAAAACATTTTGTCATTTTCTCGAATTTAAGCAACGGATTTTCACTTTTTAACCCTCCCCCAGTGGGGCGGAAGGGTGCTAACTTCCCCCCTACAGATTTTTCGTCATCGCGGAGAAACAGCGGCGGCAAGCGCCACCGTACTTGGCAAAGCTTATCACTAATCAATTCTGCAACTTTCCCTAAAGATTTTAAGGCGGGTCATCTCGGGTCAGATCACCAGGCCAGGTAAAGTGACGTCTCTTCAAAAAATGTTTGGGATTGCATAACTCGGAGTAGGGTTAATTTACCAATGTGAAACCTTTTTCATACAATGGGCTCACCGGGGGCTACAAACTATGTTTCGGTATTGGCATTTATGTCCTTCACAAATAAATGCCGCAGACGCCAGTCTGAGGGGCCGGTCTGGATGGCTCTGAGACTGCTGCACGTGGAGAGCGCGGTGCCACGCAATCAGTGTGATGTGCTGTTGGATAAAACATAACAATTAACTACCAACTTATGTATATAGATGGGTTTCACTTTTTAGCTTGGAAATTGTTCAACACCTAGAGACCGTTTTCCTGTTCTACCAAAACGCAAACTACGAATCTGTTGCAATATTAAATTATTACAATACAAATAAAGAAATCAGAGTGAACTCCATCACTAAGGCTGAAAAGCTAAGCGACATCGGACCCGATTTTGAGAAGCTGGGCTAGTGCTGCCATCCCCTCCCCCCTCAAATATTGTTTTTAACTTTGTCCAACTTGTTCCTGGTACGGATGTTGGAGTCGGAGTCTCACTAATGTCATCAAGGGACTTGTCACGGAGACCCCAACCCCACCACCCGAACGAGCAACTCCCACAATGAAGGGTTAATTTAGAAGCCAAAGTTAAACGTCCCACAAAGCACGGGGGGCCGCCCCGCTCAGGTCACCCTCTCACCAGTCAGTTGCCAGGCCAGCCGACCGACGTCGGATAAACTATTGAGCGCCGGAGCGTCTCAATGGGAACAGATCCCAGGCCTGGATATGCACTGTCACTGCATGCCTCTGAGCAGCGGGCCGGCGCCCAACGCTCTACCAACTGAGTTACCGGGGCGGCAATTCGGCTCCTGAGCGGGGTAGCGAAAAAGTGCAAGAATGGTTTGATAGACCATTAAACTGATTTTCCCATAACGTTTTATCTTAGAGTAATATTGAGGTCATTAAAGGTCAAAATAACACGATTTAGAACTCTTTACTATAGCGTTTGGCTGAGTTAAAGGGACATTGTCGCAAAAATTTTTATTGTGGTTTCTTAATATTTGAAAAATCCTGATTCTGGTACTATCAATCATTTTTTTATCTTCAGCTAAATTTTTGGAGGCCACTCAACAATTATTCAAATTCGCTAACAATATCAATAATAGGCTGTAACCTGCTCTTCACCTCTATTCTATCAATCAAAGTTTTAAGTTCTATAAATGATTTTTTGGGAATTTAAAATGTTTTTATGCTGTATTCGTATTTAATTTATTTTTATTAATCCTCAAAAAATACAAATATTAGATTAGTTTGTCCAAAACTTTCGGCTTAAGAAAACTAATCAGGGAAGTTTTAAAATGATGATGATGATGATGTTTCCGGGGTTTCCGGCACTCGGCAGCTGCCATATGGGAGGCGCCTCGTCAGGAGGCGTCCCAGCCGCCGGATGAAGGCCGCCAGCCGAGGCGGATCACCCAGCGCCTCTTGAATTGTCGGGTCGTCCCGGCCAAAGACATTTCGACGGAGAAGAGCTCGCGCTGGGCATTCTGTTAAAAGGTGCTGCATTGTTTCCTCGTCCTCCCCGCACTCCGGGCACGTGCCATTTGGTGCCAGTCCCACCCGGTGCTGGTAACTGCGGAGGAGAAGAGAGTGGCCTGTCCGCAGCCTGGCCACTTCGGTGGATTCTAGGCGGGAGAGGCCATGTTTGTCCCCTAGGACCACTCTCTTGGTGCCGTTTTCCTCCGCATATCGGGTGGTGCTGACACTTTCAGTCCACAAGCTGTGCGCGTGGCGCCTTATGCAGCTGTTCGCGGAGTTAAAATCAATCTGGGTGGAACTTTAAAAATCGGATGGAAACTTTAAAAACTGGGTGGAAGTTTTAAAATCGGGCAGGTGTCGTACAGCGAGGATGGTATAGTGGCCTCCATTCCCGACTCTCACACGGGTAATACAGGTTCGAATCTAGGTCGTGGAAGTTTTTACTGTAAAAACAATTTTTTCTGAATTTCTTCTTGTTTGTTCATGCGTTCTAATGGATGAACCATAGTCGGATTCATGATTGCCGATCGGGGGAGGGCGAGGGGTAACTTCCGGGGAGGGCACCATCCGGACCAGGGGGGGGCACCTTTGACCGGCAAAACCATGAAATGGACGCTAAATCCTATCAGTGTGCGCCGATTTTCGCATCCTGGGAGGAGGGGATGGGACGTGACATTTTAGGGTTCACCGAGAGTTGATCAGAGAGGGGAGGGGGCACGTGCCCCCTTTGCCCTCCTGGATCCTCCTATGGGATGAAGTAAATATTCTAAGGACAATTTCTTCTAGTTATCCCTCCGTCCGGGTAGTTGAGGGAAAGGGAATATTAGCCCCAAATATTTTTCTAATCTGACCGGCGTACCAAACTGGAACCGGCTTGTCTCCAGCTCCCTGCAATGGTTCTCAATCCGTCGGATTTCCCTCTATTGGAGAACAGTTCCCCTGTTTTCTGACCAGCGGGACACGCTGTTCGCCGTTCGAAAATGTCTTTTGTGTCCTTTGCTGAAGGCCATTCTTGAAGGCTGACCGGTTTTCGTGCAAACCAAGAACCAGAAACCGACCCAATAAAAGCAGGGGTGGCTCTTCGAGATTATGTGTTAATCTCGAGATTTATGTGTCTCGAGATTAATTAATCGTTTAACCCTCGCCCCACCGGGGGCCATCGATGGCCCCCCTAAGGTTTTTCCGGGATAGCAGAAAGACGATGAGGCGCAGCACCGTGGTTGAGGGCTCTACCTCTCACTGCATTTCCCCACCATCCCTGAAATTTTTTACCCCGGGTCACCCAAGGTCAGGTCACCAGACGAGGTCAACCAAGGTCACCTCACTTCAGCTTTAGAGCTCTGTAAGAGCTACATTTCGGAGTCGATCGATTTGAAACTTCCTAAACTTTATGACCCCTCCAGGGTCTACAAGGTGTATATCCGGGATTTTTCGATTTCGTGCCCTGAGGTCAGGTCACGAGGTGACCTCTCCCATTGAAAAAGCATGAGAAAAGCTGTCTTATGATCTAAAAGTCACAAAAAACGATTGAAAAAAGCTCAGCATGATCAGAAAAGCGTTTTTGGACACCCTTTCACAGATTCCAGGGGCCATATTTGCCCTTTGACATCCCCAAGGTCATCCAAGGTCACCAGGGGTCAAAAACAGTATTTTGACAATAACTTTGACCTGTATAAGCTAGAGCGCTGAAACAAACACCATCGTGTTTTGTCTCGTCATTGGCTTTCATTTGATATACGGCAAGGTCACTTTCTGACCTTTCGTGACCTCAGGTCATACTAGGTCACGAGGTGACCTCTGGAGGTCAAACTACTGGCGGGAGGTCTTTACGTTTCCATAGCAGAAAAAGTACCGGCAATTTCCTATCAAATGTACTTTCCCACACCTCAATAGCTCTAAGGGCATCAGAGTTATGCCCAGTTTGCTTAAGCATTGCATATTTGAGTGAAAATAGCCGATCTTGACCTAATTTGACCTCTGGAGGTCAAACCATTGACCTGAACACTAAAACATGTGAAGTAATTTCTTACTGAATTCACGCGAGCTTTCTAGTGCACTTTGCAGATTTGCGCTAACGCCCATATTTTCGGAGTTAGAGGGAGGCCATCGATGGCCCCCGGTGGGGCGAAGGTGGCGCCGGACCCCCGTGGGGCGCGGGTTAACACGCGCATTGACGGGAGGCGGGTACCTGCCCCCCGTCTGGTTTTTCGGATAGAACATAAAAACGGCGGCGCTACGCGCCGCCGCACTTCTATCCATTCGCGTATACAGTAAAAACGCAGTACATGGTAAAACATACACTCCTAACACTAGGCAAAGAAAACTAGGCAGGGGCGCCGCCACGGAATTTAAGCCATCACATATTTATTAGGTAGGTACTTAACACACTCGGGTTAAAAATAAACTCGGGTTAAAAAACTTGACATACCTTCTCTCATCATTTTTACAACTTTTGTCAAAATTTTAAGGTTAGGTCATCTCAGGTCAGGTCACCAGTACAGGTCAAGTGACCTGACCTCAAAGTTTAAGACAACATAAGAAGGAACAAAGTGAACTCATCCGATTGAAGTGACCTGACAAAATGGTTAAAATATTTCGATGGAGAAGCGTATGGGCTACCCAAAGCCGTTTACCATTTTCACTACCTACCGTGGTTCTGGAGATTTTAGGGGGTACCCGCGCCCCCCTGTCAAAGCGAAGGTGGCTCAGAGCCCCGTCAATGCGCGTGTTAATCTGGTAAAACAACGAGATAAAACGTTAATCCGTACGAGATAAAACGTGTTCGAGATTAAATGTGGCGGTCTCCCAGGGCGGACCACCCTGAAAGACCGCCTGGGCCTTTCACGGCAGGAGAGTGTGGAGGTGGAGCGCCTGCACATTGGCCACTCCCTTCTCCTGTGCAGCTACCGAAAGAGGATCGGCCTGAACCCGGAGGCCACGTTACAGGAATGCGACGATGGAGAGGACGAGATCCTCCACCACCTTCTGACCCGGTGCCCTGCGTGCGCTGACCTGCGCTGGGACATATTTGGACGGGACGACCCGCCCATCCGGGAAGCGCTGGCGGACCCACGATGGCTGGCGATGTTCCTGCGGCGGTTGGGGCGCCTGCAGGGCGCCCCCCATATGGCCGGAACACTCAATCAATCAATCAGATTAAATGTGTCCGTCGACATCTAAATCTTTGATATAATTGTAATTCTTTGGTCTCCGGAGAATATAAAAACACGTAGTCTAGAGAACCGGAGAATAGCTGAATGTGACACGGAAGAATAACTCTTGAAATGCGTCAGAACTGGGGAACCAGAGAGCAGCCACCACGATCCTTGGATGAACAGACAAAAGTGTGGAACGCACCACGAACCCAAACCTGATCACTTTTTGTTTCAGGGGGAACGTTTGTTGTGTGTTGCAGGTTGGAGATGGACTGGCCACCTCACTCCTCTGTCCGTGGTGGTAGCTCTTTCTAATTTTTTCGTATATAGATATACAAGATTTAAGAATACATTGTTTTTTACTTCACGTTGAGTTAGTTTCTGATCAGGGCACATCAAGAAAATATACCTCAAAATTATAGCCTGGAACAGTTCGTATTAAATAATAAGGATTCTATAATTAATCTTAACATTGGTAGTCACAGAGCCTAAACCTAAGAAGACGCATCGCAGCTTTAAGACAAGCAAGCTGCTAGCCTCATGAGTGACATTTGTTTATGAAAATGATAAGCGTTTATTTTTAATACTTCGGAGTTGGGAAACGGTCCTTTCTCATAATAGAACAAACAATTCCAGAAGCACTTCATATAACATCATATCATTATATAAAATAGTATATTAACCGTTATTTTTATTAGATTGTTTATTAGATTATCTACGTTGATAAGATATTTCATGACCAGCCTCCTCGAATCATAGTTCCAAAATGGGGCTAATACACTTATAAATATTCAGGTACATCCCTTCACCAAAATTCTCATAATATAATAGGTGAACACATACATTTTTAGTCAGAGTGCTAGGATAACCTCGAATCGAGTTCCAATATTTGAATATTCCAGTATTGAACTGCATTATTCCAGCATTCGATTTCCAAATCAGATGTAAATTTCAAGCCTTGGTCACACTATGACCAAAAGTTTTCGCTTATTGTATTATGAGGATTCTGACGAGGGGCTGTGCCCGAATATGTGATCAAAGTGTGATCACAGGCTCCATTTTACGTCAAGAATTCGAGAGGCAAAGCCATGAAACATCTTACCAATTTATAATCATGCTCCTCGGCTACGCAATGCAAAATTCATCTACTTTTAAAAACCAACAGATATGAGTTGATCAATGAGGCTTATATTCAATCTCACAAAAACATGAGAAAATATAACCTACCAGGAAATTACAAGCGAGTGATAACCCTCGGCAGGTGAGAAACGCGTGCAACAATCAGGTCTGCGAGTCCCCAACGAGCAGTCTTCCGAGTGCAACGTGAACTAGAGGATATAACTCAGTACGTAAGTGACGGATCCAGGCCAATGTTTTTTGTGGGGGGAGGGAGGGGAGGACAGGGCCCAAAATCTTGAATACACATTTTTTTAAAGGTCGGTGAAAATCGCAGAGTTTGGGAGGAAAGTAAATTTTCCCTGAACCCACCAGTGGGTATGCAGCTCCTAGCTTCCAGTCCTTGAAGTGCACTCTAAGAAGGCTGGGAGCGAACCAAATACTGAGTGTACATCAAAAGCATAACATATTTTGCATCTGTCCACAATAAGTGCTACACGGTTTGATAAAATGTTCACCGCAATAGTCTGAGCACAGAGGTGTCACTTATTATTTTCGCCGACTTTCGCACGTACGACCACCAACAAGATCTGACCACTTGATTTTTTACTATAAAGACCCTTTGCATTACTAGTTTTCTTACCTTTAGGCTAAAAAATACTTTTAATGGCATGTTTTACTGAGGCCCTCAGAGGATTTGCCTTAATATACCGCG
Source organism: Lepas anatifera (assembly GCA_034440635.1). Classification (NCBI taxonomy): domain Eukaryota; kingdom Metazoa; phylum Arthropoda; class Thecostraca; family Lepadidae; genus Lepas; species Lepas anatifera. Next base: position 22,811 of record JAOTON010001724.1, on the reverse strand, counting down.
ATAAACACCACTTACGCACATACATGAACGTATACTGCGGGCACACAGGCAGACGACCGAGGTGCACTCAGGCAGGTTCGTGTTCAATGCAAAAAAACTGCTGGCTGTGGTACTCTGCCAACTCTGGGATTCCATTGCTCGTCCTCTGAAGCTTGTCTTCCAGCAGCAGGCGTAATTTGCGATAGTCACTGTCGAGGGGCAGCACCTGATTATTTCTGTTTTGCGTTCAGCTTGCTGGGGTAGGCTCTTCTTAAATTAGAAGATATTTTCACAGCAGGAACAAATGGGACCAAATAAAGGGTACAAATAAAATATCACAAGCCCACAATGAAAGCAAACAAGATATCACTGAATCTTGTTTTAAACATATGCAATATATATATATATATATATTCAAGAACAAAGACATCCCCAAAGACGATCTATAGTCTAGATCATGGGTTTGTGGAGGGGTCAGGTGGAACCATGCAAATTCATGTTTTTTATAAATGACAATACATTATTTCAACACTGGCCCACAATAGGAAACAAATATTCCAAATTTCAGGTCTATGGGAGAATCGGTCTGATTGGGTTCATCCCATTCAAACTAACAAACAAAATGATCATACAGAAGCTGGTCCATTGGGACGATAGCTTGATGATACACAGCAGCTACAAAAGACAGGTTTTCTAGTAAACAAATTTTCTCTTTGAAGTGACCCGCCTAATCTTTCATATATTCTTCCAGGAAAACACAAAAAATTGCATCACCCAAGACTGCCCCCTGTCATTCCTACATGACTATCCATACTCTTTGTTCACAATTATATTGTTGTATTGGGTACACTCCTAGAGTTTCAAATCATAATACATCTTATACTCCTAGAGTTTCAAATCATAATACATCTTATCCTAGTTTTCCTTCAGTTCATTTTTAATATCAATTATAAAAAGCATGCAGATGGGCATTTTCAGAGGGCAGATGGATGAATTCATCTGCAGATGGGCATGAATGCAGATGGGCATTTTCCGAGGGCAGATGGATGAATTCATGCTAGTCACTTTCATGTCTGGAAACAAACAGTAGCACTTGAAATATGAGTAAATGGATCTGATAAGTAGATATGAGTACACTGACTACTATCTACTGTATGGTACCAAAATAAATGGAAAATCTGTTTCAATCTGTAAAATTAATCAAAAACATTTTCATACTTAAAAGAAGGTAAGCTAAGCAGCAAATGCACTAGCATGCACACATTGTGCAGAGCCAGTATTTGTAACAGGTAGAAATTTTTAATTCAAATTACAAGCTTGATATAGACTTTTACTAGAGTGCACAAATATTGTAAATATAAAGTTAGACCAAAAGAGAGGGAATATGGGCAATTCAAAAATAATATGCTTAAATAATCATTGGAGAATTGTCATCACCAAATAATTTTCACCTATTTTGGTACACAAGTTCACTTGTGCAACAATAAAATGAGGACTTTTTGGCATTGACACTGCTCATAAGCCTTGTTCCGTCTGCCAGCACAGCCTTGTCCGTGAGCCCTCGAGCCTCTCCTCTAGAAAAGAAATACCACAACTGTCTGTAGTATGTGCTATGGCTAATCAGACAAAAATGAACCAGAATACTTATCTACCAATCACAAAAAGTATGCTACCACTGTTGTGCTGTTACTGATTTTCCAGCAGCACCACAGCAGGTAGCCAGCCTGTAAATCTAAGATTGGTTCTAAGATTGGTTCTCAGGGAGAGGCTGTAGCCATGTGACATAGACTCAATCCAGTGTGCAAAGTATGGCATTTTCAACGAGATCTCGTCAGGGTGAGTGCCCTAGGAGACAAGAGTGAGTGGTGTGAAGTTCATCAACCTGGTGTGAATTTCCCAGACTAGTGCAAGGAAGGTGACACTGAAAACCAAACAAATAATGGCTGAATGGTTATAAAGACACAGGAGGGGACCTTATAACAAGTATTTACCTAACTAATACAAGAGGTAGCATTGCATTGTGTGGGTAGGAAAGGGTGCATTTTTCTCTATGGTATATAGCAGTTTGGTGTGAATTTTTGGTGTCTGGCAGTGCAATGATTTTAGGTGGCTGGTGTGACTCGTCTAGCCTGCTGCCATACTTTGCAGACTGGGACTCAATGCTGCTCGCTGATTGGTGTTGACAGACGAAACAAGACCACAGCTATAACAGTGGGCCAAAATGAATAGTTATCAATTAAGCATACAATTTGCTTTTTGGCAACTTCATGAACCTAATTAATGCAGAACAGAAACATTAAATGCATTGCCCATACTTGATAGGATTAGTGTTTGACTAACTCACTACACTCACTACACAAAACCATTGGTGGCCAGCAAAAATGGATGGCCAAAATTCAAATTGTTTCATTAACTTTTCACGCATAGATTTTTTACCTCTAAGAAAATCTCAATTGACCACATCAAAGGCTCAAAATATTCTACGTGCAAATTACCGACGATATGTTGATCCACGAGACCGGAGAGGCGACAATCTCCTCGTCCGAAAAACCAACCAAAGCTTTCTTCATGCCTCAAAGGAGGCTCTTCTGGATCGCGCTACCCGTATTTTTTTATTGTATCATTTTAGCTGCAATGCAATCATGGAATAACGAACAATTATTAATTATATTCTTTAGGGTATTCGGCCCTGACCGCAGCGCTAATTAGTGTTATAGAATTTGTATTCATATCTTCGCGTTTGCCGCGGTTTTTGAAATGGTGAATATCGATAGTTCATTGTTAGCCATAATGACATCACATTGATGTAAGATAAGCCCACGTGACCAGATCCTATAAGGACTGGGCTTCTGATTGGTTGACGGTATTTCTTTAAAGTCCTATATTTCTCTTTCAAAAGCGTTTTGAAAATATATTTTTATAGAATAATTTTTGATGTTATATGTTTTAGCTACTGAACTGCTTTAAAAGAAATGTTTGACATTTTTTCATATATAAATTGATAGCTATAGCCGGGTCTACGTCACTTTATCGTTACCATAAGGACTCGGTAAAGTCGTCTATAAATGTTGACTTTGAGGCCGATTTTCAGGCATTTTGAGCCTGAATTTGCAAAAATGAGAATATGACTTCTGAAGCAACTTTTTGTAACCTTTTGATCTAGCCAATAAAAATTTTTGCGACAATGTCCCTTTAACCCTCGCCCCACCGGGGGGCCATCGATGGCCCCCCTAAGGTTTTTCCGGGATAGCAGAAAAACAACGAGGCGCAGCACCGCGGTTGAGGGCTCTACCTCTCACTGCATCATTTTCCCATCATTCCTGAAATTTTTTACCCCGGGTCACCCAAGGTCAGGTCACCAGACGAGGTCAACCAAGGTCACCTCACTTCACCTTTAGAGATCTGTAAGAGCTACATTTCGAAGTCGATCAATTTGAAACTTCCTACACTTCATGACCCCTCCAGGGTCTACAAGGTGTATATCCGGGATTTTTCGATTTCGTGCCCTGAGGTCAGGTCACGAGGCGACCTCTCCCATTGGAAAAGCATGGGGAAAAGCTATTTCATGATATAAAAGCCACAAAAATGATTGCAAATACTCAGACTGCTCAGAACAACGTTTTTGGACACCCTTTCACGGATCCCAGGGGTCATACTTGCCCTTTAACTTTTCCAAGGTCATCCAAGGTCACCAGAGGTCAAAAACAGTATTCTGACAATAACTTTTGACCTAATTGAGCTAGAGCGATGAAACAAACACCATCGTGTTTGTCTTGTCATTGGCTTTCATTTGATATACGGCAAGGTCACTTTTTGACCTTTCGTGACCTCAGGTCATATTAGGTCACGAGGTGACCTCTGGCGGTCAAACCACTGGCGGGAGGTCTTTACCTTCCACATAGCGGAAAAAGTACTGGCAATTTGCTATCAAATGTACTTTACCAGGCCTCAATAGCTCTAATGACATAAGAGTTATGCCCAGTTTGCTTAATCATTGCATATTTGAGTGAAAATAGCCGATCTTGACCTAATTTGACCTCTGGAGGTCAAACCATTGACCTGAGCACTAAAACATGTGAAGTAATTTCTTACTGAATTCACGCGAGCTTTCTATTGCACTTTGCAGATTTGCGCTAACGCCCATATTTTCGGAGTTAGAGGGGGGCCATCGATGGCCCCCCGTGGGGCGAAGGTGGCGCCGGACCCCCGGTGGGGCGCGGGTTAAGTTAGAGCCAAAATTTAAACGTCATTCGATTCCTCTCCCTATGTCGATTCGAATGATGTACAACATGACCATACTAGATCAAAGTATACAAATGACATGACCTAGGGTCAGGTCAATGTCATCATCTAACTAAAAATAGTCAATATGCATATCATTCGACTCTTTGTAAAGGATACGGCTTGGGGAGTGTTATGTAAAGGACACGGCTTGGGGAGATGATTCTATGCTGTTGGTTGTTGGGATGGTTTGAGTGAATTAAGTTAAGTTGTGATGCTGATATGTACATTTCGCGATGATTAACCCGCGCCCCACCAGGGGTCCGGCGCCACCTTCGCTCCACCAGGGGGCCATCGATGGCCCCTCTAACTCCGAAAATATGGGCGTTAGCGCAAATCTGCAAAGTGCAATAGAAAGCTCGCGTGAATTCAGTAAGAAATTACTTCGCATGTTTTAGTGCTCAGGTCAATGGTTTGACCTCCAGAGGTCAAATTAGGTCAAGATCGGCTATTTTCACTCAAATATGCAATGATTAAGCAAACTGGTCATAACTCTTATGTCATTAGAGCTATTGAGGCCTGGTAAAGTTCATTTGATAGGAAATTGCCAGTAATTTTTCCGCTATGTGGAACGTAAAGACTTCCCGCCAGTGGTTTGACCTCCAGAGGTCACCTCGTAACCTAATATGACCTGAGGTCACGAAAGGTCACAAAGTAACCTTGTTGTATATCAAATGAAAGCCACTGACAAGACAAACACGATGGTGTTTGTTTCACCGCTCTAGCTTAATTAGGTCAAAAGTTATTGTCAGAATACTGTTTTTGACCCCTGGTGACCTTGGATGACCTTGAAAAAGTCAAAGGGTAAATATGACGCCTGGGATCCGTGAAATGGTGTCCAAAAACGCTGTTCTGAGCAGTCTGAGTATTTGCAATAATTTTTGTGGCTTTTATATCATGAAACAGGTTTTCCCCATGCTTTTCCAATGGGAGAGGTCGCCTCGTGACCTGACCTCAGGGCACGAAATCGAAAAATCCCGGATATACACCTTGTAGACCCTGGAGGGGTCATGAAGTGTAGGAAGTTTCAAATCGATCGACTTTGAAATGTAGCTCTTACAGAGCTCTAAAGTTGAAGTGAGGTGACCTTGGTTGACCTCGTCTGGTGACCTGACCTTGGGTGACCCGGGGTAAAAAATTTCAGGGATGATGGGAAAATGATGCAGTGAGAGGTAGAGCCCTCAACCGCGGTGCTGCACCTCGTCGTTTTTCTGCTATCCCGGAAAAAACCTTAGGGGGCATCGATGGCCCCCGGTGGGGCGAGGGTTGAGTATTAAATAGTGGCAGTGATAGATTAATAATAGATACATTTTGCGACATGTTAAAGCACCGTAACCCTATGATAAAAGCCAGCACGTAAAACCTATTCGATCAGCCGATGGAGTAAATTCATCCAAATTTGTATCGTGTCAGGCCAAAGCCTAGGGAGCTACAGGTCACTGAATATGGGGCATATTCTTGGGAATGTCCATAGCCTCCCATGCATAAGGGCGTTTCCTTTTTCGCTAATAACTTCCAAACCCAACAAGATACAGCCATAGTTGATGCACCATTGCAATCCTCTCGTCAATACGAATCGAATGATTATAATATTGCTATCCCAGGTCAAATTTAAGAATTTGACCTGACCCAGGTCAACAGTCTGACTCAACTTGACCTGGTATAGTCATGATGTATATCATTTGACTTGCAGTGACTATACAAAGACTTTGGTGACAAAATAAAAGTTAATCTTAGTTAATTCAAAATTTATAGAGTAAAACACCAAAAAATGCTTTTTAACCTAAGGTGACCTTTTAAAGGTCACAAGTCAAAATTTTTGGCATCAACTTCACAAATGGGCTAAGAGCAAGTCGTAACCGATGTTTGAAGTTGATTCCATCCATACTTACTGAGAAAAGCTCATTTCGTGATTTTCCCCATGTATTTACAATGGGGAGGTCATGCTCTGCACATGACCTTAGGTCACCAATATCAAAAATCTCGGAACAAATGTTGTAGCTCCTGGTGGGCTACAAGGTTATGTGGTATAGGTTAGGTTATGTGGTAGGAGTTTCAACTTGATTGATTAACCGTTTTTTTAGTTATGCGGTCCTAAGCATTTTTTGAGGTGAGGTCACTTCACCTGGCCTGGTGACCTGACCTGATATGACCTTGAGCTAAAATTTTCAGGACAGATGTAAAAATGATGAATGAACAGCTAGACCAAGTTTGGCGGCGCTGCGCGCCGCCGTTTTTTGGTCACTTCGGAAAAACCCGAGGAGGGTCTAAAAGACCCCACCCGGGCGAAGGTTAATTCTGTGTGCTGATCATGTGAGCGATTGTGTGGAACGCGTGTGTTTGATGTTAAGTTCAAGTTCTTGGTGGATTGACTCAGCCGATCCGCGCCATGTGTCACTGCTTCCCCAAGCCGTCCAGTGAACAAAGGACCATCCAGTGACCGTGCACGACGCAGCCGACAACAATGCAGAAACTATCCTCATACTGTTGTCCCAGTGTTGTGAAAAGCGGGCGTTTGATATTAAGTTCAAGTTCATGGTGAATTAACTCAGCCAATCCGCCCCATGTGTCAATGCCTCCCCAAGCCGTCCAATGAACACGTGCCCCATCAAGTAACCTGTGAGAAATTTTACCAGCACAGCACATCTAACCCGCAAAGACCGGGTACCGCAAAATTCCCAGGCGGGCGGAGACCTCAGCGACCCGTAAACAACCCTCCTTTCCCTTTCGACCGGACGCAGGGGGCATTTAAATGGCGGGCAAACAAGTCTCCCAAGGTCTGAGGCGGCCGCGCGGACCGAGTGACGGGCCAGGTTCATCGGCCGATACTCCATTGACGAGCTTGCCAGCACAGCGTAAATGAATGTCTCGTGTGTGTGTGATGTAAACAACCCTCCTTTCCCTTTCGACCGGACGCAGGGGGCATTTAAATGGCGGGCAAACAAGTCTCCCGAGGTCTGCGGCGGCCGCGCGGACCGAGTGACGGGCCAGGTTCATCGGCCGATACTCCATTGACGAGCTTGCCGGCACAGCGTAAATGAATGTCTCGGGTGTGTGATGTAACAGCTAATGTGGTCCATACTCGTGTAACGTGAACCATATTGCAGAATTAACGTTTGAAATCTCAATTAAAGCGTAGAAGGCTAAATTTGGCTCATTACCTAGAACCTTGTTTGGGAGCGATGAACTTGATACCGTACATGATGCAGTGGTTTCTCTGTAAGGATACAAACTCGACGAAATGTAATTTAGGTTTGGAAATAATCCAAAGTGAATAGCAACACGCGTTCGTTGATGATTGATTATAACTAGGCTAATTGGGAAGTAAATAGGTATAATTGCAAATAATACCCACATTAGGAGTGCCTACCAAAGGAAAAACTAAGTTATAATTGATAATACTAAAAACTTCATGCTAGATCTTTTATATTCTTCTCAATTTGCTTTAAAGCCTTACATATAGTGGCTAAATATCAACTGCTACAATTCAGCATTTACACTATATCATCGCCATCACCGCTGGTTCTGGTTCTAGCCTCCACTAGAACCAGAACCGTTGCTCTCATGGGCCGGAAAGTGCCCTCTTGCAGGTTCCAGACGAGCAGGAGACGCGGGAGCCGAGGAAGCTGCGCGTCCTGGTCCGATGACAGCATCATGCAGTGCAGATCAGAGCCCTGTTCCAGCTGTCAGCAGAGTTTTGTCAGCACCAATCAGCGGACTGCGTTGCGCCTACGTCACAGGACTGTAGCCTCTCCCCGGGAACTAGTTCTAGAGGTCTTACGGGCTGACGGCTTGCTGTTTGCGGTGATGAAAAATAGTAAGTGCACGAAGTGGCAGTCTAATATTTTTTAATGGTGTAAAGGTTTGAGTTCCCTTTGCTTGGTACAAACAGGAGGCGATTATGGCGCTGATATCACTTTTCTGGAGGGAGGTTAGAGGTCCTGCTGACAAAACTGTGCTCACAGCTGGAACAGGGCTCAGGTTCCCTCGGCGACGGGCGCGGATCAGCGGCGAGGCCGCACACATCGCGACCACGGCCTCTCCTCCCGGCGCACCGGCCAGACAGCCGGCGGCCAAATCACCCGCCTCCGGTGACGGACGCGCGGCTCGGAGGCACCTGCACCAACAACAACAGCCGTCCTTTCACCCCGTTCAGCATTCACCATTCCAGCAAGGTCGCAGAACCTCAGACCATGAGCCGACGGCCGCCGCGTCAGCCGCACGTGGGCAGCAGAACTGGCCGCAGGCGAAGCTGGAGGGCAGGCGGAGCGGTGGCCGGAGGAGAAATAAATAGGCGAGGACGAGGAGATGGGGGGACTCTCTCCATCGGGCTCTCTTCTTCGGCACTCCTCTTGGACGACTTCTCTCCGACGACGCTTCTTCAGGGACCTCGGACGGCTCGGGACGTCGGAGAGCGATGGCGGCAGGCCCATGCTGAATTCTTCCATTGCAGAGACGCGAGTGGCAGGCCGTGATGTGAGTGAGGTGTTAGTGCATGTGAGTGTGTAAGTATGACTGTGCTTTGGAGTAACATGGGCTGTGTGTGGTTTATTGTTTTGGCTTTCCATTTTGGCTTCATTCTATGATTCTGTTTTAACTTTGGCCATTCCTTCATCGTTTTGGCATTATGCATCGTACTTAAAATTCACCTTTTTCTGTAATAAACTTTCTAAAGTGGAACATAACTCGTTATTCCTCGCAAGAGTAAGCAGCGTAAAGAGCGAAAAAGAGAGTACGATTTACAGATCATTTTGAGCAGCTCGGACACTACTTAGCAGACGAGAGACATCTCGAAAACATCACTAAAGAACGTCATTTTAGCATTGGGAGCTCGGCCATATCCAACCTGAAAAAATAAGTAAAGAAAAATGCAAAAAGACTCACAAACCGTGCACGACGCAGCCGACAACAATGCAGAGACTATCCTCATACTGTTGTCCCAGTGTTCATGAGGTCGTATGGCTCCGGTTGACCCTCCGCACCGTGCCACCGTTTAACTCTGGAAACGTGCTGCGTCAGAAGCAGTGCAACATCCCGGCACAGGGGCGCGACTACAAGCTGCTGGAGAGACGCCCACAATGCCCGCTAGTTCCAGCACACCAGGTCCCCGATCTCGCCAAGCATTGGGAACGGTGTGCCAGGAACGACCCACAAAATAAAGGAGCCCGCGCCCTTTTTATGCCTGGCACTGGGTGCGTGCTGACCACTACGATTTGCACGTTATCCAGTGCCGGGCCGCTTTCCAAGCACGGAGGGCATATCTTCATCGGCCTCAACCAAACCAGGCCGCCTGCCCCTCTGCCAATCACCCAACTGTCCCTCAGTGGGGCTACAACGATGACGCCACCCAGGAAGAGGAAGACTGGGATAGGGAGATGGTGCAGAGCGCAGCCGCTCCCGGTCCCCACCAGTCGTCCGACGGCGCAGCCCCAGCCGAAGATGAGGAAGACTGGGATAGGGAGATGGCGCAGAGCGCGGCCGCTCCCGGTCCCCACCAGTCGTCCGACGGCGCAGCCCCAGCCGAAGAGGAGGAAGACTGGGATAGGGAGATGGCGCAGAGCGCGACCGCTCCCGGTCCCCACCAGTCGTCCGACGGCACAGCCCCAGCCGACGAGGAAGACGACTGGGACAAAGAAATGGCGGAAAACCTGGCGGCCGGCCATCGCGGGTCCTAAGACCCGCGGGCTGCAATTGCCACCCGCCTTCTCTTTACGATCCCCAGTCACGGGCTGGGCAAGGCAGGTCGCCGAGCTGCTCGCCGCGCTCACAATGAGCGCATGCAACAGCTGGCGAACCAGCTGGCATCAGCGCAACTCACGCCCCAGTAATACCTCGACTCAGGCTATTCTAAATTTCAATCTTCTATTCGGCGTTAAATTCCTCCAAGGCGTGTTTGGAGCCTCAATACCAAACATAGCCCCATACTACCTGCGGCGCGAGATTTGGGCTATTGACTTCAGCATACAAGGGCGTGTTCGGAGCTCAAATGCCGAACGAAAAGCGCACGGTGTCAGTTACTTTATCAGTGGCAGTTCTGCAGCGCTGTACTTAACATAGCGGGGGTGCATCAACAGTGGCCGGAGTCGCCAGAACAGCCTCATCGCCAGCGGGCGTGCGTTGCCAGGCTTCAGGCAAGACACCCGTATCGGCAGCGGGCCAGGGTCGCAACGACACGTACCCCGGTGCAAGCGGACAACAGTGACCAGTCCTAACAGTGGGAAAAGGGGACAACAGTGATCCGTCCTAACAGTGGGAAGCCACCCGTCTCGTGGAACCCGGACTGACCAAATTTAAACCGTCCAGCAAACAATGGGCAATGTTATGTAAAGGATACGACTTGGGGAGTGTTCTACAAAGGACACGGCTTGGGGAGATGATTCTATGCTGTTGGTTGTTGGGATGGTTTGAGTGAATTAAGTTAAGTTGTGATGCTGATTTAGCGATGATTAAGTATTAAATAGTGGCAGTGATAGATTAATAATAGATACATTTTGCGACATGTTAAAGCACCATAACCCTATGATAAAAGCCAGCACGTAAAACCTATTCGATCAGACGATGGAGTAAATTCATCCAAATTTATACCAGCCACGCGGCACCTAGCCGGATCCTTAACCCGCGCCCCACCGAGAGGTCCGGCGCCACCTTCGCCCCACCGGGGGCCATCGATGGCCCCCCTCTAACTCCGAAAATATTTGCGTTAGCGCAAATCTGCAAAGTGCAATAGAAAGCTCGCGTGAATTCAGTAAGAAATTACTTCGCATGTTTTAGTGCTCAGGTCAATGGTTTGACCTCCAGAGGTCAAATTAGGTCAAGATCGGCTATTTTCACTCAAATATGCAATGATTAAGCAAACTGGGCATAACTCTTATGTCATTAGAGCTATTGAGGCCTGGTAAAGTACATTTGATAGCAAATTGCCAGTACTTTTTCCGCTATGTTGAACGTAAAGACCTCCCGCCATTGGTTTGACCGCCAGAGGTCACCTCGTGACCTAATATGACCTGAGGTCACGAAAGGTCAAAAAGTGACCTTGCCGTATATCAAATGAAAGCCAGTGACAAGACAAGCACGATGGTGTTTTTTTCACCGCTCTAGCTCAATTAGGTCAAAAGTTATTGTCAAAATACTGTTTTTGACCTCTGGTGACCTTGGATGACCTTAGAAAAGTCAAAGGGCAAATATGACCCCTGGGATCCGTGAAAGGGTGTCCAAAAACGTTGTTCTGAGCAGTCTGAGTATTTGCAATCATTTTTGTGGCTTTTATATCATGAAATAGCTTTTCCCCATGCTTTTCCAATGGGAGAGGTCGCCTCGTGACCTGACCTCAGGGCACGAAATCGAAAAATCCCGGATATACACCTTGTAGACCCTGGAGAGGTCATGAAGTGTAGGAAGTTTCAAATCGATCGACTTTGAAATGTAGCTCTTACAGAGCTCTAAAGGTGAAGTGAGGTGACCTTGGTTGACCTCGTCTGGTGACCTGACCTTGGGTGACCCGGGTTAAAAAATTTCAGAGATGATGGGAAAATGATGCAGTGAGAGGTAGAGCCCTCAACTGCGGTGCTGCGCCTCGTCGTTTTTCTGCTATCCCGGAAAAACCTTAGGGGGGGGCATCGATGGCCCCCCCCGGTGGGGCGAGGGTTAAGACTCGGCGGCGCGAGGCAGCTGGCTTTCTTTCATGCTCTCGTCCTTCGCCCGTGAACTAAGCTCTGTCTCTCCCTTTAGCGTCCGCCGCCAGTGCACTAAGCTCTCACCTTACCCGTCGCCCGGTTCTTTGTTCTCAAAGTGATATGGCGTAGTGGGTGCACAGAATAGGCAACGATCGTCTGCCCGCAACATGTCGCTTAGTAACCCCGCGTGCGTGAGGATTGGTGAGTACCGCTTACGGGTGTGGTTGTATTGTAAACGTATGTTAACCCTCGCCCCACCGGGGGCCATCGATGGCCCCCCTAAGGTTTTTCCGGGATAGCAGAAAAACGCCGAGGCGCAGCACCGCGGTTGAGGGCTCTACCTCTCACTGCATCATTTTCCCATCATCCCTGAAATTTTTTACCCCGGGTCACCCAAGGTCAGGTCACCAGACGAGGTCAACCAAGGTCACCTCACTTCACCTTTAGAGCTCTGTAAGAGCTACATTTCGAAGTCGATCAATTTGAAACTTCGTACACTTCATGACCCCTCCAGGGTCTACAAGGTGTATATCCGGGATTTTTCGATTTCGTGCCCTGAGGTCAGGTCACGAGGCGACCTCTCCCATTGGAAAAGCATGGGGAAAAGCTATTTCATGATATAAAAGCCACAAAAATGATTGCAAATACTCAGACTGCTCAGAACAACGTTTTTGGACACCCTTTCACGGATACCAGGGGTCATATTTGCCCTTTGACTTTTCCAAGGTCATGCAAGGTCACCAGAGGTCAAAAACAGTATTTTGACAATAACTTTTGATCTAATTGAACTAGAGCGGTGAAACAAACACCATCGTGCTTGTCTTGTCACTGGCTTTCATTTGATATACGGCAAGGTCACTTTTTGACCTTTCGTGACCTCAGGTCATATTAGGTCACGAGGTGACCTCTGGCGGTCAAACCACTGGCGGGAGGTCTTTACGTTCCACATAGCGGAAAAAGTACTGGCAATTTGCTATCAAATGTACTTTACCAGGCCTCAATAGCTCTAATGACATAAGAGTTATGCCCAGTTGGCTTAATCATTGCATATTTGAGTGAAAATAGCCGATCTTGACCTAATTTGGCCTCTGGAGGTCAAACCATTGACCTGAGCACTAAAACATGCAAAGTAATTTCTTACTGAATTCACGCGAGCTTTCTATTGCACTTTGCAGATTTGCGCTAACGCCCATATTTTCGGAGTTAGAGGGGGCCATCGATGGCCCCCCGGTGGGGCGAAGGTGGCGCCGGACCCCCGGTGGGGCGCGGGTTAAACATTCTTTTGACCGTCTGACCATATCTTTTGATCGTCTTTGTCTGGGTTTTGGGTGTTGATTATCTTCGTTTTGGTTTTGGGCTTAAATAATGACTGCAAAACTGATCTCGCTGGAATCATTGTGCTTTGAGCTGAGAGACCGAGTTCATCCAACAATATCCCCTAAAATACACCGAACAGGGTCGCGCCTACAAATCGTGGCAGAGCGTTGCATAATCGACCACTGAACCACCACCGTTTGAGTTTCATTAATACGAGCCCCATCTCTCCGATTACGGGTGGCAGCCGTAAAGCATTGATTCAGGACACCACTCCACTTCCTCCCCTGAAGTCGACCTGCAAGGATCATCTGACTACTATAAGGCCAGTTCAAGATTGCAGTGAGCCTAGTGCAGCTTTAGCCTGGATTAGGTTGCCCCATGAGGTCTGTAGGGAGGTCCTTGCCCTGGAGGGACACGTTCCCCACAAGGATCATCTAACTACTGTAATGCCATTCAACTATTGCAGAAGCCTAGTGCCACTTAACCCTTGCCCCGGTGGCGGGTACGAGCCACCTTCGCCCTGGTGGGGGGGGGCTAAAAAAGACCCCCACGATCTCAAAAACTAAGAGAGCTAGAAAAAAGCGCAAAAAAGCAATCGAAAGCTCTTCGAAAATGATATCGAAAATACTTCGGTCATTTTTCTTGTCAGGTCAATATCAAGGTCACCAGAGGTCAAAATAGGTCAAAATCGCTAATATGAGGTGTACTAAGAAAACCTCATATATCTCAGAAACTATGATAGCTAGACAAATTTAACACCATTCGAAAGCTCTTGAGATGCGCTTTCATTACGGTGGCATTCGTTTTCGTGTCAGGTCAAAGCCTAGGGAGCTACAGGTCACTAAATATTGGGCATATTCTTGGGAATGTCCATAGCCACCCATGCATTAGGGCGTTTACTTTTTCGCTAATAGCTTCCAAAGCAAGCAAGATACAGCCATAGTTTATGCACCATTGCAATCCTCTCGTCAATACAAATCAAATGATATATGATATTGCTATGCCAGGTCAAATTTAAGTATTTGACCTGACCCAGGTCAACGGTCTGACCCAACTTGACCTGGTATAGTCATGATGTATATCATTTGACTTCCAGTGACTATACAAACACTTTGGTGACAAAATAAAAGCTCTATCTTAGTTTATTCAAAATTTATAGAGAAAAACACCAAAAAATGCTTATTTGACCTAAGGTGACCTTTTAAAGGTCACAAGTAAAAATTTTGGTATCAGCTTCAGAAATGGGCTAAGAGCAAGTCGCAACCGATGTTTGAAGTTGATTCCATCCATACTTACTGAGAAAAGCTCATTTCGTGATTTTCCCCATGCATTGTCAATGGGGAGGTCATGCTCAGCACATGACCTTAGGTCACCAATATCAAAAATCCCGGAACAAATTTTGTAGCTCCTGGTGGGCCCAAGATGTGGTATGAGTTTCAACTTGATCGATTAACCCTTCTTTTAGTTATGCCGTCCTAAGTATTTTTTGAGGTGAAGTCACTTCCCTGACCTGGTGACCTGACCTGATATGACCTTGAGCCAAAATTTTCAGGAAAGATGTAAAAATGATGAAGGAACAGCTAAACCAAGTTTAGCGGCGCTGCGCGCCGCCGTTTTTTGGTCACTTCGGAAAAACCCGAGGGGGGTCTAAAAAGACCCCCCCACCCGGGCGAAGGTTAAATTGATTCGGGTGGTCCCATGAGGTCTGTAGGGAGGTCCTTGCCATGGGATGGTACGTCCCCTAAAAGGGACGACGGGTTATTCATCGGTCGAGCCTGCAACAGACTTCCCGTTGACGAACGGAAGAGTTTACCTCCAGACGTGGATATTTTTAACCTGTCAGTTAGTTAGGTGGAATTTTCCGTGGCCGAGTGTTCTTCTCCTGGATTAAGCATCGGGGGGGCCCTGGTTGAATCAAACCTTCTTTCTAGCTTTTAAGGCAGATTCATCTTGATAACGCAGCTTATCCAGACGCGGTGGGCAGTCCAGTCGGCATTGCATATAACGTTACCCATGCCCGATTTGACATATGAGTGGGAGGCTGCTCCTCAGCCTGTTTTTACGGCAATTCATACATAAAAGGGGAGGGGTTCAGATAAGTGTGCCTGATTGGAGGGTGCAGCGGCTGTTCAGTTTGACGTGCAGCGTTGTGTGGTTTTACAAATTACAATTACAAATCAAACATAGTGGTATCCAAATGAGAGTTCTATTGCAATTTACTGCGCAGTTATTGACGTAAGTCTCAAAACGTGCTTAGGTGGACCCAAATTACCTCTCAGAGGTCGCAGGTCAAAACTTGCTAAATTAACCTTGCAAGTGGCCTGTGATACTACGATCCCGGGAATAACCTTCGCCCGGGTGGGGGTCTTTTTAGACCTCCCTCGGGTTTTTTCGAAGTGACCAAAAAAAACGGCGGCGCGCAGCGCCGCCAAACCTGGGATAGCTGTTCCTTCATTATTTTTACATCTTTCGTGAAAATTTTGGCTCAAGGTCGTATCAGGTCAGGTCACCAGGCCAGGTGAAGTGACCTCACCTCAAAAAATACTTAGGACCGCATAACTAAAAGAAGGGTTAATCGATCAAGTTGAAACTCATACCACATATTGGGCCCACCAGGAGCTGCAAAATTTGTTCCGGGATTTTTGATATTGGTGACCTAAGGTCATGTGCAGGGCATGACCTCCCCGTTGTCAATACATGGGGAAAATCACGAAATGAGCTTTTCTCAGTAAGTATGGATGGAATCAACTTCAAACATCGGTTGCAACTTGCTCTTAGCCCATTTCTGAAGCTGATGCTAAAATTTTTGACTTGTGACCTTTAAAAGGTCACCTTAGGTCAAATAAGCATTTTTTGGTGTTTTTCTCTATAAATTTTGAATAAACTAGGATAGAGCGTTTATTTTGTCACCGAAGTGTTTGTGTAGTCACTGGAAGTCAAATGATATACATTATGACTATACCAGGTCAAGTTGGGTCAGACCGTTGACCTGGGTCAGGTCAAATTCTTAAATTTGACCTAGCATAGCAATATCATATATCATTCGATTCGTATTGACGAGAGGATTGCAATGGTGCATAAACTATGGCTGTATCTTGTTTGGTTTGGAAGCTATTAGCGAAAAAGTAAACGCCCTTATGCATGGGTGGCTATGGACATTCCCAAGAATATGCCCAATATTTAGTGACCTGTAGCTCCCTAGGCTTTGACCTGACACGAGAATGAATGCCACCGTAATGAAAGCACATCTCAAGAGCTTTCGAATGGTGTTAGAAAAATGTTTCTAGCTATCATAGTTTCTGAGATATATGAGGTTTCCTTAGTACACCTCATATTAGCGATTTTGACCTGTTTTGACCTCTGGTGACCTTGATATTGACCTGACAAGAAAAATGACTGAAGTATTTTCGATATCATTTTTGAAGAGCTTTCGATTGCCGTTTTGCGCTTTTTTCTAGCTCTCTTAATTTTTAAGATCGTGGGGGTCTCTTTTAGCCCCCCACCAGGGCGAAGGTGGCTCGTACCCGCCACCGGGGCAAGGGATAAGAAATCCCTATAAGCTTTATGTACAGAAAAAGAAACATTTTTCGGTGAATTTGCGCTTTCCCCATGCATTTCCCATGGAGAGGTCATGACTCGTACCTGACCTTAGGTCAACAATATACAAAATACCGAAACGTAGTTTGGAGCCCCCGGTGAGCTCATTATATGACAAAGGTTTCATATTGATAAATTAACCCTACTCCGAGTTATGCAATCCCAAACATTTTTTGAAGTGAGGTCACTTGACCTGGCCTGGTGACCTGACCCGAGATGACCCGCCTCAAAATCTTTAGGGAACGTTGCAGAATTGATTAATGATAAGCTCTGCCAAGTACGGTGGCGCTTGGCGCCGCCGTTTCTCCGCGACGACGAAAAATCTGAAGGGGGGTTAGTCAGCACCCTTCCACCCGACTGGGGGAATACGTTGCTTAACCCGCGCCCCACCGGGAGTCCGGCGCCACCTTCGCCCCAGCGGGGTCCATTAATGCCCCCTCTAACTCCGAAAGTATGGGTGTTAGCGCAAATCTGCAAGGTGCTTTAGAAAGCTTGCGTGAATTCAGTAAGAAATTACTTCACACGTTTTAGCGCTCCGGTCAATGGTTTGACCTCCAGAGGTCAAATTAGGTCAAGATCGGCTATTTTCACTCAAATATGCAATGCTTAAGCAAACTGGACATAACTCTTGTGCCATTAAAGCTATTGAGATGTGGTTAAGTACATTGGATAGGAAAATGTCAGACCTTTTCCCACTATGTGGAACGTAATGACCTCCCGCCAGTGGTATGACCTCCAGTGGTCACCTCGTGACCTAAGATGACCTGAGGTCACGAAAGGTCCGAAAGTGACCTTGCCGTATATCAAACGAAAGCCAGTAACGAGACATACACGATGGTGTTTGATTCAGTGTTTTAGCTTATATAGGTTAAAAGTTATTGTCAAAATACTGCTTTTGACCCTGGTGACCTTGGATGACCTTGGAAAGGTCAAAGGGCAAATATGGCCCCTGGAATCCGTGAAAGGTTGTCCAAGAACGCTTTTCTGACAAAGCCGAGCATTTTCAATTGTTTTTGTGACTTTTAAATCATAAGACAGCTTTTCCCCATGCTTTGTCAATGGGAGAGGTCACCTCGTGACCTGACCTCAGGTCACGAAATCGAAAAATCCCGGACATACACCTTGTAGACCCTGGAGGGGTCATAAAGTGTAGGAAGTTTCAAATCGATCGACTTCGAAATGTAGCTCTTACAGAGCTCTAAATTTGAAGTGAGGTGACCTTGGTTGACCTCGCCTGGTGACCTGACCTTGGGTGACCCAGGGAAAAAAATTCAGGGATGGTGGGAAAATGATGCAGTAAGAGGAGCTCTCAACCGCGGTGCTGCGCCTTGTCGGTTTTCTGCTATCCCGGAAAACCTTAGGGGGGCATCGATGGCCCCCGGTGGGGCGAGGGTTAAATCCGAGAAAATGGCAAATTTTTTGGCAGAATTTTCCTTATATATTTGTGTCTACCTTCTAAAACCGCGTGAAAAAGTTTCGATTTCAAAAAAGTGTTGTAACGCGCACCCTACTGTACAGCTACTGCGCTTATGATGTGCTATGAAGGATATTGAGGTAAATTAGGTAATACTAATGCACCGTGTCTGTGGTGGCGAGTGCATCTGGCGCTGCTATATCGTGACCTGCTGTCATCGATCCATGATCTGCGGGTCGCAAAGCCGACTGAGCCCCCTGACCTCGGTGTTACTCTTGGATAGACCGGTGTCCCGAGCGGTCACACCGTCGCACGGTGCTAACCACCCACGGATAGGATCGGTGTCGGCTCCGCTTTGCGCTTGCCTCCGTCTGATGTGTACTGATTTGTACAACCAGTAGGGGTTTCAAAATGTATTGCTCACCCAAAAGCGCAAAAAATGAAGCCGAAAACTTTATGGCGACTGATGACGCTAGCTGCTCGGAAAACGGACTCCGAGGCAGCGATCGTTTTGGCAACGCGGTCACCGAGGTCATCGGTGTCCAACAACCGTATCATGAAGTTGAACCGTAACATTGCGACAACCACACTCGACCAATATCAAGGAATATTATCGTGCACGATAATAACGATAATTTCTGCAATGGCAGAAATCTTTCCACCGTACCAGAATACGGTCTGCCGTTATGGGGATTGAACCCACACATAAGCCAAGCTATCCCAATCTGGATGCAGTTAATGAAACTATTTTGCACCTTCCCCTCCCCTCTTTAGGTACCGCTGGTTTCTCTCATAGTGGCGGATCGAATGGTATATCCCTCGCCCCACCGGGGGGCCATCGATGGCCCCCCTAAGGTTTTTCCGGGATAGCAGAAAAACGACGAGGCGCAGCACCGCGGTTGAGGGCTCTACCTCTCACTGCATCATTTTCCCATCATGCCTGAAATTTTTTACCCCGGGTCACCCAAGGTCAGGTCACCAGACGAGGTCAACCAAGGTCACCTCACTTCACCTTTAGAGCTCTGTAAGAGCTACATTTCAAAGTCGATCGATTTGAAACTTCCTACACTTCATGACCCCTCCAGGGTCTACAAGGTGTATATCCGGGATTTTTCGATTTCGAGCCCTGAGGTCAGGTCACGAGGCGACCTCTCCCATTGGAAAAGCATGGGGAAAAGCTATTTCATGATATAAAAGCCACAAAAATGATTGCAAATACTCAGACTGCTCAGAACAACGTTTTTGGACATCCTTTCACGGATCCCAGGGGTCATATTTGCCCTTTGACTTTTCCAAGGTCATCCAAGGTCACCGGAGGTCAAAAACAGTATTTTGACAATAACTTTTGACCTAATTGAGCTAGAGCGGTGAAACAAACACCATCGTGTTTGTCTTGTCACTGGCTTTCATTTGATATACGGCAAGGTCACTTTCTGACCTTTCGTGACCTCAGGTCATATTAGGTCACGAGGTGACCTCTGGCGGTCAAACCACTGGCGGAAGGTCTTTACGTTCCACATAGCGGAAAAAGTACTGGCAATTTGCTATCAAATGTACTTTACCAGGCCTCAATAGCTCTAATGACATAAGATTTATGCCCAGTTTGCTTAATCATTGCATATTTGAGTGAAAATAGCCGATCTTGACCTAATTTGACCTCTGGAGGTCAAACCATTGACCTGAGCACTAAAACATGCGAAGTAATTTCTTACTGAATTCACGCGAGCTTTCTATTGCACTTTGCAGATTTGCGCTAACGCCCATATTTTCGGAGTTAGAGGGGGGCCATCGATGGCCCCCCCGTGGGGCGAAGGTGGCGCCGGACTCCCCGGTGGGGCGCGGGATATACAACCGTGCTAGCTCGAATCGTGAAAGTGAAAATTACCTCAACCATCAAGCCAGGTCATAATGCTTATCAATCGACCCCCAATGAGAACATAAGCACAAATGGCATTAAAAGCGATACTCTATCTTGATTTGTTGCGAGGTTATTGGCGAAATAATCCCTGCTTTCTAAGGTAAGTTTTGAAAGGTCCTTCAACCTCATTCCGATCCAAGGCGGACTCAAGAGGCACGGGAACTATTCTCAATCCTCAGCTTCCAGTGGTCACGCTGCCCGCTGGAAGGTCGATGGCGCCCCCTGAAGTGTCACGCTTCGCCACCCCTGACCCCCAGGATGCAAGCATCGGCGCCCCACCGCGATAGAATCTGGTGCTCACCGGATAGGGCTTTCTGCCCAAATGTGGTGCCCCCCGTCTGGATATCGCCCCTAAAAGTGCCCTTCCCAGGTTCAATTATAAATCCAGGTTCTGCATATGCCAGAAGCACAGGCAGATCCAATGATCACTTTCTTATGCCTTATTTGGGAAATTAACTTGGTGGCATGTCATCGAATACTTTCAACCCGTTTCTGCTCAGTCCGGCTGAGGGGCGCCCAGTTCAGATTTCTATACTTCAAGCGATCCTGGAGGGACAAAGAGTCGATCCTCGTGCCCCTCGGTCGATCCTCGGTGCCCCCTGAAATGATCACGGCGCACCCCAGAAATGTGGATGACACCCCCTGAAATGTCGCTTCCTACCTCCCCCTCCGCAGGATACGAAAATAGACTCCCACTGATAGAATTTTGCGCCCACCTGACAGGTCCAGATGGCGCCCCCCGGAAAGTAACCCCTCCCCGATTCGCAATCCATGATCCGTTTTTGACATGGCGAGGATTCTGAATATAAACGAGAGAGAACGCTAAATCCGTCTCCATGGTACTAATTTCTTTATGGTAGCATGCGTATGAATGTACTATACAAACTAAGACTGGTACACTAAAATCCACATTGCAGCTCAGGAAATAGGCAGCTGCCAGCCGAGTATCAGCTCAACAGCTCAACGACCAACAAGAAGCTGCTGGCGCCGCGAGGTGAGGTGACGGGGAAAATGTTTGACGAGGGTGGCGTCTGTGTGCCTGCGTGCGGTGTCTTCTTTGTCTCGGTGAGGGATGAAAGGAAGGAACTGCACTGGCATTGTGTTTTAACTGTAAAGGCTTGGAAGTCTGAAATGTATCGAGTTATAAAACATTAGGTACTTATACCTTACGGTCATCGGCAACTCAGACCACGTAAGGCCTATGAGGACCGATCACATGCTCTTACTGCAGGAAAAATAGTTAATCAGTGTCTGGAATAGTGTAGTGGGATGTGGACCAGTGTGTGTCCAATCGTGAAGCGTCCAGACCAGTGTGTGTCCAGTCATGAAGCGTCCAGACCAGTGTGAGTCCAGTCATACTTAACTCCATACTTAGGTAGGCACTGAAGGACCTTCTTGCTCTTCTCTCTGCAGGTCAAGGGGTGATCCTTCTTATTAGAGATGTTCCATCATAAAATGATCTGTTTGGTGTGGTTTCATCCTGTTAGACAATGTTCTTGTGTGAATGAGCTGTGAATGTGATGCATTACCTACCTACCCATGTGTTCCAAAGCTTTTTTTCATACTGTCATTAAATTGGTTATTTGGCTTAGTTTTCATAAAATATTGGGATCAGGATCAGGTTTGCTCCAGCACCTTCTCAGAAAAAATAGTGACAGACTGAGACTGAGAGAGAGAGAGAGAGGATATTTGCTATTTGCAACTGATCAGTGTTAATAAGCACAGCTAAGGACTTATAAAAATCTGATGAAGGCCTCCTGTACTCATTTTATGTATTGTAGCACAAATGTCACATGGGAAATTGGCAAAATCCAAATCACAATTTACCCACAAACGCCAGTTTCTTACTGACCTAGTCTCCATTACCAAAATGTGATCAAGAGTAATCTGTTAATGGATTCCATCAAGTGCTTTCTCCCCAGCACAATGGCATAGTTTAATAAAGTGCTGGGAAAATGGCACTGTAGGACCTTGATGACTCCATGATTTATACTGATTGGTGTTCCCATATGAATTTGTTTTGTTTCATTTGTTTATATGTGTGCTTCAGACTTTTACTCCTCTTATCCTCTACAAACCACCCTTTGTTTGAGAAGGAGCTTTGAGGAAGTTAGTGGAGGCATCAGAACATGCAAGAACAGGTTGGAAGAGGTTTGAGGAGGTGCTGGAACATGCTCACTGAGTCCACTGTATACTGTTTAATAGCACTGAGTGGACTCACAATGTATTCTGGTCAACAGTTTGGTCCTGACCACTCTGTTGCTGTGGAAATTAAGCCACTGATGTAAACATGATTTCATGCTTGGCTGCCGGGTCAATAATATCTTGAAGGGAACATGAGACCTTCAAGACCTTCATGGGACATGAACTGAACTATGACATCCTACAAAATGCCAAAAAATGCCTGGTTTTAAATTTTATTTCTCTCAAAGCCTGCATTTCACTGAGGAACAGCACTTCATAAGCATGCTTTTTAAATGAACTGCTTTCAGACCTCCTTTCCCATATGTGCCTAATAACAGTAATGGTCTGCACATTTATTGCTGGGACCAGTGAGGCTGGGTTTCACTGGTAACATGGTCTATTTCTCTGCTAATGGGGATTTCTGGGAACAGTGATTCTTTGGTAGCAA